>MU226511.1:694413-752017 GCA_018584345.1 Thuja plicata
ATATAGGGATAGAAAGTGATAATAGGTGTATATTGAGAAGGAAGAAAACTTGAAATATTGAGAGAAGGAGATATCTAGATGGAGGTAGGGAGAGATATAGAGGTAGAAAGAGAGATAAAGATAGAGAAAAAGGGAGATAGAAAGGGAAATAAAAAGATAACAAGTGATGTATAGAGAGAGGTAGAGAGAGGGAGATATATAGGGATAGAGCGTGATAAAGAGATAACAAAATAGAGGGAGAGATGAAGGAAGAAATATGGAGTTGTAGATATTTAAAGGTAGAGAGAGGGAGATATATAGGGATAGAGAGCGATAAAGAGATAAAAAAATAGAGGGAGAGATGAAGGAAGAAATGTGGAGTTGTAGAGAGGAATGGAAGTAAAATAGATAGATGATAGAGATATATCGAGAGGTAAAGATATAAAGATATTTACAAAGTTACGGAGGGGAACATAGAGAGGGAGAGATAGAGATAAAGAGATAGAAAGAGATATAGATGGTGAGATAGATTGATAGAGAGATACAAAAATATTTAATATGAAACAAACATAAAAGAACTCTAATTTATTGTACTGCTTCAAAATAATTTATATTGTATTTACTGATTAAAAATGCAGTTATCAATTTATGACAATAAAAGAATATAACAAAACCTAGAAAACAAATATATAAGGCGTTACCATTGCACACTAAGGTGTGATTGCTAGTTTTTAATATAATATATAAATTTAAGAAATTTTTTTAGTATATTTGAGATTTTTTTATGATATTAGTATGTACTGTAATGTTTCTATATTGTTTATTATATATAGAAACTTGTTTAATTAATTTGAGATTTTTTTTGTACATATTAGTAATTTATAATTATTTTTAAATATTAATTTCTTTTTAGTACAAATAATAGTTTCTATATGGTTTATTAAATATTATTATTAATTTTGAATCTTTATTATTATTAAAATCGGATATTTTTACTTTAAAAGATTTTAATATAATTATTAGTTAATAAAACTTTTTGATAATCAATCTTTTTCATAAACAAACCTAAAATGAATGGCATTAAAATGACCAAATCATCGTCATAAAAAAATCATATGAGAGGTAGGGGTGACTAGGAAGTTTCTTTAATACTCAGTTTAATCTATTAAACATTCTACTTTTATGGCTAGGCAATCATCCTTTAGATGTCTAAGAAGACAATTTTTAAATTTAATAATTAAATTAAAATGTGCAATATAGTTATATTCAGAATTTTATTTAATTATTATATTTTCAAAAATATCTTTTCAAACATTATTTTGATGTTGCGTACATTTTGCAATATCGGTAGGGAAGAGGGCTTAATTGTATATACTAACCTCATGCTTCTAAAATTTTTATGTGAATATTTTAAATTACTCTCAATAATGTAAACCAATTCACTTGTTAAGTGCTCTGGCTTATTGGTCCCTCTCCCCTAACTTGACTTTAAGTACCCTTTAAGGTTTTGTTTCATTGAGCTAGTACCCTTTGAATAATAATCGTACCATCTATATACAAGTACTTTCTATTAAACATGATTCAAGTTTTTCCAATCTATAGTTCAAGGAAAACAAATCCTAAGAGGAGGGTGAGTAGTGATACTCTAAAGTCAATGGCGAGGTTATAGGGTATGCAATGATAAAGACAACAACTCATGTGCTTTATGCCTTAACTTTCCTAACAAGGTTATCACTCCCTACATGAGAAAGACAAGGAAGCATGTGCCTTATACCTTAACTTGTAGGTATTGTCCCTACATAGATGTATTACAATGATGTACCTCTAGAGAATATGATAAAACCTCACGCAAGTTAAATTACATGGAGGGTTAAAAAAGTAGCAATGTAATCTAAATGGTGTCAAAGTGATCATATTCTATTTTAATTGAATGACAATTAACAACCAAATAGACTCTGAGAACCAAAAAACTAGAATATCTTATATTTGATGGTAATATGTATATTTTGGAACTAAATGATACACAAAATAAACCTTCTCCATCCATAGCAAAACTTCAGTCTCTAATAAAAAATAAAGAATAGAAAATGAAAATAGTATGCATACAAGTTGTGTTTATGAGAAGAATCTTCAAGATGTGTCCTAAAGATAGAAAATTTATCCTTCAAAATATTTTTGTATTTTAGTGACATTATCTGCATGATGCTTATATTGATCGTATAGATTATAAAATTATGATTTTTTATACGTTAGAAATCAATGCTCATACAAATAAATCAATTATCTTTGAAGTCACATGAAAAACAAATAATATGCTCATTGTATTTAGTACAAATCCTTTGTACATGACATGTAAACATTTTCAAGACATAAAAGAAATACAAAAGTAGCAGCAAAAATAGTTGTAACAAAGTTCTAATAGCTTCAAGAACAATCAGTTTCTAAAACTTAAACAGTCAGCTCTGTTATACCTTGGTTGGAGAAATAGTATGCTATTTTATGCCTTGGCTGCTGGAAAAGACAACTTTTTTATGCTTTGGCTGTAGGAGAAATCAAAGAATAGAGTTCAAGTGGTTGCAAGAATAGTAACACATGTCTTAAAAATACACAAGACAAAGACCCTATCTACATGATGTCAAGAAACAATTATAAGACAACAAGAAACATTGGAAAATACTCTCCATAGATAAAAAAGATGCTATATGAAACAATGAAATTTAGACAATGGATTAGCCAAGAGTACTAAAAGACATATCTTTAAGTATTCATAATGCAAGGTGACAAGGAAAGGTTAAGTTCATTGATCCTACAAAAAAATAAAATCACCATGATGCCTTATTTACAACTAATACCAAGATAAAAACACCAATGATAATGGAGAAAAAATATATAATGTCAAAGCATATGTTAAATACATCAAAAGATATAGACATAGACCATCAAGCTATACACAACTAGAAGAAACAAAACTGTAATATCTGTCATAAGACAAGTACTCATATTACAAATTTTCACTCTCAAGGGCTGACTCCTTGGCATTTCAAAAATTCAAAACGGATAAGGCTTTGAGAATACATCAAGCATACTTGTCTTGTGATGTAAGATTAACTAGTTTGGGCTACATTTTGAAATCCTTAAGGATTTAGTTCAAGGCATCTTTTTCACAATCTATCTGTGTTGGCTATAAGCTTACTCAAGGTTTAGTAATCAAAACAACATGCCTGATAAATCCAAGCATTGGTAGAGATTTCTAGTACATCCCAAATATATAAATCCAACTTCCTACTACTAGTGTTACAATTTATGTCATTATAAGGAATGTTTCTTGATATTAGGGCTACCAATGCAATTATAATTGGGAATTCCAATTGAGATTATGACCCATACTAATAACTGATGCGTAACCTTTATCTTTCTCATATAAGGTCCACCCAATCTAGAGGAGATTTAAAATTAAAGCCAAAACTATCCAATCCACAACATAGATATGTACAATACTTATAAATTGTGAAACTATTTTGAATTTAAAAAATTTGAGTACTTTCAAAAATCCAATATGTAGGAAACAACACATGGATTAAAGACCCAAAAGCTAGGAAGGAAAACCATCTTTGGATAGTAAATGTTGTGTCAATTAACAGTTCCTTTAGATCAGTAGAAATGGTCATAGAAAATGACATAAATGAAAGAAAAATGAAATCAACAACACATAAATACCTCCTTGGAACATAATAAGACATAAATCAACTAATTTCCTTGCACTTTACTTGTCTGGGGTTCCTGTCCGGTGTTACAGATTTTTCCTTTCATGTCAAAATAGTTTCCTAGTTAAGTCCTGCATATTCAGAATTTCTTGTGTTCTGAAAGGAGTTACATGCCTTAATAATACCTTGAAATTTCTATTAAAATTTCTAAAAAATAGAGCCCCTTATTCCAAATTCCTAATGCTAAAAAAAATGCCTTTATGATGTTTCTTACACCTCTAAAAAGCCCATGGAAAAATAAGTATGAAAAGTCAATGCTTTATGATGCTAAAGTTTGAGAGAGAAAAACAAGTCCTTTTGTTTTTCAAAGCTCTAAAAAATTTATTGTCACCGTGACTTGGAGTTTTCCAGAAAATAAAAATTAGAGATTACCCATGAATAAAGAGAATAGAAAGTTTTGCAATGTTCTTTCAAAGAAAAATGAGGTTGTAATAAGTAATGTGCATATATGTGTGTGAGTTCATCATCTTTCCTTTTAGAATAAGGCGTGTTAATGGAAAAATCAGTTGTTTTATGGATAGAAATAGTAGTCCATGCAATAAAAGTGTGTTCATAGTCAAAGGAAACAATTTCATGAGAAAGGGAAGGCATAAATCATTGAGAGTGTAGTGTGTTTGATGCATGAAAAGAGAATATTCAAACCAAAGAGAAGCAATGTTAATATATCAAATAGAGGCTTTAACAATGGAGTAGTGTAAATCATTGAGAGAACAACTTTTTGGTTGGGACAAAAACTTCTTAATGAGAAGAATTATTTTCATAGAGTAAACAATGGTTTATAAATCAAGAATAACAAACATTTAAAGAAGGAGCACTATAATATGGAATTAAAATACCTTATAATAAGAATAAAAATATATTCATAAATTAATCTCTTCTTATAATAATAATATTTGAATGGTTATATATACACATAGGCATATGGGTGCACACATATGCAAATGTTTATATATATATACAAAGATAAGAATTAAATGATTATATGTATTTATGATTTGTGTAACAATATTGTTATAAGACTATATAGTAAATACTAAATTAATTATGAGCTTGTTAAATATTTACCTTGAGATGAATTCCTTAATGGCTAAGGTAAATAAAAGTAAACTAAGAGATATTATTTACATAGAAATACCTTGTTTTAGAGATAATATGCATTAATATTTACTAAAGTAAATATATTAAGAATGGTATATTATGCGGGAATATCTTGCAACTAATGAATAATTTATTAGTTAAAGCTCTAAACTATTCACCAACCTTTGGTTATGAATGGTTGCAATTGTTGGAATTCTCTTGTGCAACCACTCCAGTAAGATACTTATGGGAGGAGTTTAGAAAGGAAAAAGGGAGATAGGAAACTTCTTAGAGAAACACTATTGTGATATAGGGTAGAAATCATTATTCTAGACCAAAAGAAGCATGGTGGGGGCTTGAAGTTGTATCCATAAAAAAAACTTGTTCTTGTAGAGTCTGAAGGAGTTTGGAAAGTGGCCGGAGTGATCTAGTAACTTCTCCCTCAATAGTTTCTCCGCAGGACTCCAGGTAGGATCTATCTAGGAAGGAGATCCTCCACATGTATTTACTATATTTTGTGTGTGTATTATTTCTTATTCTTACTTCCCTAGAGTAGAGAAAACTTCTGGAAGTTATGTTGGTATGATGTTTTCATTATATGCCAGAGTATTTTGGATGGAAAATATTTCTTGAAAGATGGTGGATGTTTGGTGCAGGAGCACCTAGGAAAACTCCCAATGCTTAGTCAAATTTTGGCTTGTAACTGACTCTAGACAAGTCAGTGTCTTTACATTTTGACCTTCGAAGGTCTTCCAATGTGTGTGACTAGATGGATTAGTAGTTAGTCCTAAATCCAATCTCGTTTAGGTTAGTTTGGTTTCTAAGTAGTTAGTCCTTAGTATAGGCCTAAAGTGGGAAATATGGTCTCAAGGTCTCCTAGATCTAAGAAAGGTGTGAAAAGTGCCTAAAAAGGCCTTAATGATGTTAATTCATTGAATGATATGGGTTATAGGTCATGTAAATTAGTTTGCATCATTAATGCAAATGATGCTAAAATGTTGTCATGACAACATTTGCAATTTTTGCAAAGGTTGCATGCACCAATGACAACTTTGGATTCCCTTCAAAGTAGGAATTGGAATTCAATACAAGTGGCCTAGAAACATGGAGGAGGCATCTTAAGATACCTTGTGGCTCATTTCCTGAGGAAGAGTGGTAATGTAACAAGTTTTGAAAGTGAATGAAGCATAACTTGTTCTAGTTTTCTGTAACAGTCAAGTTATTTGGATGTTAACAGTGTTTTGATGGATTGAAAAGCTTGATACAGTGTTGGATCCATGTAGTAGTAATAGTTTTAAGAAATTTTCATTCAATGATAAAGTTGTTTAGAGTTGATTAGTTATACTTAGTAAATTGTTTAGGAAGTAGTGTAGTTACTGGTCGAGTTTAGGTGAATTTAAGTTTCACGGCTCCCCCATAGAATCCAACCATGGAAATCTTCAAAGGGTGGATGAATATGGTAGGGGATCCTCTATAAAGTGTACATATTCAAGTAGGAGGCCTAGATAAAAATTTTCCTAATTTTAAATCCATGCCCTAGGTGAGCAATGACTGTCCGGTTAGGTGCATGACAAAGGTAAGTTTGAATCCAGAAGCAAGGGCATGTGTAAGAGATATAAACTGAGTGTGGTTTTTGAAACTTTAGGGTCCTATAGATTCCTAGTTGAGAGATAAGGTCTTTTCCAATCCATTTAGATGGATTTATAAGTAGAAATCAGTAGACTGCTTGTGAAGAGCCAAAATAGCCCTATTTGGCCTACATTTTAGGAAACTAGGGTACGGATGACATGGGAGCCCAAGACCTTGAAAATATTTTAGGTCTTCAAAAAGGGTATCAGGATCATAGGTTATTTTTTGGGGTTATTTGTATGTTTTTGGAAAGAATCCAAAAAAACCCTCTGGATAGGGCTAATTGGACAATTAGGCCTAATAGGACCAAATTGAGAATCAATCTTGAACTCAATTGATTAGGGATTGAAGACCCATTCTAATGGATTTGGAAGGATGAAGAATGAGTTTTCTCATTGTGGACATCATCCTTGCAGCAGTGGTAAATTTTCTATGAAGGATTTGTGTCTAGAATCCTTCAAGCTAGAGTGAAGCATTGAGACAAAACTATTGGTAGTTTTCCTTCAAGGTTAAACAAAAGAAGACTAACTCTTGGAGTGTAGTTAGGATATTCTTAGGCTTGGATACTTGAGACTATTGGGGTCGTAGTAGTGATATTGGGATCCTAAGGAGATTGGGACAAGTGAATTCCTTAGTAAGCTTATGTGAGCACACCTTGGAGCACTTCCATCAGATTGGTATCAGAGCCAGGTTTGATCAAGCTTGTGGTTATTGTTCCAACAAGTAGAGTCCATAGGAGAATATACAATAGTGACCAATGTAGAGTTTCCTAAGAAGGTAGATGAGAAATAAGTGGAGAATAGAATGCTCTGAGACAGATTGGCTCCATTAGAGAAAAATGTAGATAAAGTTAATGTGAAAGAAGAAGAAATGAAGGATAAGGTTGAAGGGAAAGTCAAGGAAATTGCCATAGATGATGAAGTACCTGAAGCTGACCCTGTACTTAATTAGGAACCATTCTTAAAGAATTAAAGGCTATGAGTGGTAAAGAACTAAAGGGTTTCCTATCTTTACTGGGAATATGGAACCAGAGATAGTCCTAGATTAGATAGAAGGACTAGAAAACCATTTTGAGTGTGATGGCATCACTGAGGCTCAAAAGGTGAAAGTTGCTAATGCCAGAGTAAGAAGGTCTGCACTCACTTGGTGGAAATTCATCCAATATGAGAGAGAGAAGGAAGGAAAGAAGCCCATTGCCACATGGAGAGCGATGGTTACAAAAATTAGAGATGCTTATATCCCTGAGGATTTTGAAATCCAACTGCATAAAATAAGATAAAGTTTAAGATAGAAGGACCTAGATGTAAACTCCTATACTGAATAATTTCAGAGGCTTTGCATGAGGTCTAGAGTTGCAGAGGATGAGAAAGTGAAGGTATCAAGATAACTTAATGGACTTAAGTGTACTATACAAGATGAGATGAGTCTCTTAACTCCATAAACCATTTAAAAGTGTGGTGCAAGAGAACCTAAGTTAAGTTACACTATTTTTTGGTGATGCTCGTCAATTTCTGTCTGTCGGTTTTTGTTCATTGCCAGTGCTTGTTCATTTTTGTTTGTCGGCAATGTTCATCAATTTCTGTTCATTGCCATTGCTTGTTTGGTAGTGTTCATCGGTGAAGCTTGTTGGTGGTGTTCGTTACTAATTCTCATCGGTGATGATGGCCAGTGTCTTTGTTTGTTGTCAGGGTTGGAAAGCATTGATGTTTCTATTGTTCTGAAAAGTCAACACTAGCACTTGGTAATGTTGGTTAACGACCCAGGAAATGCGGGATGTGATGTTTGTGACCAGCTGGGTCATTTGCAATGACTCTCTATGTGTAATTTTTTCTTGAAAGGATCAAGGACACCTATTCCTATTCTGGAAGGGTCATTTATTGATAAGTTTGGCCGCCTTTGCAAGGTGGTTGAAGTTGTCCATGAGTATCAGATATTTTGGGAGATATTTCGATGGATGTATATATGGCTGAAAAGATTTTTTAATAGAGATATAGATGGATATAGATAGATTAGAGAAAGAGAGAGACACAAATCATATCATCCTATAATATTTTAGTTCTTGTGAATAAGAAAAAACATATTTAATGGATTCTGTGTGTAGTGTGTGTTGTTGTGTTCTTCAGGTTGAACCTGTCAGTTTAGCTTGGGGAATGAACCTATCCTAATGGGTTCTATAGCATGAAATAGTAGCTTTATGGTGTAAGCCTATTCTAGGGCACTTGAGGTGAAGATCTTAGTGACTTCCTCAAACTAGGGTGAAGCAATACCCTATAAGGGCTGTGCAAGAGGCCTTGGATCATAGTCAAGCTGACTATTGGCACAACTGGACTAGGGATATTTTACATCAGATTGGTATCTAAGCGAGTTTGAGAATTGGGCTTGTGTTGTTTGGGTGTGATTTTCAGAAGAGCCTGTGAATTCATCCAATATGGTAACCAAAACAGAGCTAGCAAGAAACGTGGATGAGCAAAGGGATTAGAACAAACTCTCGAAGGAGCAGTTAGCCAAAATGGCATATAAAATGGAAGAAGTACAACTTCAAACTATAGTAGTTAGTGAAATGATGAGGGAAGATGATAAGAAGGGTAAACAAGTGGCTCAGGAGAACATGATCCTAGAGCTAGACCCGATACTTCAAGAAGAACCCTTCTTGAAAGCATTAAAGGCAATGAGTGGTAATTCCTTAGAAGGTGTGCCTCTATTTAGTGGCAAAATGGATCCATAATTAATTATGGAATGGATAGAAGGTCTTGAAAATCACTTTGATTGTGATAATGTGACCAAAGCTCAGAAGGTTAGAGTAGCCAAGACAAGATTGAGAAGGACTGCCCTCACTTGGTGGAAATTTGTCCAAGATGAAAGGACAAAGGGAGGCAAGAACCCCATAACCAGTTGGAAAGGTATGGTAGCAAAGATGAAAGAAACTTATCTTCCTGATGATTATGAAGTGAAACTACATAAGAGAAGGAAGAATTTGAGGTAGAAAGACTTAGAGGTCAATGCCTATATAGAATAATTCCATAAGCTATGCTTAAGGTCCCATGTGATGGAAGAAGAAAGCCTAAAAGTTGCAAGATATCAGAATGGCCTTAAATGGAGCATTCAAGAAGAAATTAGTCTCTTGAGTCACAAGAATGTCCACCAATGCTATCAATTAGCCCTTAAAGTGGAAGAGAAGTTCAAAAAGAAATAGGACTCAAACAGTAGAGGAAGCAGAGGAGACAATAGAGGTCATAGAGGAGGATATGGAGGAAGAAATCCTGAAGCTAAAAATCAGAGTGGGAATAAACTCGCCAAGAATCAGGGAGAATATAGTAACACTAGAGGTGGTTACAACAGAGGAAGAGGTCCAAATAATAGTTCAAGAGGAAGGACTGATGGCCAAGGAAGAGGATCTTACTTTTCTTCTATCAAGTGTTATAATTGTCAGCAACTTGGTCATCCTGTATATCAATGTCCAGCAAAAATCTCTACTTCCCAAGGAGGAGAGAAAAGAGATAACTATGTGCAAGAAGAGTCTTCTAGCAGAAAGACTTTAGATATCCCCATAGGATCAGAGATGGGAGAGAATTTGATGGTTCGGAGAACACTCCTAAAAGATCCCGTCAAAGAAGAGCCAAGCCAAAGAAGATCTTTGTTTCGAGTCAATTGCAAAATAATCGGTAAGGTTTGTAAAGTTATCATAGATTCAAGATCTACTAATAATATTGTTTCTTTAGAAGCTATTGATAAGTTAAAATTGACAAGGATTCCTCACACTAATCCTTATAAAGTTACTTGGTTGAATAGAGATCAACATGTAATAGTCAATGAACAAGCTTGGATAGAAGTGTCCATAGGGAAATATAAGGATAGAATTTTGTGTAATATCCTACCCATGGATGCGTGTCATCTGCTATTAGGTAGACCTTGGTAGTATGACCGATGTGCAGTCTACAATGGAGCATAGAAATTTCTATTCCTTCAAGAAGGATGGAATGACTTTCAGAGTCCAGTCAATCTTGGAAGAAGAAAAGGAAATAAAGAGAGGTCGCAACCTACTGGTGGTCGGTAAGAAATAATTCCTAATAACATTGGAAGGAGATGGAGTAGGCTTTGCTTTGGTTTTACAACCAAAAGGTGAGAAGAGGAATGAAAGAGAAGAGTTCCCTTTAGAAATCCAAAGGTTGTTAACTCAATATTAGGCTATAGTTAGTAATGGTCAACCAACTACCTTACCACCTAGTAGATCCATTAGTCATCAAATTGACTTCATTCCAGGAGCCTCACTTCCAAATAAAGCTGCTTATAAGATGAGTCCACAACAGAATGCAGAGATTTCTAACCAAATCCAGGAACTAATTGACCAAGGGTTGATTAGAGAGAGCATAAGTCCTTGTTTTGTTCCCACAGTCTTAGCCCCAAAGAAAGATGGTACTTGGAGGTTGTGTACTGATTCTAGGGCCATAAACAGGATAACTATCCGGTATAGGTTTCCAATACCTAGGATAGAAGATTTGATGGATTATCTTGGTGTAGCTAGATATTACTCCAAGATAGATCTCAAGAGTGGATAGCATCATATAAGAATTAAAGGGGGAGATGAGTGGAAGACTACTTTTAAGACTACTGAAGGATTGTATGAATGACTAGTTATGCCTTTTGGGTTGTCAAATGCCCCAAGCACATTTATGAGATTAATGAATGAGGTTTTGAAGGACTTCATTGAAAAATGGGTTGTAGTGTACTTAGATGATATCCTAGTGTTCAGCAAGACAAAAGAGGATCATCTTAGACATTTGCAATTGGTAATGCAGAGATTGCATGAAGAAAAATTGACAATCAACTTGGAAAAGAGTGAATTTACGAAGAAAGAATTGGTATATCTCGGTTTTGTTATCTTAGAAGGTAACTTGAAGATGGATGTAATCAAGGTGGAAGCAATCTTGAATTGGCCTACACCAAAATCAGCTACGGAGGTAAGAAGCTTCCATGGTTTGGCACAATTTTACCGAAAATACATCAAACAGTTCAGTGAGATTAGTGCACCTATTTTAGATACCATCAAAGGAGGTATGAAAGCCAAGTTCCAATGGAATGAGCAGGCTGATAAAGGATTTGAGCATATGAAGAAGAGAATAGTGACTCAAACAATTTTGAAACTTCCTAGTTTTGACAAATTGTTTACTGTGGAATGTGACGCTAGTAATATTATTGTCGGTGCAGTATTGAGTCAAGAAGGAAAACCTGTAGCTTTTCATAGTGAGAAACTCAGTGATGCGAAGAAAAAGTATTCCTCATATGATTTGGAATTGTATGCATTAGTGCAAGCACTAAGGAAATGGAGACATTATCTACTTCCTAAAGAATTTGTTTTCTTTACCAATAATCAGGCTTTGAGTTTTCTAAGTTCACAAGATAAACTAAGTCACAAGCATATGAAATGGGTGGAATACATCCAAGCCTTTACCTTCACAATAAAGCATAAGAAGGGAGTATAGAATAAGGTGGCAGATGCATTGAGTAGAAGGTTAATCATAGTGCAAGAATTTCAGCTACAAAGCATTGGCATTGAAGGTTTCAAAGTTTTGTATCCAGCTGATGAAGATTTTGTAGCAGCATACAAGGTATGTCACGAGTATCAAAATCATTTTCATAGTGAATATTCAGAGTATACTCTTCAAGAAGGTCTTCTACTTAAGGGAGGAAAAATTTGTGTACCACGAGGTTCCATGAGAGAGAATCTAGTACAAGAAAAGCATAATGGTTCCTTAAGTGGACATTTTGGGTTGAACAAAACTCTAGAATTGGTCAAGAGGTATTACTATTGGCCAAGAATGAATCGGGACATCTAGAAGTATGTAGAGACTTGTTTGGTTTTTCAGAAGGCAAAAGGGACTTCATCTAATGCAGGATTGTATCAGCCCCTTCCTATTCCAAATAGACCATGGGAATGCCTTAGTATAGATTTTGTTGTCGGGTTACCAAAGACTAAGCAAGGAATGGACAACATCTTTGTAATTGTTGACAGGTTCAGGAAGATGGCTTATTTTGTACCATGCAAAACCACACATGATGCTTGTTACATAGCCAATCTATTCTTTAGAGAAGTAGTCTGGATACATGGATTACCTTTGAGTATTTTGTCGGATAGAGACTCCAAGTTTATGAGTCATTTTTGGAAAAATATGTGGCAAAAGCTTGGTACAAATGTTTCTTTTAGCTCACCCTACCATCCACAAACTAATGATTAGACTGAAGTGGTGAACCGGAGCTTAGGTAATATTTTGAGATGCCTTACCAAGGAGTATGGAAAATCTTGGGATCAGTTACTTGCTCAAGCAGAATTTGCCTACAATGATACAGTCAATAGGTCCACTGGAAAGAGCCCTTTTGAAATTGTGTATGGGATTCATCCGAGGGGTATCTGTGAATTAAGGGATCTTGGTAGCAATACAGAAAGGAGTGGGTATGCTGAAGATTTTTCTCAATCCATGAAGGAGGTCCATGACCCAGTCAAAGAAGTATTGATAGAGAGTACCACTCATATTAAGCAAAAGGTAGATGTAAGGAAAAGAGATGTTCAATTTCAGGTTGAAGATCTGGTCATGGTGCACCTCAACAAGGCAAGATTGCAGAAAGGAGTTCCAAGTAAACATTAGATGAGGAAGATAGGCCCTTGTGCAATATTGAACAAATATGGGTCTAATGCTTATAAAGTTGATCTTCCTATAGACATAGGATTATCTGCTATTTTTAATGTGGTAGATTTGGTATCCTATAAAGGTCCAATTCCTGAAGGAGATTCAGATCTCACAGGAGATACTGAGGATCTCAAAGCGCTTAAACTTCCTATTATACCCCAACTGAAGGTAGACACGATTCTGAATTCAAGAGTTTCCAAGTAGACTAGATGACAGACCTATATGGAACATCTGGTCAAATGGAAAGGCAAAGCTAATTTAGAGGCTACATGGGTACATGAAACTGATTTTAAGAAGGTAGGCATCAATCCTGACTTACTCCAACCACCTGGAAGTTGATTTATTTTTGTTTGGGGAGTATGGTGCATGAGAACCTAAGTTAAGTTACATTGTTTGTCAGCAATGTCCGTCGATTTCTGTCCGTCAGGTTTTTTTCATCGGCAATGCTTGTTCATTTCTATTTTTCGGCGATGTCTGTCAGTTTTTGTTCGTCGGCATTTCTTTTTTGGTAGTGTTTGTCAACGATGCTTTTTGGTGGTGTTCGTTAGTGATTCTCATTGGTGATGACCACCGATGTATTTTTTTGTTGTCGGGGTTGGAAACCGATGATGTTTCTGTTGTTCTGAAAAGTTAACACTGGTGCTCGGTAATGTCAGTTAACGACCCAACAAATGTTGGATGTGATGTTTGTGACCAGCTATGTCATTTGCAATGACTCTCTATGTGTCATTTTTGCTTGAAAGGATCAGGGACACCTATTACTATTCTGGAATGGTCATTTATTGATTAGTTTGGCCGCCTTTGCAACGTGGTTGAAGTTGTCCATGATTATAAGATATTTTGGAAGATATGTTGATGGATGTATATATAGCTGAAAAGCTTTTGTAATAGAGATATAGATGGATATAGATAGAGTAGAGAAAGAGAGAGACACAGATCATATTATCCTGTAATAGTTTAGTTCTTGTGAATAAGAAAGAACATATTTAATGGATTCTGTGTGTAGTGTGTGTTGTTGTGTTCTTCAGGTTGAACCTATCAGTTTATCTTGGGGAATGAACCTATCCTAATGGGTTATATAGCATGAAATAATAGCTTTACAGTGTAAACTTTATCTAGGGCACTTGAGGTGAAGATCTTAGTGACTTCTTCAAGTTGGGGTGAAACAATACCCTATAAGGTCTGTGCAAGAGACCTTAGAGCATAGTCAAGCTGACTGTCGGCACAACTAGACTAGGGGTATTTTACATCAAAGTGCCACCAAATTGATATCAAGGTTGAAGAGAAGCTGAGAAAGAAACAAGACTCTAGCACTACTAGAGGAAGAGGTAGAGGAAGAGACAATAGAGGACTGAGAGGTGGATATGGTGGAAGAAGCTCAAAACCAAAGAGTCAAGGAGAGACTATGCTTACTGAGAAGAAAGAAGGAAACACCAACAAAGGGATTTCAAATAGAGTAAGGAGCTCTTACAATAGAGGAAGAGTCATTCGTCAAGGAAGGGGTAACTATTTTGTCACCATGAAGTGTTATCACTGCAATCAGATGGGACATCCTACATATAGGTGTCTTGAGAAAGGCAACACTTCTCAAGGAAGTGATAAAAGGGTAGATTATGTTCAAGAAGACACTAGTGGTGGAGGTAAACACCTTGAAGTACCCTTAGAGTCAGTTGAAGGTGAAAAATTAATGATGAGAATAACTCTGATTAAGGAGCCAGTGAGCAAAGAGCCTAGTCAGAGGAGGTCACTATTTAGAGTGAAATGAAAAATGATGGGAAAAGTTTGTAGAGTCATTATAGACTTAGGGTATACTAAAAAAATAGTGTCAGAGGAGGCAGTCAGCAAGTTGAAAATTAAAAGGATACCCCACACCTATCCTTATAATGTCTCTTGGTGAAATAAAGGACAACATGTCCTTGTCAATGAACAAGCTTGGGTAGAGTTTTCAATTAGGAGGTATAAGGAAAAAGTATTATGTGATGTGTTGTCTATGGATGCATGTCACCTACTCCTAGGTGGATCATGGAAATTTGACTGACATGCCATGCATGATGGATCAAAGAACTCATATTATTTCAAGAAGGACAATGTGAAATTCAAAATACAGTCACTATTGGAGGATGGAGAAATGAAATCATCTGGCCCCAATGTTCTCATGGTTAGTGAGAAAGAGTTCTAAGAAGACTTAGAAGAAGGAGAGGGAGATGGCTTTGCAATGGTGTTGAAACCAAAGGAAGAAGTTGTGGAGAAGACAATCAAGAAGACAAAATTGCCAAAGGAAGTGCAGGAGATGTTGCAGGAGTATGAAGGCATTTTTAGGATGGAAAATGATCAACCCTACCCCCTAAGAGGACTGTAAGCCAAAAAATAGACTTCATTCCAAGAGCTACCATTCCTAATAAGGCTGCATATAAAATGAATCCTCAACAAAATGAGGAAATAGCCAGACATATCCAAGAATTGCTAAACCAAGGTCTTATTTGGAAAAGTATTAGACCTTGTGTCATACCTACAGTCTTAGCCCCTAAAAAGGGATGAACTTGGAGACTATGTACTAACTCTAGAGAAATAAATAGAATAAACATTAGGTATAGGTTCCCTATCCCTAGGATAGAAGACCTAATGGAATATCTAGGTGAAGCCAAATTTTTCACAAAGATTGACTTGAAGAGTGGATACCATCAAATCAGAGTCAATGAGGGAGATGAATGGAAAATAACCTTCAAGACCATAGAAGGAATGTATGAGTGGCTTGTAATGCCATTTAGGTTATCCAATGCCCCATTCACATTCATGAGACTCATCAACAAATTTCTTAAGGACTACATAGGTAAATTTGTGATAGTGTACTTGGATGATATACTCATCTATAGAAAGACAAGAGAAGAACACCTTAGACATATGGAAATAGTCTTCAAGAAGCTGCATGAAGAGAAGTTGATGATCAACTTGGGGAAATGTGAATTCATGAAACAGGAGTTAGTGTACCTTGGGTTTGTGCTATCTCAAGGCAATCTAAACATGGATCCTAGCAAGGTGGAAGCTATCATCAACTGACCTACTCCAAGGATAGGAACTGAGGTAAGAAGTTTTCATGGCTTAGCACAGTACTATAGGAAGTTTATAAATAAATTTAGTGCAATTTGTGCTCCTATACTTGATACTATCAAGGGTGGGATGAAAACTAAATTTGTATGGAATGAACAAGCTAACCATGGGTTTGAGTTGTTAAAGAAGAAGATTACTACTCAACCAATCTTGAGTTTTCCAAGCTTTGACAAGCTATTCATAGTGGAATGCGATGCTAGAAATGTAGCTATTGGTGTTGTCTTGAGTCAAGAGGGAAGACCAGTGGCCTTTCACTCTAAAAAACTAAGTGAAGCCAAGATGAAGTACTCTTCTTATGACCTAGAGATGTATGCTCTGGTCCAAGCACTAAGAAATTGGAGGCACTAATTGCTTCCAAATGAGTTTGTAGTCTTTTAAGACAACCAAGCACTGAGCATCTTGAATTCACAAAATAAGCTCAGTCATAAGAATATAAAGTGGGTTGAATACCTGCAAGCATACACTTTCAACATTAAGCACAAGAAGGGATTGAAAAATAAGGTAGCATATACCTTAAGCAGAAGATCCCTAAAAGTACAAGAGATACACTTGTAGAGCATGGGAATTGAGATCTTCAAGGATCAATATGTAGATGGATACTTTACAAACATATACAAGGTATGTCAAGAATATAAGAAGCACTTTCATAGTCAATTCTATGAATATACTTTGCAGAGTGATCTTTTGTTTAAAGGAAGTCAATTGTGTGTTCCTAGAGGGTCTATAAGAGAAAATTTGATTCAAGAGAAGCACAATGGTGCCCTTAGTGGACACTGTGGTGTCAATAAGACCAAAGAATTAGTTCAGAGATTCTATTTTTGGCCCAAGATAAATTTGGACATTAAGAAGTATGTAGAAAGTTGTGTTATCTGTCAAAATGAAAAAGGTGCATCTTCTAATGCAGGCCTTTACCAGCCTCTCCCCATTCAAACCAGACCATGGGAATGTTTAAGCATATATTTTGTAGTGGGATCGCCCAAGAAAAAACACGAAAGGGATAGCCTTTATGTTATTGTGAATAGATTCAGTAAGATGTCACACTTTGTACCCTGCAAGACAATCCATGATGCTAGTCAGATAGCTCACCTATTCTTCAAGGAGGTAGTCAGAATACATGGCTTACCATTAACCATAGTATCAAATAGAAATACCAAATTCATGAGTCATATTTGGAAGACTCTATGGAAGAAGCTAGGGACCAAATTCTCTTTTGGATCTGCATACCATCCTTAGACTGATGGCCAAACTAAATAGAGTGAATAAGAGTCTTGGTAACCTCCTAAGATGTTTAACTAGGGATTATGGTAAAGTTTGGGACCAGCTCATTGGGCAAGCAGAGTATGCTTATAATGACAGTAAAGAGGACTATTGGTAAGATTTCCTATTGAGATAGTCTATGGACTTCATCCTAGAGGCATATTTGAGCTTAGAGATTTGAAGGATGGATCTAAGGGAAGTGGCTATGCATATTAATTTTCACATTCTATGCAAGAAGTACATGAAATAGTGAGGAAGACACTCATTGAAAATACAAAGAAAACAAAGAGAAAGTTAGATGAGAGGAAAATAGATGTCCAATTACAAGTTGGGGATTTGGTGATGGTCCATCTCAACAAGGAAAGGTTGCAGAAGGAGAGCCACATAAACTTTAGATGAGAAGAATTGGTCTAAGTACTATACTGGCCAAATATGGAACATATGCATACAAGGTGGAACTTTCAGAGGATATGGGTTTATCTCTGGTGTTTAATGTAGAAGACCTAATCTTATAAAAAGGCCCAATCAAAGTTTTATTAAAGTCATACAGGAGGTGGAGGAACTCAATTTTCCATCTGCACTGGATCAAGAAGGCATAACACATACGAGATTCCAGAGTCTACAAGAGGACAAGAAAGAAGGAATATGAAGAAAACTTGGTGTAGCATTGAAAAATGGATGTAGATGCATTTTGGTCAAAGGAGATAGATTTCATTATGTTGGGTATTGATCCCAACTTACTCAATCTAAGGATGGATTGAAGTCTTTTCATTTGGGGAGGATGGTGCAGAAGCACCTAGGAAAAATCCCAATGCCTAGTCCAATTTTGGCTTGTAACTGACTCTAGCCAAGTCAGTGAATTTAAATTTTGACTTTAGAAGGTCTTTCAATGTGTGTGACTAGATGGATTAGTAGTTAGTACTAAATCCAATCTAGTTTAGGTTAGTTTGGTTTCTAAGTAGTTAGTCCTTAGTATAGGCCTAAAGTGGGAAATATGGTATCAAGGTGTCATAGACTTAAGAAAGGTGTGAAAATTTCCTAAAAAATCCTTAATGATGTTAATTCATTGAATGATATGGGTTAGAGGTCATGGAAGTTTTTTTGCATCATTAATGCAGAAGATGCTAAAATGTTGTCATGATAACATATTCATTTTTTGCAAATGTTGCATGCAACAATGAAAAATTTGGATTACCTTCAAAGTAAGAATGAGAATTGAATGAAATGGAGGAGGCATCTTAATATTCCTTGTGGCTCATTTCCCGAGGTAGAGTGGTAATGTAACAAGTTTTGAAATTGAATGAAGCATAGTGTTCTGGTTTTCTGTAATAGTTGAGTTATTTGGATTTTAACAATGTTTTAATGGATTGAGAAGATTGATATAGTGTTGGATCCATGTATTAGGAATATTTTTAAGACTTTTTCATTCAGTGAGAAAGCTTTTTAGAGTTTATTAGTTACACTTAGTAAATTGTTTAGGAAGTAGTGTACTTACTAGTCTAGTTGAATTTCAGTTTCATGGCTCCCCCATAGAATCCAACCGTGGAAATATTCCAAGGGTGGATAAATATGGTAGGGGAGCCTTTGTATAGTTTATATATTCAAGTAGGAGGCCTAGAGAACCATTTTTATAATTTTAAAGCCATGCCCTAGGTGAGCAATGATTGTCCGGTTAGGTGCATGACAGAGGTAAGTTTGAATGGAGAAGCAAGGGTGTGTGTGAGAGATATAAACAAAGTGTGGTTTTTGAACCTTTAGAGTCCTATAGATTCCTTTTTGAGAGATAAGGTAGTTTCCAATACATTTAGATGGATTTCTAAGTATCAATCATTAGACTACTTGTGAAGAGCCAAAATAGCCCTGTTTGCCCTAAATTTTAAGACACTGGTGTATGGAGGACTTCAGAGTCCAAGACCATGAAAATATTTTAGGTATTAAAATAGGGTATCAAGATCATAGGTTAGTTTTTGGGGTTATTTGTAATTTTTTGGAAATAATCCATAAAAACCCTCAGGATAGGGCTAATTGGACAATTAGGCCTAATAGGACCAAATTGAAAATAATTCTTGAACTTTATTGATTAGGGATTGAAGACCCATTCCTATGGAGTTGGAAGGATGAATAATAAGTGTTCTCATGGTGGACATGACCCTTGCAACATTTTTTAATTTGGTGTGAAGGATTTGTGTCTAGAATCCTTCAAGCTAGAGTTAAGCATTGAGACAAAACTATTGGTAGTTATCCTTCAAGGTTAAACACAAGAAGACAAACTCTTGGAGTGGAGTTAGGATATTCTCAAGCTTGGAGAATTGATACTACTGGGGTAATCTGAAAGAGATTGGGATCCTAAGGAGAATGGGACAATTGAAGTCCTTAGTAAGCTTGTGTGAGCACACCTTGGAGCACTTCCATCAATTTTTATGTCATTTGAATTATTCTTTCTGTATGAACTTTTATCATGCTATATGTTTTTTAGGAATCTAGTGTTTTCCTATTAGTATTACTTTTTTATGTACCTTAGGTTGATTAGAATCCTCTAGGAACCTTTGAGCATGAGTAGGAATTGCTCTTTTTATAAACTTTATGTTTTTTGTTTATGTCTTTGTATTCCTCATTTCATACTTCAGAAAAAGGGACAAATTTAGTTTGAGGGAAAGGTGGGTTTGAGGGATGTTTTGGAAGGAAACAAGGAGATCTCAACTGGGTCTTCCTCTGATTCATCTTCCCTAGCACCCATCATGCCCAGTGTTTCCCGCAAAGTCAATCTACAACCCACTATCCTTGCTGAACATAGTATTCTTGCAATTGCGCATCTCTGGGCCCGAACTGCATAGGTCACATGAAAACCTATGCAGGAGGTAGGCCCAAGTGCATAGGACCCTCCCCAAATGTATAGGTTCAGGCCCCAACTACATAGGACCTTCACCAATTGCGCATGACCTCCATTAGTGTCTATTCTAGGGTTTTTTTTAAGTTTAGGGTTTTTGTACTAACCCAAGGATGATGTAATTTGATTTTTGACTTGTTGGTTTGCTTATTTCTCTATTAGTAGTATATCTGGTGCATTTTGATGCATAAGAGCTAGGTCAGTCTTGTGGTCTCAGTCCAATTTTAGCCTTAGGGAAAAACATAAAATGTAAAATTTAAGTATAAGCTACATACTCCTAATTCCTTATACTTTAAGTTAAATTTTATGTAATACTTATAGGATGTTTGAGAGTGGTTTTATCCTCCTAGGAGTTATAATAAATATTCTAGATTTTGAAGGTTTTGAGGAAATTTTAGACTTAGCCAAATTTCAGGAATCAACATGTTTTCTGCATCATGACCTTGCTATGATGTATTATGGTTTGAGTTGGTGCCAAAAGGCACTGGCTATATGGTTTTTGAGAATATTTTATGTTTGGTACATTTTGATGTCTTTGTATGTGTTATCTTCCATCTTGAATTCCAGATCAGGGTTTAGGAATGTCTGGTTGACTAGGGACAATCAATGATCTCCTAAACCCAATCTAATGATGTTAGGATGTTATGAGTTATGTTGGGATGAGGTACTTGATGTAATTATGTTGTTGAGAATCTCTTTTTGATGCATTTTATGCAATGTATATGTGTTTTATCCATCTGTGTACCTGACTATGGTTTAGGGTTATCAAGGGGATTTGAGACAACTAGTGATTTCCTAAACTTAATTATTTGATGTTGTGACATTTTTATGGCCTCTTGTATATTATGATGTGGCATAAGTATGTCCTTTTGAGACTTGTTTGGGTAGGGAACCTAAGGACACTACGTGAGTGGCTCTTAGTGAGGGGTTAGGGCCCTAAGTGGCTAGTACCAGGATAACCTATTGATGAGTTATTTAATCAAGTGATAACATAAATAAATTAACTGAGAATGGGGTAAAATACACACTAATCAAGATTAATTTGTGCCTTGCTCATGCTGCTAGTGCGAGTATAGACTAGGGATGGGAGTCGGAAAAGGTTCCTTTGTGATGGCACGATTGAACAACCTTATCCTCACGAAAGGTGTTCAGTTCTACATGTACCTACTTGGGGGTCAGCGCCAGAGTGGCTATTACCAGGATAACCCAAGGGGTGAGGGCTGTGTGATGACACTCACCTAGCTTGTAGCTTAGAGTTCCTACCAATGCTAATGATGTCATTTTTGGTCCCTGTGATCTTATTGTGTTTTTAGTTGTGTTATGTTTTGGGAAGGGCTATCATCACCTTAGGAGTATCCTATTTGTTACCTTCTTACATGGACCTTGGTCTCTATCTCCTAGCACTGGGGAATGGACTCTTTTTGGATCCATGTGGTTGGGAGGTTAATCTTTATTATATCGAGGTACTGTTCATGTCAGATGGATATTCTTGGCTCATGTTCCTTTTGTATTTTCAGTTTTGAAGACTTCTTATTATATATGTAAAGATGTACTTATGCATGTGCATTCTTGTAATAGAAATCTCTTGTAAATCATAGGATCTGATGATGTGATGTACATCAATGTAAATCAAATCAATGTATAAAGGAAATGGGTAGATCTAGGTAAAATGAAAGGGAAAATATTGTATGTTATCAATATAAAAAGATAATTGTTTAGGGTATTTATTCACGTATCTCTTATTAATTTTCGGTATCCAAGAAATGATCTTAGAGTTAGTATGGAACAATGTATTTATGAATAAATGTGCTATCTCTTGATGTAAGGTTGTGGAAAACTTTTATGAATTAATGAATCAATAAATAAATAGATATAGAATTGAATATTGGATTATGTTTACTATGTATCACAAATGCCTATGGAATAATAAAGTATATAGGGCTTTGCTTATCTATCGAATGTTTATCTCTCAGATGAATGCTCAATGAATAGTGTAAATAATGACATAAGTTTAAGTAGAGGATAACTTATATAGATGCATGTAAATATGTTAGGAATGATGGTAGGATTATCCTCGGAACTTAATGTTAAAAGTAAAGGAATGAATTAGTAAAATTATATTAATCAATCAATGCCTGAATGGATAAATGAATAGATTAGACTATGTTTCTTTAATAGCAGTGTTAGGGAACTTGTGAAGACTTAGATTAGTTTTGTAACATTTCTTTAAAAAAATATTCACATCTCTTAGTAGTTAGTTGTCTTGTCCCTCTAGGTTCCATGGTGGGGCATGACAGACCATCCAAGAAGCATCCACATCCAAAAAGAAATGAAGCTAATCTCTTGGATTATTCATGGGATTAACGGTCCACATAAGTAGGTTGTAATAAGTTATATGATAAGGGATCATAGACCAAATATAATGTTAATCCAGGAAACTAAGATGAAGAAGGAAAAACTAGAGTGCATAAAATTATGTAAAACTATGGAAATGATTTCTACCATCTTGGATGGAGCCTCTAGAGGTATGATGACTCTTTGGAACTCCTCTCACCTGAATAGTGAAGTCATCCATGAAGAAACTAATTTGTTACTTCTGAATTTCACTAACATAAAGGATAATGATAGTTGGCACATCATGAATATCTATGCTCCTAACTCAAAAAAAAGTAGAAGATCTTAATGGGATAAACTTAGAAGCATAGTGTCCATGTTTGATCTTTCTAAAGGAATAATTACGAGGGATTTTAATGCCCCCCTTAAAGAAGGGGAAAAAAAGGAGGCATCAATCCTAACTTGGAAAGAAGACAAGATCTTATGGACTTCATAAATGATCAAGCCTTCTTAAATTTCGACCTTCAAGATGCGAGTTTTACCTGGACTAATAGGAGAATTGGGAAAGAGTGCATCCAAGTCTGACTAGACAAATATTTGATAAATAATGATTGGATGAATTGCCACAACAAAAAATTATCTACCTTGCTGAGGATTGGGTGGGACCATTTTCCCTTGTCTCTCTCCTAGGACCCACTTATTAAGAAAATAAACTTCCCTTTCAGGTTTGAGAAGATGTGGACCACTCATCCTAATCTGACTAACAAGATTAAGGAATGGTGGAATATTCATAGAAAAGGCTCGACTACGTTGAGAGTGACTAAAAAAATTAGAAACATAAAGATAAATATAAAAAATGGAATAATAAATAGTTTGCTGATATCTTCTCCTCCAAAGAAAAGGCTATAACGAATCTTAATCAAGTGCAAGAAGAATCCAGTGAGAAGGGTATGATGAGGATAGATTGCACAAAGAAAAAAACTTGTAATCAGAATACCATAATGTTATAGGGAAGGAGGAACTTTTCTAGAAGTAGAGATCAAGATCCATATGGTTAAGGGAGGGGGGCCAAATACAAAGTTCTTCCACTTGTCCACAATGAAATACAGGGATATAAACATGATCAGTAGCATAAAGATGGGGGATCAAATATTGCAGGATGACAATGATATATCTAATAAAGAAATAGTTTGTTTTTCTCATCCCTTTTCTCAAAACACCATGAGCTCTCTAAGGAGGACTAGGAGGACCTCCTGAGAAACATACCCATAATCATCTTAGAAGATCAAAATAAAGTTCTGAGTGGTATTCCTAATATGGAAGAAGTTAAAAATGCCCTGGAGTCTCTTCTCATAGATAAGGCCTCGATACCAGATGGTTTCCCAATGCTTTTCTTCCAAAGGTACTGGGAAGTATTTAAATTTGATGTGATCAAAGAGGTGTATGAATTTGATGGATCCAAAAACCTTCTAAAACAACTTAAATTTGCATTCCTGGTTCTTATCCCACAAGTCTCAGGGGTGGATTCTATGGAGCTCTTTAGACCCATAAGCTTATGAAATTCTTTCTACAAGATAATCTATAAAGTCATTACCATCAAAATTCTAAAGGTGCTCCCATCTATCATTGCTCACCAACATTTAGAGTTTGTTTTGGGTAGACAGATTCTTGACTCCATCATGGTGGTGCATGAAGTGATCCACTCCTTAGATGCTGGTAAGAGGGAAGGATTCCTTCTCATGCTTGACTTGTCTAAGGCCTATGATTGTGTTGAGTGGTCCTTCTTTTTTAAGGTGGTTGGAGGTTTTGGATTCAACTTGAATACTTGCAAGATCATCCATCAACTCATATCTTGTCCTTCGCTGGTGGTTCTGGTCAATGATTCTCTGTCTTCTTTCTTCAAAGCTTCTAGGGGATTGAGACAATGAGACCCCCTATTTCCCATTCTATTCATTATTCTGGTTGAGTGCCTTGGGAGATTGATTACAAAAAAAAGGAGGATTGAATATTCTAAAGGCATCAGACCATCCTCTGGAAACATTGTTTTCTCTCACCAGCAATTTGTAAATGATACTATTGTAGGAGGGGAGGCTTCGGTGAGAGAAGCTAGAGTAGTTAAAAAATTTAACTCTTACACTAGAGCTACTAGGTAATCCATCAACTGGAATAAGAGTTTAATCGTCTACACCAACACCCCTGAGGAAAGATAGAGGAGAATAACGGATATCTTGGGATGTGACATTGGCTCCCTTCCCTCAAATTATTTGGGTCTCCCTCTAGGTGTTCAGCCCCCTAATGAGTTCTGGAAAAATCTCATTGATAGATTGAATAGGAAACTGGTAGGTTAGAAGGAGATCACTCTCAATCAAGTGGGAAAAATCTAGTTGATAAAATCTACTCTATAAAACCTACCTAGCTATGTCTTAAGACTCTTCTTGATACCTAGAAATTTTTTGGAGGCAATGGAGAAAATTCAAAGAAGATTTCTTTGGTCGAGTACTGATGGGCATAAGAGATTTCCTCTGATTGCTTGGGACAAAGTATTCCTCCCTAAAAGTGTTGGAGGTCTTGGGCTAAGGAGAACCAAGCCTTTCAACAAAGGCCTCCAAGCAAAATAGATATGGTGCATCTTCCATGGCAAGGGGTAATGGAGAGACTTTTTTGAAGATAAGTATCTTTCTAATGATTCTATTTATTATTACTTTGGATGTGATGATATCTTGAAAGAATCTTTCCTCTGGAATGACTTCCTCATTGATAAAGAAATAGCTAAATCTAAAGCTAAATGGAAAATAGGTAATGGTCAAACCAAAAAGTTTTGGGAAGACAATTGGCTTCAACTCGGTCCCTTGGGGGGTTGTGAGCCTTACAAAATGTGTATGGATGAGTGTAACCAAAAAATTGGCTCTCGGGTCTGCAACAATTTGGCTCTCGATTTCTTTTGCCTAATCTCTCTAGATGCAGCTAGAAACCAAGCCTATTTGGGCTAAAGCCTAGTCCCCTAGCATTATTCCCAAAATTAATGTCTTCTTCTGGCTTTAGCTTCAGAATCACATCCTTATTGTTGATAACCTTTTAAAGAGAGGCCTCCCAATTCCCAATAACTGTATGCTTTGTAAGTGTCAAGAAAAGTCTGTGAATAACCTTTTTATTCATTGCCCCTATGTTAGTACTGTCTATCAGTCCATCCTCTCTACTTTTGGGATACAATGGTACTTTCTCTCCTCTATCTAGGACTTTTTTGCCAATTTGGAAAGAGTGTAACAAACGCATCTTCAGGGATTAGTGTGCTCCTCCTAAAATCATTTTTGAAAAGATTCACCATGCTCTAATGGACAATTTTTCTTCTTGTGGTTTTACTAATCCTTTTGCAGGAAAAGACAACTGTGGTGACCCGAAGAAGAAAAACTAAAAAAAATTGATTTGTACATGGAGCTATCCCATAGAAGGCTGGTATAAGGCCAACTTTGATGGCACTATCAAGGGCAATCTGGGAAAGGTAGGAAGTGGCAATGTGATCATAAATTGCTATGGTAAGGTTATTGTTATTGTCATCCTTCCACTTGGCACCCAAACCAACCACTTTGTGGAAGCCAATGCAGCCCTCCAAGTCACCAAATTAGCCCATGATATTGGGATCAAAATCCTTTGGCTAGAAGGAGGCTCTAGTAACATTATAAATTTTCTTAAAAATTTATACCCACCACCATGGACTGTTGCTAATATGATTGAAGAAACCTGCAATCTCTTGAATACCTTTGAGAAAATACACATATCCCATGTGTACAGGGAATCCAACCAGGTTTTTGACTGGTGTGCCAACTTGGCTGTGAAAAGTGACACTTTGCTCAGATGTCTTCATGGAGGAGACCTCCCACGTGAGGTGAAGGATTTAGTCAAATACTATAAAATATAGGGAAATGAGAGAATAAAAATTATTAATCATGAAAGTTAATAATGCATTTCATAATGGATTTCCCATAAATGGGAAGTACGGGATTGGGAGGAAGAGTAATGACTCCAATTCCCATTCACATTCATTCTGGGTGCCCATTCACAAATTTAAAACCTAGCTTTTTAGGCAAATCAGAAGAACAATCTGGAATACTTCGGTGAGAAAGTGTATGTTAAGCTATAAGTTGAATCACCATAATGCTAGATTGAGCTATAATCTTGCAATGGGTGGAAAAATATATAGAAGGGAGACCTCTGATGACAATGAGAAATGGAGGAGATAGACTAAGAACTAGAGTTTCCTACAGAAAGGTGGAATTTTAACTTTTATTGAAAGGATACATGGTGGGAAGCTGTCAGTGACCAAAATGTTTGTGAAAAGCTGGGATGAGGGAAGTGTGGTGATTGATGGGAGGAAATTTATGGTCTCTAAGGAGTTTATCTCCACTTTTACTGGCATCCCTATTGTGGGTAATAAATTTTACGGGGATCATAAAATTTTAGACTCTGCGGTCAGTGACTTCGTGAGGGACGAGGAAGAGAAGAAAGTGATCATCAAAGTTGGGACTTATTATTAAATAGAAGGGATCAAAATTCTTTGGAGATTCATCCTGAGGGCCATCATCTCTTATGTCACGCTGGATACCAGGTTTTATAGGATCAGAACCTATCACTTTGTCCTCATGAACCACTTTAGACATGGTATGCATGTTTCTATCCCGTTCTACTTATACACTTCTATCAATGAAAATATTAATGGTTATAGGGGCAAGTCTATTACAAATATTTCTTTACATGAGGGGATTTTACTACTGATTGAGGAGTACTTTAAAGCCCAAATGATGGGGAAGGAGATCTTTGATAAAGAGGACATAATGGATGTCTCAAGATTTGATTATGTCCCCTCAGATACAGAAGATAGTGAGGGTTGCACTTGGAGGATCAAGAGGATTATGACACTAAGAAGAATAATTTGGGCTCTTCTTCTAAGAAGAGAAAAACCAGTATACACATTGTCAAAAGAGAGAAAGCAGTGAGACCCTCCAAGAAACATACTACTACTATGATCTCTTCTGAGGATGATTATAACAACAATGAGAAATGGATGAAAATAAATGATGAGGAAGAGATATCTAGTGGAAAAGGTAAAAATAAAAGGGAGATTACTATTGTGAAGTACCAGAATAAAAAGAGTAAGAACATGGGAGAAAGCACAAGCTAGAAGACTCCCAATGACAAAAATCATAGAAACAACCTTGGCTCTTGTGACAAGGTGAAGGAAAACCTATAGGATGAGCATGGAGGTAATAACCAGGAAAATCCTTCTCCCCAGTTCTTCAACCCCCACAACTCGGTGAAAGATAAGGGGAAGGAAAAATAATATTGCTACTATTTTTTTGCGTAGGGGAGGAAGATGGTGTGGTGCAACTTTGATGTTAAGACTTCCAAAATGGGGATAACCAGGGAAGCCATTAATCCCAAAGTTATTGAAGGTGACGATGGTAGGATTCATATGGAGGAGTTGATTGACCCGGCTATGGTGGTTCTCACTGATAACACGAAGGAAATGGAGCTTGACCTTCTCAACAATGCCAGGAATTGCATGCTGACAACTACAGATCTATCAAATGGTTATTCCATGAGGTTGGGGAGCTCAAGAAGAGATTTAATGGGATAAAAAACAATGATGGTGATAGCACTATTGAGGAACAGAAGATTCTGGATACTAGGATCAGAAAGATGGAGGAAAAAATGCTGATTTTTGAGGTGACTCTTAAAAGCATCGCAGAGTAGAGCTTCAACATCCTGAAAGTCTCCGTTGAGAATATCAAGATTCTCATCGAAAAAAGGAAGAAAAACCTAAGGGAATTGATGTGGCCAAAATTAGTGTGGAAAAAGATCAGAAGCCCAAAGAGGGACCTGGAAAGAGGACTAGGGATAGTTCAAAGAAGAAGAAAGAGAATGATACACTGACAGATCTCCACAAAATAAAGGAATCAACAACAAAGATGGAGATCCTCAATTCCAAAGTGGATAGCCCGTTCAGAAATATTTCCTGATTATGTTCCTTGGCTCTTTTGGCTACCCCTGTGAATAGTTTAGGATCTGTTCTATTTTTTCCATGGCCCTGGTAGTGGCCTATCTTGCATTTTGGTGCTTATTTTTTTTCTGAGTGTATTTTACCATCTTAATCTTTGTATTGGGTTTCAGGCACCCTGTAAAACCTGTGTTACTTATTAAAAAATATAGAATACAAGCATTGTAATAAATGTAATACTAAATGATAATTTTTTTTGAACTATTTAAAATTTGGATGGAAAATTAAAAATACATCAAAAAAATTGATTAAAATGTCACAGTGCAAGTGGTTACTCCATTTGTAGAAACTGACAAACAGACTTCAAAAGACAGATGTAAATAAGAGTATAGTGATGGAGAAGATCTATAAAGCATGGGAAAGATGCCACATAAAATGACTATATTATTGGCAAGTTGACTCCCATAGGATGCATGACATATTTTTTATTGTCATCATGGGAACAAAGTCATAATAAGTTTCTGTCTAAGTAAACTTAGAAGATAAAATGACTAAGTATGGAAAACAGGATAGACAGAGTTATACAGTGATCAACACATTAGTGCATGTGTGAGAGACTAAATCAGAGTGTGCACGCTTAAATATAAGTTCTATGTTTCATGTACATACTAAGTCTAGACACACATGGTACGGCATGATAGTACGGAGAAGTTACAGACAAATCAGTGCACCAGCAGTCCAAAAGATAGAGCATGAAAGTTGACTAGTGTTTTGGTCAGCGTATATTATTTTGTTATGTAAAGGCCAAGTACCTATGATAGTATGTTTGTAATGATGTAATTAGTAATGTTGTAAACATGCTTAAGCCAATTAGTTTAGAAGCGTTATGTATTATGTTTTAGGGCCGACCATAAGTCTTGTTTTGGGTCGCGTCTATTTGGGTATGAACATATAAGTATGTAATGTAAAGTTATGTTACAAGTATCAGATAATATGCATGAGAAAGATATAGAAGAGAAGTATAATGAAGTCAGTATGAGATAAAGCTCTTTAAGAGAGTAAGAGCATCCGTGCATAAACAAAACTGATCAGACAACAGTGTCATTACAATAGTTCACTTTTGATATAGTGTATATCAACTATCAGAAGGTTGTAGCCTTCATCCTATTGAGAAGTGAGCTCTGGCAGTGAGCCATATACCTTTAATAGGGTTTTGTAATGACTCCTAATAGGGTCATTGTACTTGCATTATAAAGACTGCTTCTAACAAGGCAAAGGAACTTTAATAGCTTCATTATACTAGTGCAATATTTGTGGGTACTAATTCCCACCGGGGTTTTCCTCTGATTAAGGTTTCCCTGTAAACATATCATGTGTTATGAGTTCTTGTGTTAAGCTTCATTAAATGTATTTTTGATTTATGTTTAAAGTGCTGAAATATAATTAATAGACAAACACCGATTTACCCCCCCTCTCAGTGTTTCTAACATACATATATTAATCAAAGAGAATGATATATGATGGATAGAGGGATTGATGAATTTTTCAAATAATATATGAATTTTACAATATATAATTCATTGTTCTGTTGTTCAAACTATTTAAAATTTGAATAGAAAACAAAAAACACCATAAAATTCTATAAAAAAAATGTTCAATTGCAATTTTTTTATGATAGTTCTAGAAAAGGGTGTTCATTTAATATCATATTAGTAACATAATGAAAAACACCAATAGAGAACAAAATGTTATCCACTCAATGGCTAAATATTAAAATAAAAAAATGTATGATAGTGAGCAGCAACTTCTGATAAATGTTGCAACATTTCATGGTGATCATGTACTTACAAAGACAATGCAGACACTATATTAAACAAAGATGCCATCATAGGAGAACACCTACATGATATGAGTTGTATGATGTGACAAAAACTATATTGATGTTATTGGATAATTTAAGAGAAGCATTAAGGAAAATGATCCAGAGTGTCTAGGGGTATAGAACTGAGGAAAACTGAAAATCCATTTTTCACATTTTTTTAAAATATTTTTTTTCTTGCTATTTTTTATATTTAATTTTGTGAATTTTTTAGCATCCATATTTCGCATACATTATGATCTTATCTTTTCACTATCAACAATGATTTTTAATGTTGAAAAGGTGGTATAAAATAGAACTTCAAGCCCACCAAGACCTTTAATGCAATCACAATGGTGTGACATGAGTAGTAGCAACTATAGGAGAAATATACAGAGAGATTGGAGATGCAGAATATCAATATGTACAGTGAAAGAGAATTATCAAAGACAATGTACATGGGATACAATTAAGTGAAAAGAGAATGTGAGTAGGAATGCAACAACTTCAAGATAAAATCATCCGACATGATTGGAACATGAAACTATAGAGTTAATATGCATTATTTGTGGTAGTTTCTTTTGTGAACAAATTTATGCAACCACAAAGCCTCTACAACCATCTTGTTGCCTAGTGACATGATCTCTCACAAGAAAACACAAGATAGTTTTAAGAAATTTAATTGTTTGACCCCTTAAAACTCAAAATGATTTTTTTTTGGAAAGAATAAAGTTTGTTCATAACATCAATATATTACTCCTCACCAATTTGTAGGGGTTTATTAATTTGTATGTAGCCGTACCACTATATTCTTCGGCTGCAATTTTTGAGAAATGTTTCTAAACATGGTGCTATCATGAAAATTAATAAAACTTGCTCATTTCTTTATGAAATTGCCTCAAAATTTAATAAAATGAAACTAGAGTAATATATCATTTATTTTGGTATGGTATCATACATTCATGTCTCCATACAGGGCCATACCATGTGTGTAAAGTGACTATAATAGTTAAAAATCAGAAAATAGCGAGGGTTTCAAAGGTAGAGTTTTTTTTTTCTTGTAGTCTTCTTCAAAAACCACCAAAAAACTCACTTCTCAAATTTTAAATGGTATATTGTAATCCATTATAATTAATTCAACTAATGACAACCCCCTTTTTAACCTTTTAACAACCCAATGACTCTTCACATTCCAAGTTACACTCTGGACATTTTAGACAATGATAACTTTTTCATAATGATTCAAATGACCCTCAAATTTCCCTTATTACATTAAAAATGGTCTCAATGGAACTTAGAAAAAATACAAGACTCAAAAAAATCACCGAATCCTACCACTTAAATACCTTAAGCATGTTAATCCCTAAGTTTTGTTGATGATTAGTGACCTACACTTAGTCATTTACTTAGGCAGTTTTACTTGGTTAATCATTGTGGCCGAGCTAAAAATTCAAGGTCGAGAAACATTGTCGAGCAAGTTTTAGGTTGCTGAGTTATATCATGCCAAGCCGAGTAGAATATTAACTACCGAGTGATAGAGATGTTAAGTGCTGAGCAGAAATTTTTTTTGCATACATGTCAAGATTGATTTAAACTTTGATGTAAATGGTTTAGGCTAACTTGTATGAGATTTGGGCCGACATTTCTACACATTTAATATTTGTCTACTGAGTTAATTTCACATTTAATTGTTTTATACTATGCATGGCATGGAGCCAATTAGGAAATAAGAATGCATTAGAAGCATAAACTATAGATCTTGATCATTGATCTAGATCTCGCTACCAGATCCGAAGAGACATATAAGATTGCTTCTAACCCTAGAAAAGAGAAGTGTGAAAAGAAAAAGATATACAGAGAGGGTTGTTGTTCATTAGAGATGAACAGTAAGTCATTTTAAGAAGAAGCCTAGATCAAGCAGAATTACAGAGTAGTGAAAAGCAAGAGATATAAAGAGAAGGGTTGTTGTTCATTAGAGATGAACAATAAGTCATTTTAAGAAGAAGCCTAGATCAAGCAGAATGATAGAGTAGTGAAAAGTAGAGTAAAGACATATCAGATTGAGAGATCATAGAAGGTATTGGAAAGAGTAGATCTGTCATTAGCATCTGAGTGCATAACGAAGGATCACTACTTGGAACATTCTAACAGGTGTATCAGGTGAAATCTCATAACATAGTGGTTCTAGCAGACCGTTTTAAATCTCTTAGCAGAGTGCTTACTTTACTGTAAGTTGAAATCCTTTAACAAGGTAGATTGTAATGATTTTCATTTCTTAACTGAACAAACCTTTAACCAGGTAGATTGCATGTTGCAATCAAACTCTTGTAGCCCTAACATGAACACTTTATTGCTGCAGTAGTGAAGATTTTTTTGGTGTCATCCCCACCCCAGTTTTACCTATTTGGGTTTCTAGGTTACCAAAATTATGTGTTATGAGTTATATATTTCATGTTATTGATACTATCTAATGTTAGGTTAAATTCATATATGTATAAATGTGGATCAATTTGTTTTAATTGGTTAAGTTTTAAGATCTAATTCACCCCCACTCTCAGTATCTTTCTTTCCCCATTATTGTACTTCCAAAAATTGGTATCAGAGCACAATTCACCTACAAAAGATTTTAATCATCTTGTGAGTACAGATCTTGAGATGGAGGCTTACAAGTTGGGTAAAGTCATTGAGAATCAGAAGATCGAGATTCAGCTAGCATTACATCAGCTTGAGATAGGAAGACAAGAATTGAAGAAATCATTGATAGCTAGGAAAGATTTTTCCAAACAAATGAATGATACTCATTACCAAGAATATGACATTGCAAATCTATTTCAGAATGGAGATTCTACTGAGAGCGATGCAACAATTGCAGATCTACTGGAAAAGAAAAATGCATTGTGTGAAGTAGTCAGAAACATGAAAAGAGAACAAGAAATGTAGACAATGAGACTATGTGAAGTAGTGGAACAAAAGAAGAAAGCTGAAGATGAAAAAGCTATGATAGAAGAAGATAAAAGAGTGATAACTACCAGACTTGATGAAAGGACACATGATGTGCAAATGATGACAATCAATTAGGTTGACATTGTAAATCAATTGCTACTTGCAAATTAGGAGATTAGTAGGAAAGATATGGAAATGATAAATCTAAGATATGAGAACAATCAATTGAAAGATGATTTGAGATCTGAGAAGGAACTTAATGAAAGGTTGAATAAGCCTAATGAAGCTTTGACTCATTTTGAGAATCGGATGGAAGCATCAAGGAGGTCAAAGGATTCCTTTGGATTAGAACACATAGAACCAAAGACATCTTCTGAGAAAGGAGAATCATTTAAGTATGGTGAAAGGAGGAATTCAAAGACAAAGCACAACAAGCTTGTTTGCCACCACTGTGGAAAACCAGTTCTTGTAGAAAACATTTGCCAAAGCAAGAAAGGTAAGTCCAATCCTAAACCTAAGTTCAATGGTTACTATTTTAATTGCAACAAATTTGGACATAAAGCACATGAATGTTGGGCTGAGGCAAGTGATGCACCTCCCAAACCAAGATTTAATGGTTATTGTTACAAGTGTTAGAAACATGGTCATAAAGCACAAGACTGTAGATCTAATGCTAAACAAGAATGGACATCAAAGACACAAACAAAAGCATCTAAGAAATTCAACACTTACAATTGGGATTATAATACAAGGCAGAGTTGTCATTACTATGAAGAATATGGACATGCACCTAAAGATTCCTTAAAGACACATTTCAGAGGGAAATCTAAGAGTTGGATGAATGGAAGCTTAGTCTATTTTAGTTGTTTGAAGACAGGTCACACCAAGAGAGAGTGTAGGACAAGAGTTCCTACTCCTATTGTTGAAGAAATAAGAACGCAGATGAAACATAAATGGGTAAGGAAAAAAGAGCCGAGCAGCAGTGAATCCACTAAAGCTGAGGTCACCCAATCCAATGGATCAGGTGATAACACCATCTCCAAATGAGCTATAAAGGTATGTAAGGAACTGCATTTAAATTTCACATCTTACATCAGTTCCTAATATGTAAATGTGCCAAAGTCTATATCTGCATATGTTAAGATGCACTAGGACATGTTTGTGACAAGTGTTGAGAAGAGCTATCTGCACTTTAGGTTTCAAGTTGGTTGGCCGAGTAAGTTTTGATGGCCAAGTATGGTAAGCCGAGTGGTACTCAAGTTGTGTTAGTTGGCCAATGACAACTGGCTTGCACTAACCTAACGGGAAAAATATTTATTGCTTACCTATCTTGACCTTTCGAGTCTATATAAGGATGAATAGTCTATTATTCATTTTTACCTTGCAATTTTTAGCATTCATAGAGTGATCGAAGAAGTTGCAGAATTGATCTTAGTAAAGTTTGTTTCGATAATTTTGTCAGCATGCCATTGACAACCCTAAGTTGAATAGTGCAAAGTGTTACTTGTTGAGGTACCCTATTCTTCATCTCAAACCCTAATTTTAGAGATTTACAAGTTCTTCCACACCAGTCAAGGGAATGGAGGAGGAGCTGAAACAAATTAAGCTGGTAAGGAGTGATGCGTGTGCTCCACCAAACTTTCAAGCCATTCCTGAAAGCACAATTTTAAGTGATCTAAACAGAGCTCTCTCATCGATCCCACCAATGGTACTTATGATTCATGATGTTAGATCCTGCTACATGGTTAAAATTGGGGAAGTGGGTGATAACGAATTAAGGAAATCCTACAGCAAGTTATGTGAAAATGGAATTCTGAAAGTTGAATTCAAGCATTTAGCCGACAAAGGGTTAACTCATGCCCTAGATTTTCTAATAGAATTCAAGGATCAATGGATTAAGGTTGTCCTAAGCTGAGTTCATAATATGCATATGAGGCTAGACAATGGACCAGTTAGGATCACAAAAGATATTATCCATAGAGTAACTAGATATCTTGTCATCAGTGGTAAATGAACAATGAGAGATCACAGTAAAGAAGAGATAGGAGCTAACACTGGAGCTATCTGGAACAACAGAGGTATGACTATCTCTACAATTGAAGACTTATAACTTGACTTTGGAGTGAGAGTTATTGCACATAAGTTCTATTAGTCGAGCCAACTGGATAGTGTTCCTTGCACAACCGTAGACCAAGCATGGAAGATAGTGAAGAAGAATCACACCTATGACCTTGCCGAGCTACAATTGACACAAATAGCCAAGAACTTACTATCAATCAGAAAAGATAAAAGCTCATCATGTAAGTTTGGCTCTTTGCTAGTTTGTATATTCTTCTATGTACAAAAGTCATTTCCTACACTAGGAAATATTGTTTGGAAGAAGGACAGATGTATTACTGTACAGATTAGTGAATGTATTTAGCAATTAGGCAACAATTACAATAGTATTATGGGAAACTATTTTGTGGAATTCAAAAAGAGAATGAGATTGAGGACCAGAATTCCCAATTCACTTGTGGAAAAGCACTATGAAGAGATATGTTTCTTAGTTGATACAAATTACACTTACATTCAGGCTGTGACAGCTAGGGTATCATGGCTGGAGCCATTTCCCTACTAAGTTAATATTGATGAAACATCAGCAACTATCACAATACTCCTAGCAGAGGAGATTTATACTAAAGAAAAAAGATTCAAAAATTATGATGAAGTGAAGGAAAAGATTTTAATGAAACTTAAGGCAGGAACCATGGAGAGAAAGAGGAAAAAGATTGTGAAAAATCTGAAAAAGATGGTTGGCTTGCCGAGTGATGAGGAGCTAGAGGATGCACCTCTAGACATATCTACTGGACAAGGAGAAGATGTATTTGAATAAAATGAAGTAGAAGTCAGTGAATCTGAAGAAGAGATTACTGTTAAGGCAAAAGGAAAGAGACCAGTAGTAGCAAAGGTAACCAAGTTAAGTAAAGCAAAACATAGAGTTATCCCTCCCATTGCAAATCATCCAAGGACAAGGGCATCTACTGCCACATCTCCAACAGAGAAAACAAAAGTTTATGTAAAGAAGATTGGAGAAAGTAGTTTTGGATCAAAGACAAAATTTGCAACAAAGGCTGTGCCAAGCCTAGAAGTTAAGAGACCAAGAAGAAAACTATATTTGGATCCAGAAAGTGATGAAGACAAGATATAAATTGATGAACCTAGCAACATACCAACAACATCATTCAAGAGACCCACATATATTAATGAGGTATGTGAGAACTTGAGAAATTCTACAGGGTTATCTAGTTTTAAGTTTATCAAGTATGAAAAATTGAGGTCAGAAGACAAGCATAAGGTTTAGGAAGCCCTTCTAGACATGATGTGTAATTTCAAGTTAACTCCTACATCGATAGGAAACAATGTGTTGAGTGAGTTATATAATTTTATGTCTGGAAAATGGGAATTTGCACTCACTACTGAAAGACAAATAAGGGAAGGCACATTAGCTCAATTCATTCCTAAGCTAACCAAGAAACAAAGAGAAAAATTTGTTGAAGAGTATAAGCATAAATTCATACCTAAACAAAGAGGTTATGCTATCTTGAAAAATGATATTGAAGGGATAGTAAAACAGAGTACTAGAATTTGGAAGGAAATTTTTGGATTGATTGCTCCAAAAGAGAAGAAAATGTATGAAGGAACATCTGAGTCGAAGGCTAAAGAAATTGAATCCACCCCTGTACGACAGAAATCAATAGTTCAATTTTTTATTGAGCCTGAGAAGACTGGAACATAAGCACAAGGACAAACATAGATAGTTAACACTATTGATCTGACAATTAACAATCCAATTGATGTGACAATTGATGAATCTAGCAATCTAGATGTCGAGGGCTAGGATGAGCCGAGGGACTCAAATATTGAATCACCTATTAAGGCAACTGAGGCTGAAGAAGAGAAGAGTACAAAGGAAGATGAAGAGAGAACTCAAAAGGAACCTGAGGATAAAGATGCTCAGAAAGAAGCAAAAAAGGAGAAATCAAATGAACAAGAGGTAATTGCACAACATTCACCTATTTTAGAGGTTGTGAAATCAGTTCTAGATGGTAGTGAGGAGATAAGAGATACTAACAATGAGCCTAAAGAACAAGAGGTAGTGCAAGTGTTGGTTGATCTACCACATTCTGCATCATCAACTCCCATAGGACTTAAAATAGGAGGGATGCCTGATTAGCAGACAATTTTGACTGAATTAAAAGATGCAATGGTGTCTACTACTGAAACTGGAAAAGGTATTGTAGAAACAAAGCCAAGTAGTAGTTCACCTGAATTTAAGAGGAGGAAAGTTATGAGGAAGAAGTATCCAATTCTTGATGCCACATTAGATGAAGTTATTGTGATTCCACCATGGGATCCCAATGTTTTGTCTCATAAAAAGATTGACACTCTTCAAGAGCTACTTAAGAGGAAGAAGAGATAGGAGGAACTAAAAAGGGAGCATAAGAAAAAGCAATTGTTAAATGACATCAAAGACATATTTGTAAAAGCTTTTGACATGGAAGATGAAAACCCTCAAGCTCCTATTCTTGAACAGTTAGTTCATATTGTGCAAAAGGTAAATGATGACAACATTGAAGCCAATGAGAAACTGTTGCAATGGTCTGAGAGGAAATTTGAGAACAAGGTACTAGCAAAAATCTCAGGAGAGATTGCAGTAAAATAGGTTGAACTTTCTTCTCTGGTAGAAATTTTAGAGGGAGTTGCAACAAATGTTTATTCTTTGTATAAGAGGTTATCTGATGTAGAATTATTCACAAAGGATAATCAACAGGCTTTAGAGAAATTGCAACTAGAATTAAAGTCAACTGGAAGTTCACTGAGTATGGATGCTAGCACTATCTCCTTACATTTTAACAGATTGACTTATGAACAAAGGAGGATATCCGAGCTCATGGCTAAAGATGGTCGGATTAGGACCAAATTGATTACTATTCAGACAAGCCTAATACCTCATCTGGAGGTCATTCAAAAAGAAATTTCATCTGCAAATGAATTGGTTAAGAGAGATTCTCATCTCTCCACTGCCAAAATTTTAGTAAGTCTTGCTGCCGAGCTAGAAGTGAAAATAGAGGTTATGAAGTTTGTCAAGGACAGTTGGGACTCTGCATTTGCATCCACCTTACAACTTCATAAACAATTTTTGGACAAGTATAACTTGACCCCACCTGTAATTAGTGACAAAAACAAGGGGGAATCTGATAGGACTCACAACGATACAACATAAGGAAATCAGTACAGGTATCAATGTAAATATTTTTTTTGAAGGCATGTATACTATGTGAAGTTTTGTATGTAGTTTGATGTACATTCCTAGGGGGTGTACAGTATGTACTTAGGCAACATTTTGGATGGACTGAATCAAAATGATAAGTGTGTTTTTGCTACTAATATCAAAGGGGGAGATTGTTAATCCCTAAGTTTTGTTGATGATTAGTGACCTACATTTAGTCATTTACTTAGGCAGTACTAGTTGGTTAATCATTGTGGCTGAGCTAAACATTCAAGGCCAAGAAACATTGTTGAGAAAGTTTTAGGTTGCCGAGTTACATCATGCCGAGCCGAGTAGAATATTAAGTGTCGAGTGACAGAGATGTTAAGTGTCGAGTAGAACAGTTTTTTGCATAAATGTCAAGATTGATTCAAACTTTGATGTACACAGTTTAGGCTGACTTGTATGAAATTTGGGCCAACATTTGTACACATTTAACATTTGTCTACTAAGTTAATTTTGCATTTAATTATTTTATACTATGCATGGCATGGAGCCAATCAGGAAATCAGAATGCATTGGAAGCATAAACTATAGATCTTGATCATTGATCTAGATCTCGCTGCCAGATCCAAAGAGACATATAAGATTGCTTCTAACCCTAGAAAAGAGAAGTGTGAAAAGAAAGAGATATACACAAAAGGGTTGTTGTTCATTAGAGATGAATAGTAAGTCATTTTAAGAAGTAGCCTATATCAAGCAGAATGACAGAGGAGTGAAAACTAGAGTAAAGACATATCAGATTGAGAGACCATAGAAGGTATTGGAAAGAGCAGACCTGTCATCAGCATCTGAGTGCAAAACAAAGGATCACTACTTGGAACATTCTAACAAGTGTGTCAGGTGAAATCTCTTAACAAAGTGGTTCTAACGAACCATTTTAAATCTCTTAGCAGAGTGCTTACTTTACTGTAAGTTGAAATCCTTTAACAAGGTATATTGTAATGATCTTGAGTTCTTAACTGAACAAACCTTTAACCAGGTAGATTGAATTTTGCAATCAAACTCTTGTAGCCCTAATAGGCACACTTTATTGCTGCAGTAGTGAAGATTTTGTGGGTGTCATCCCCACCCCAGTTTTACCTATTTGGGTTTCTGGGTTACTAAAATTCTGTGTTATGAGTTATACATTTCATGTTATCGATGATATCTGATATTAGGTTAAATTCATATATGTATGAATGTGGATCAATTTGTTTTAAGTGGTTAAGTTTTAAGATCTGATTCACCCCCCGCCTATCAGTATCTTGCTTTCCCTATTATTGTACTTCCAAGAAAGCAAACACAAAGGTGTTGGTTCTCCTACACCACAAAGGTAAGCTAGATCGTGTCAAAACAATGATAGGAATAAAGGCAATAAAGAAATGATTAATCATTTCACTATCATAATGATTCTAAGGGACCGCCATGTATTATTGATGAGAAATACAACTTTAAATAAATAGATAATTTTGTGATCAGATATTGAGATCACTATCATAGTAGGAATTCAAAAAAACTATATTGACATCCATGAATGAATAAACGAGGTTAAATACTCAAAAAAACATAAAAAAAATAGAATTTAAAACTAAAAAAACAATAAAAGGTCACCACTCATTATGCTTTTTACATAAAACAAAGTAAACACTCTATAATAAAAAAAAGGAAGCATTTATTCTAATTTATGGATTACTGCCCCATCAATTATTATTTGGGAATTATGGAAGGAGAGAAATAGAATAATATTTAGAGATGAGAAATTAGATGTAAAACAACTAATTAATGAAATTTGGAAGCAAGCATAATTGAATTTACTAATAATAAAAGTAGGAATCTGCCAAAAAGAGAGGCAAAGATGTCTTGTTGGGATGAGGAAATCAGGGGTAAATGGGTAGGCCTCGTCCTCCCACCTTTTTATGGCCCTGGAGAAAATCTATCAAAGAATAGGAGGGCTGAGTATGTCTGGACACCGCTAGGTTTTGATTGGTTCAAATTGAATTTTGATGGGGCATCAAGGGGCAATCCTGGTAGTATGGGCATTGGTGGTTGTGTTCATAACAGTGATGGCAAAGAAATTGCTTCTTTTGCCTCCCCCACTTGTATTGAGACTAATAATAAGGTGGAACTTCTCGCACTCATTCAAGGACTTTATATATGTAAGGATCTAGGTATAGTAAATTTGGAAATTGAAGGGGATTCAACCATTATTGTTAATGCCCTTAGGTCAGGCTCTACCCCTAACTAGAAATTTAATACACTTCAAACTGAAGTCATCAATGTAAGTAAGAAATTCTCTAAAATCACAATCAATCATATTTACAGAGATGACAATAAAATGACAAATGAATTAGCTAATATGGGTGCGGAAGGCATGTCTATCCCACCTGAGGCACCTTTAGCATAAATTAGGTTTAGAATCAGGTAGTTCCTTGTGTTGGACTGGGCTATGTCAGTAACCTTACTTTAGATGTCGCTTTAGAATCAAAGCTATTGATAATAAATAAATATGTTCTAAATGGTCCCTTAAATTTACAGGAAATATTGCTCTATCAGTTCCCTACCTCAACCGAGATAGATCATTTGTAAGGTTCTATTAATACAAAAATGTAGGTATGTATGCATGTTTGTACTTTACCATCTATGTATATAGGTACATGGATATGATGATTATCCAGAAGTATGAACATATGCACATAGGTGCGAGTATAGTTAGATATGTATGTACTTAAATTTCGGTTCACATAAGCTATATCCCTATTTTATGTTATATTAGGAGTGGAAGCATCGGTATATAGCCCAAATCAACAATGGAACTTTCTTAATCAATTCAATTATTAATACCTACACACACAAAGAAAGTCATACAAGACACCCTTACTCATATGCTAGATATATTGAGACATATCTTAATGACCTAGATAGACTTTTGGAATATCGAAATAAATTTAAATATCCCTTAGGATGACGGGAAGAATCAAGTACCTATTAGACTATACAGATATATACACATATATAAAATTATTAATTTACACAAGCAGCAATGACAAATTATATACACTAAAATTCAGCCAATACACCACCAATAATTGGGTTGTCATTATCACAAATACCTATTTAATACTTCTGGGATCATCCCCACCACATAATTAGATCGATGAGTTTGACACGAGTTGATACTGATACAAGTAAGAAAGTAGAATGGTGAATTGATTAAAAAACTATATGTATGTACTACTGATTTTTGCAATCCATTAAATTATACCAAAGGACAAGGTTACATTAGGATAAAGTTATCGAGGTTCTATATTAATAACAAGAGGTGGCTAATTTTACATTATAAATTGATGGTTAGGATAACCCCAAGGAAGATAAGCTCTTAGCAAATTGGAGTCTAGGACTAGTCATACTAGCTTAGCGATAATAGTTTTTGTATAAAAATAATTTATAACTAATGGTCAACTTGTTTTGTTTATAATATAGAAGGTAGATACATAGAGGGGGTTGTCAGGTAGGAACGTAGGATTATATGTAAAAATGGATATCTGTATATATGTATGTACATGCAAATGAGAGTTTGTATTTATGCATGTATTTCTATATTTATGTATCTATGTATGTCTATTTGTATGTATAAAAGTATTAAGACTCAAGCATTAAACTCTTAGAGTAAATATAGTTAAAATGTATCCTTAACCCCATTTGAGATTGATGCAAGGTTAAGTATGATGTAGGGGCTTTAGATCAGTATTAGTATTAAATGATTTCATCATTTAGAAATAAGGCACCAAATTTTAGATGAGCTGCCCACTTTTTATCTGTTTGGGCCTTGTCTGATGGCTTGAAGGCTCCACTTATCTTATTGATGATTATGTCAGCCTTTAACTAGCGTTGTCATTGTAATAATATCCTGGAGTACTCGACCAATATTTTACCTAGGTTGGAAAATTTTCCCAAGATTTATCTAAGCTTAGTTATTTCTCCTAGTCCTTTTAAGACCCATCCCGAGGGGTACTTTATCCTAAACCAAGAAGAATAAACTGCGATATATGACCAATTAAAGAAACCAGGCTAAGTTATATCTTTTCTAGCAGATAGTTATTATTAGCAAGGATTTAAAGAGGCATTTATACAAGAGAAACACTTATTGGGAACATGTCCCTTCAAACGTACAAGCTTAATTAAAATTATTTCTCAAAAAGCTCAAGAGTGTAATCAAGGTAAGTAATTAATGATAAAAGTTAAGGAATCCAAATCGATATCAATATATTAAAACCCTATTATCATTCCCAGTCTTCATAACTGTACTGGTTTAATAGGTAGAGAAAATGAGCCTATTGGAATATGTAGTCAAGGTTGCTAACATATGTGTTGGTTGATACCTGTGTCATGGTCTTTCGTGGGTTTATTAAACCAGAGTGCTGAAATAGGATTTAAACCAACTCCCTCAGGAAGTAAGGCGGGCCATGGATAAATGCTTAGTAGATTGCCATTTTGACAATGAATTCACATTCCAAACAAATGGGTCAATTGTCTGAGGGTTCATAGCTCTGGCTTTCTATGCGGGATTCGCGAAAGATGATATTATCAAGGTAGAAAAAAGCATTTTCATAACTGAGGTTCTGGGAGGACTGGAAAAAATATTTTTTAGTATAAACCCTTATCTCAGTGTGCCTTTTACAGAGGTTATTATGAGGACGGAGCTAGATAAGTTGAAGGAGATTCTGAGAGGCAAGCATGTACCCATGCTAGTAATTAAGGATGAATGTTGTTATGATAAACATTGGCCTTAAATGAAACACAATATGGATTTCTTGTTTTGGCAAGTGCTTAACACTAACAATGATAGGGATTGGATGCTTATGTACTGGGAAGACAAAGGCTTCACCATCCATGAAGTCCTAAACAAAATGGCCATGGAGGAATTCCATATCATCGTACCATCAGTTAAATGATTCTCAAAGCAAATAGGAGATGAGATTGAAGAGGACGATGTCATCGTTATTGTGAAGAAGAATGAGGGAGAATGGAGCTATGACTGGGTGCAGAAAGCTTAGAGTAGGGAGTGAAGTCAGTGTTTTAGGATGGTAATATTAATCTATTTTATATCTATTAGTAATTTTGGAAATCGTCTTAGTAAGCCCTTGTTACCTTTTTGTATACAAAACTTGGAAAGACATTAAGATAGATCTAGGCTGTCTAGCTTGGGTTATGCACATACCTTTACTATTTTGATAGAAAAACTGGGAACAATATTAGTACTGTAATCGTTCTAATCAATAATATAGACAAATAGCTAAAAACACAGGTTGGTTTAAGTTAAATCTATAAAATAATGGGTATTTTTCTTTTACACATTTAATTCTAGTTATAGTTCTGGGGCTTTCTAACACTACTGGATTATCATAGGTATGATGGTAATGGTTTATAATCTTGACGATAATTTTATTCTTATATCTCTACTTATATTCTTGGCCCTAATAATTGGCATTTACAAGCATGTTGGAGCTATACTGGTACTATTAACTCTGGAATCCATAATCTAATGATCAGAATTCTAGTCTAATTGTCATTCTTGTGATAGATAGCTTCAGTATGTTTTCAATTTTTTGCTAATTCCAATGAGGTTCTGTATCTTACACTTCACTATTACTTAAGATTTAATTTGGACCCTATAAAATTATGGTCCTAAAATTCCTTTCTTCCTTAAGCCTGTAGTTTGGTACTTTTAATCATACTTAGATAAAAAGAATCCAAAGTAGATTGGGTGTTAGTCCGATTCCTCTAGTCGAGATGATATCAATTTTTTGATTCAGAGGGTTATGACTATCAGGACGCTTAGGGACATCCTTTATCATTCATATACTAATACTATAAATTAAACACTAACCTTCATAGAGGTATAAAATATATCAGTTCTTCTCCAAAGCTCCGTAGTGGTCTTAATAAAATGCTTTAAATACACATTTTTATATCCACCCTGCATAAATTTAACTTATCTGTACTTCCTTCTAGTTGCCATCTTTCTACCGTCATTAGGGACTTAGCATTTTTATTTCCTTCTATGCCCCTACTAAGACCCCTTTGTAGTTCTGGAACTTTCACATCCCCTTTCAACCTTCTTCGAAGCTTTGGTTAAACCTATAACTCCTTTGTGTTGACTATGTAGCTTATTCTGACCAAAGAACTACTAAGTGGTGGGGTTTGGTCCTTCCTTGGTGCAATTCCAAATCTCCCTCCAATACTCAGACACTCTATTCCACTGGGCTCTTGGTATTCTAGCTTTTGGATGGCCAAGGGCCCAGAAATAGGGAGTACTTGGTGCAATTCCTTATGGCATTTGGAATTTTGGCTTTTGGATTATCGTGGGCCCTCTATACCTTCCAAGTGAGATCAAAGCTATTTATCTTCCCCTTTGGTGTTTCTGAAAGCTTATCCTTGGCTTTATGAGACTAGTGGTACCATGACTATGCCTATCAAATTAGTCTGCACTACTCCTCAGATAGCCTTCGACAGGGAAATCTCTATGAAGCGTCTGAAGTCTGTCCTTCTGAATTCCCAATCTATTGTCCTTAGAGCCATGTTTAGAATCTTAGGTAGATAATTCCTTTCAAAATTAGATAGATACAGGGTTAACACAGAGATCCCTACCATGTTCATTGCGTCGGCTATCTATGTAGACCCTAGAAAAGAGGAGATTGGAAAACTTTGTTTGTGAATTTTCAAGAAGAAATATCTGGGTAACATTGATAAAATTATCCAAAATATTAAACCTGATTGCACCATTACCATGCGTAGGTTCTATGATCTTCCATCTATTAACGGAAGGCCAGCCCCGAATATCCCAATTATGATTGTTGAATATTTTCATATGTTTGTCTCCAGAGAATCTGTCATCAAACAAAATCTTGAGTTCTTAATGATCCTCATGCATTTAAGGACCCCAGCTGAGGGGAACTGGTTCTACTCCTACTAGCATGATGATGATTTGGGGGTTACAGATAGGATGTGCTTTGATGACTGAGATTCTGAAGAGATGCTTGAAGTATGGCTGGATGAAGGAAATCCTCAAAGAAATAAAAGACCTAGGGTTGCTTCTCCGACTGATGGAGCCTCTAGGCTGGGTGAAGAGGAGGGCTGATCCCTTAGCCTCCCTGTTTATCTTTCTTTATTGTAAACTGATTATTCGGCTTTTCTTCCCTTTGATATTCAGAATTTGGAACTCAATAATATGAGATAAAGCTGTTTGGTCTATCTAGTTCTGTACTCAATCTTAAGACTTAATTTTAGCTACTGAATATATAGGAATGTAAGGATACACATGTGGATGTCATGCTGGAAAGTATCTTAGTTATAATTTTTGAACAATAGTTATGTTGTTACAACTATTTAATCTATAAAGGAGACCTGGGTAACTAATATGTAAATTTAGCTGGCATTTTATAACACTATGGCAATATATCGGTATACGGCTAAAAGATAAATTATCATTCTGGTTTAATTTAACATAAATTCTTATATGTCTCGAACTAACTCAGACATATCTCTAAAAATAGCCATCCTTGTTAAACTAGATTAATCATATCTCCTATCTTTACAAATGTATGGGTTACTAATTAGGTGCGCTAAAACATTGTGTTATCTAGATTAATGATCTATCAGCATTTTGATGTTCCTTGTTAATCTGGTCTAAGTTTCTACTACTTAGCTTCTACTCTTACAAGAAGATTAAACCTCTAGATAAGCCTCGATAAGGTAACTAGGTGAATAACACCAACCTTTGAGGCAATTTTGACAAGATAAAGGTAAGTAATTTTTAGATCATTTCCTATATTTAACTTAGCTTCAATAATTTCCTTTAATTTCTATAAGATGTTTATATCTTCATACACTGTAAACAAATAAATGTATATGCAGAGATCTATTAAAGACAATGTTGTCAAAGGTATTCTCAGTAATACATTTGGTTGTATTTCACACAAGATACCGAACATTATCATTAAGTCTTAATCTTAAATAAATCTTGTTACATAACTCATAATGGAATTTTATAAAGAATAACATGAGGAGAGCCTAGGACTTATTTCAATATCTTCAGGTCCTAGCCTTTATCAGAATTGTAAACAAGCATATTCTAGGTGGGAAGCAATAGGTTTGGTTCCTTTTGTTAAAGGGTTGGGCAATTTTAATATCTATAAGCATTTCTGTTGCTAATGTTTATCTCGTTATTTTATGCTTCTCTTTGGTAGAAGGTAGCTTTAATTTATAACCTTTAAATATGTGTTGCTAACGGGTTAAAGAGCTTTGGCATGTTGCTCTAGTTTGTGTTGTGTACAGGTTTAGCATTACACATGGGTGAAAGGTGCAGAGAGTTGAAATCCAGATGTTCAGGTGTATTTTCTAAAAGAATCTTTATCAATTAGTCGCTTGTGAATAATAAGTAGTCTAGGGTATTAGATTTGTCACACCTTTATGATAAGGGTATGCCCTCAGTTGGTTAGTATTCATAGATAATACTTTTATCTTTAACTATTTAGGAGGGAATGCCCCCAACTACCTGTAAATGAGGGAATGCCTTCATATCATTTGTAAATGAGGGAATGCCTTCATATCTCAAATTTGTACTCTGAATTTGGATCTAGGATCCCGAGCAAGATTGGAGGTTTTCTTCTCCATTCTTTCCTACCAGTGCTCGAAGTGAATGGATTTATTTTGTATTTTACTGGCATTAATAAAATTTTGGCTTCAGCCTTTTACTGATAAAAAAAAAAAACATTTCGTGTACAAGTGTTGGCTGCAAAACAAATTGTGCATACCCGATTAGCATAAATTTGCTGAAGTGAGCTTTTTTGTACATTAAGATGTCAAAAGAGGGTATGAAAATGTTGAAATGATTCACAAAACATGTAATTACTTAATATTCATCCTTGGTTTACAATATTGAATCAAAACAACCACCATTAATCTACTACTACTTCTTATACTACATGAAGTCGATTAGTGATGATTTGAAATGTATGTGAAAGGTCCTAGTCTTCAAAACCCATGATTTATTGGATAATAGAGTCATATGTGGCAAGTAAAACAATAAAAAAGAATTTGCAACAAAGGTATGATATAAAGTAAACACATATACTTAGAGATTCTTCATCAAATATGTAAACATTTATATGCAACACAAAGAAGACCAAAACAAATAGTAGCTTGCATTGATTAAAAAGATACAACACTTAAATTGGTGTTTTCTTTCATTGTAGTAGCATACTAGATGGAAGAAGATGGAATAATACTTTTAATTCTTAAATTTTTGTGTCTTTTCTTTCCTATGATGTTTTATGTTAATGCTTGTAAGAATCCGGCTACATCACAATGTAACAGTCATATCTCTTGGTAGAATGATCCAACCAAAAAACCTCTAAAAAAAAAAATACAAAATAAAATCCGTAAACCTTCAAACAAATATATGTATAAATATTCTAGTGGTTAAAGGTACACCAACAAATAATTTAGATTGCCAAAACCCTCATCCATGGTACAATTTTTGGAAATTGAGTTAGTTGACCCCTTAACTTCAAAATGTTTTTATGGGAAAAATAAATTTTGTCCGTGACATAAATATATTACTTCTCACCAATTTATAGGGTCTTATTAGTCCTTATATAGTTGTACCACTATTTTCTCTTGATGCAAGTTCTCGAAAACATTTATGAATAGGGTGTTGCCATTCATTTATCCATGAAATTACCTAAAATGTGAACAAAATGAAACCAGACTCATATAAATTTAATTTGGGTATGGTCTCATACACTCATATATCCCTACAGGGTTGTACCATACATGCAAATTGACTATAACAGTAAAAAAGCAGAAATAATGGAATTGCAAAAAAATAGTGTTTTGATTCTTATTAATTCCTCTTCAGATTTACCATCCAATCCCCCCATCCGACCAAAATGAGGATTTTAACATGTTTACAAACTGAATTCTAAAGGTCACACAAAATTTGAGCTCAAAGACCTTTCACCTCCAAAGAAGTTGCAAACTTGACTAGCAACTTTTACAATTTTGATGACAATATTTGACATTTTTTTAACAATATGACACTACAAACACAAAACATGACAAAAAACCTTATAAATGACCTCATTACATTAAAATGGACATGTCGATAACACTAGACCCCTATTACATATTAAAATCAAAACTTTGAATTAGGTTCTCCTCCACCATAGAAAATCAACATTCATCATGGACCAATAGTTATAATAAGAGAATGCCAATTGTTTGTTTATGGAAGTTATAAGATAAGTTCTATGGTAACAATCATGAAACTAAAGCAAGTAGGTAGGAAGTGAGAAACAAGGGAGGTTTCACCTATAATTTATTGTTGTTAATAGCCATAAAGATATCAAAAGATCAGTCACAAGAGTTATGTTTTTTGTTTGGAATAAGTATTTAACAATGTTAAAGAGAGGATAGTTGTCACCATGCATCATTTATCAAAAGAGACAATGAATAATTATGGAGTTACATGCAATAATAAAATCAATATACCATACACATACCAAGAAATGAAATGACTATTATAAGTTAGAGTGGTCTCATGATGATATCGGGAAGGTGTCAAAGACATTAAATAGCGGGTTCATAACAACTATCTTCAAGGAAAAGAGGAGTCCAGGTTGTTTCATGGGTGGTCATGTTTTTTTTGTTTTTTTTTTTAAATTTTTAAATCAGTCATTTCATATCATATGATGCACAAGGATACTCAAAGTTAGGAGGGATTACCATTGTGACCAGTGCTATAAGTGGTAAAGATACAATGACAAGAGATATAATATTCAAAAGGATAAATCAATGATAATGTATAAAGAATCTAGTGATATCAGAAAAATGCCAAAGATGATGACTGTGAGATAAAAGGGATAGCCATTTCTATTAGGTAGGACAACGCCATTCATAGGTCAAATAATTATTTCAACATGATCAAAATGACAAGCATGTAAGTTGTTGTCATAAAACACTTCCAAAGTCGGTAATGGAGCACAAAACTCTCATCCCATCTTCTAGAGTATATAAAAGTCATGATAAACAAAGTAACATAATGATCAAGGAAATATTGATGGGGTATCAACAAGGGCAGGAATTTTTTAACAACACAGTGATTTGCAGATAGGCACATGAAATGAAAGTACACCATTTTCTATCTTTTAAAAACCCTAAATAATCAGCTACACAAACAACAATAATCTTAATTAGAGCAAGAAGATATACATAAGTATGAAGTTAACAAACTATGATACAATTTTTAAATTGTTTTGAGTAATGGAGCTCGCAAGGAACATTTCTAGAATGCAATGACTATGAAGCAGAGAACATATAGAGTTGCATCTAGATTTGGAGTTGTAGAGCATAAATATAGAATGTACACAACAAGAGAAAACCTCAGTTGAAGGCAATAAATACAGATCGTGAGTAACAACATGTAATACATAGAAATCAAAGAGTTTTTCCATTTATTTCTTTGCAAATGTAGTGTAGGGCTCAAGAAGGAAGTTCTTAAAAATACAAAGAGCTTCATTTTTAGAGATACAAAGAAAGAAAATGAGTTCATGGGGATGCTTAAGCGATAGAATACCTTAAGAATGTGAGAAATGTTCAGAAAAATTTCCAGTAAGCTCCATCAATAGTCCTTGAAATCCCTCAAAATTTAATTCTATCGATACTATGGCGACAGTCAAATTACCAGAGGGAAACGTTTGAAAATGAAGAAGAAAAAATGAATGTGCTTGAGTTGTTTTTAGGTTTTACCTGACTTTATTTTCTTTTTAAATCTCATTGCCAAATACCCCGGGGGAAGGGAATTTTGTTAGATTTTTTGTTTAGTGATAATGTTTATCACTTGTAATTTGCCTATGATTTTTGTTTTTTTTCAAATTTAATAATAACAAAAAATAAAATAAAATTGTAAGTATTTTTTGTATTGATATTATTAAATTTGCAATATATGGTGTTTGGTTTTTATAAAAAGAAAAATTAAATATTTACTTTGCATTTTAAATAATTTATTAATATTATTAAAATAATTTATAATTTTAATTTTAATAAATTTTAATTATATTAATATTATTACCAAGTAATTTAATCATTTCTTAAAAATGTTAATATAACCAGTATTTATTAAAGTAATTAATAATAAATTGTTTAATAGTATTTATTACTGTTCAAAGGCCTTTATGAGTTTTTGAGGGATAAAATTGCATTTAGTACAGATCTTTATGATGATATTGATAGGGCATGAATTTTTGGTCACTATTTTTTCTATAGCATCTGACCCCGGAGTTATTGCTCCCCAAAATGCAGCTGGATGTGAAAAGCATAAGTATGAGATGAAGGTTCATTTGTAGGAGACTTATTTTCTTTTTGGCTTGTTTCTTTTGTAATATTCATTAATGAATTAATCTTAGATTATTTAGTAAATGTTTTTTAAATTAATATTTTTTTAATTTTTTTTTAGGCCAAACTGGGGTGTCCACCATATTTTATTAATAATCTGATTCAATAACTCCCCTGTGGAAGAACTAGTAAGAAACCCCAGGATCATTGTTATATACAAGTATATATTTGATAATATTCAGTTGCATATGCAGTTACATAAGATACCCCATAGGCATTTAGACATTTTACAAAATTAGTCCATATACCGGGGAGTTCCAGTTATATGCTATGCACAAATTGACTATGCATCTCAAACCTACTAATGAACCAGTGTTCCAATAGACTTACAACACGAGATTAGTCACTAGCTTAACATAAATTCGTCAAAATTTTAAAATCAGCACTGGAGCATTTATTCGATCATGTCCTTCGATCCCCAGCCCACATTCAAAGACTCTATAGCATGCGGAGACCAACCTGAAGGTTCATTGGTAGCAACCACCACAAGTTATGATGTATCCAGATGCGAGGATTCTCCCTTAGGTGCTGATCCAGGAAGCCACCCAGGGACACAAGTCAAAGCTTGAAAATAGGGTGCATCATGTTCAATATCATGTGTAGGCTAATCTCCTATCAAGGAATCAGAAATCATGCCCGAACGATGAACGTTGAGGTCCGGCACAACTTCCATCATCCTTGTCGACTGTCCACAAAGATTAGGGCTTGAATGGAGTAGATTTTCTGACTAAGGTGGGGGCAAATTTGGGAATTTGAGAAGATCAAATAAAGAATTCACCTTAGTTTTAATTGAATCCACCATATGAAAACCTAGGCGCCGATTCACAGAGCAGAGGGTATTTTCCGCATACCTTGCATCCTGTTTCTCCAAAGAAAGTTTTATGCTTACATAGCCAGCATGTAGTCATGATTTGTGAGCAGTTCATAGTGGGAAAATAAACCAAAAACTAATGCCAATCCATCCCAAAAATCATATTTTTGTAATGCCCGCATTAGTTCATTATTCTGCAAATAATTTGGGTTGATAACTTTCTCCGCCAAGGAGACAAACAGGGGCACTGATTAAATGAGGTCCAAAGCATTGGATAGGAAGATGGCCACAAGTTGTGCTAGGAAAAATAATTGACGAATGTGCGGTGCTAGGATTTCTTCCCCAATAACTATGTGGATAGCAGTCTAACTCCTCTATGAATGACAGACAAATATGACATCAAGGGAGCCTTCATCAATGTTCGTAGGCAGGACCTCTTCCATCCTGAGAGATTGTAACCTCAATCTATAATTTCTTGGGACCACATCATGGTGATACCTGCCGCATTGCCTGCACTTCAGAATCTGTCTAGTCCTCGACTCCATTATTGCAGTTTGGAGTAAAAAAAATCACTGGTGTGTAAATGTGAGTGAGGAGATAAATAGGGCCGTGGGTGCACTCCCAATATTTAAGCCATAAATTTCCATGTCCATCAAATCTCCACAAATCTCAAGGGTGAAGTGAGGTGATTTCAAATCCTATCTTAGGAATGAAGGATTCCCATAAAATATTATGGGAATGTACTTCTTTGCATCAGACAATCGGGCCACACATGTAACCAAGTTGTTATAAATACAAGGGAAAATGAATTGATGACATATCTTTTGTGGCTATTAATTCTGCCACTTATACCTGGATAAGGACGCAAGTTGTCACACACCAATGGTACTGTTCCCACATCTTGTGAGATGCTGCATCTATTGTACCCGATGCCCACTTCACCAGATAATAATCTAAGTTGCCAAATTCATAATCTATTCTGGTGAAGAAGTTGTCATATCCGCATAAGCCGAACCCTGCAATTTAGTGTCCTATTTAATGATTTCGGCTGGTGCAATTGACATCATACCATGACCATCGCATGCTTTATTAGCAAGGTAGTCTGCCACTATATTGTATACTGGCAAGCCACTCATCTGCACATTTAAAGATAGTCCTACCTATGTCAGCCTATCAAGGTTATAAATTTCATGAAACTTGGTGTCCTGATTTAACATTGCTTCATAATTAAATGATACTATCTCATGTCCTGCACATCCTTTGTTTGCCAAGTGATCTGCTAATTGATTACCCTCCCGCAAAGTGTATGAAATCTGAACTTCTTGAAATGAATCTAATAGTTGCCAAATTCACTGAAGAATATAAGTGAGTCCCCAGTTATGAGATATTCAATTAAGACATGCTAAGATTATGACCATCGAATCTCCTTCTATATGGATCTGATGAAATCCTCCATTTTTAGCTAGTATTAATCCTTCAAATAATGTCTGAGCCTCTGCCATATTATTTTTTCAGATTGGGAGTGGGAAGCATTTTATTGCTAATAATAATCCTTGGTGATCCTGGATACATACACCAGCCCCTGATTTTCCTGGGTTCCCTCTTGAGGAGCCATCAAAATTTATTTTACTAATACCTTTAGATGGTAGAATCTATTTGACTAAATCTCTCGCAAGCACCTTTTTAGTTGTTTTTTTTAAGCACCACCCAAATGGTACATGAATTTGTTTCCATTCTCATAGTATTGATGAATCCCATGAGGTCATGACCAAATTGTGTTTAAGTTTACTGTGACTAGCATTGACTATTTCAGATATCAACCTCTCTAGATGGCTTGTAACTGCTTGTAGTGAAAAGGAAATTCTGTGGAATATTATTTTATTTCTCTCCCACCATATTTCCCAAACAACTAATGCTAGAATTCATTTCCAGATTTTTGAGAAGAGGGATGTAGAGTATAATTGTGGCCATGAATCAAATAGATCCCAAATCTTGCTTGGAAGTGGAGTAGAATATTGTAATTTTCTAAGGACAAAACACCAACATTCCTATGCAAATTGGCAGTTTAGGAATAGGTGATCTATATCTTCCTGATGTTCATCACATAGAGGATAGTTAAAAGGTTGAGCTATGTTTAGTCTATGTAACCTCTCACTAGTTAGTGACCTATTATTCAATGCTAACCAAGCAAAGCATCCTGCCTTGGGTAGAGTCAGATTGTTCCAGCAGAACATGAAGGCATGAGAGGGCTTTATAACTGCATCTCTCTATTGGATAAGCTTATACCCTTCCTTGATGGTGAATTTTCCATCTGTCCCCAAAGCCCTAATCAATTTGTCCTCTAGGTTTGATAGGTAGATCAAGTTTTGTGAGAGGATTTTCTTCAAACATTGTATCTCTTGTGGAGATAAAGCCAGCTCGTGGGGATCTTTCCTTATTACCTTCTTTGTATGTAGACATACCACTAGTACATAATCACTTAGATAGATTCCCCAGATACTTTCTTCCACAGTGACTATGTTCTCTATATCATTCATCCGACTGATGGGTGGTGCACCATTCCATGAATCACGCCAGAATTTCACTGATAGTCCATTGTTCACTTCCCATGTAACAAAATTTCTTACTATTTCTCTAGAAGAAATCATGAAATCCCAATTGGATAAACCTTTAGGGGGATCTGATACTATTAAAATTTTGATCGGGTTCGTATCATCTAAATACTTCTTTTGCATAATTTGGCACCAAATGTTGTGTGGTTTGGTATACATTTGCCAAACTAATTTGCCCCCAAATGCTTGATTCCTTTTTGTATATCATGTATCCCTACTCCACCTAGCTGCTTTACTTGTGTTAACTTCTCAAGAGAGACTAGAGGAATTTTCTTTTCTCCATTCATATTTCCAGTCCATAGAAATTCTCTTATCAGTTTCTGGATTTTATGAATAACCGATGAAGGAGCTTTGAGAACTGATAAATAATAATTAGGGATAGCTGATACGACTGATTTGATTAGAAATATTCTGCCTGAGAGTGATTGCCATCTTGCTTTCCATGCTACTACCCTGGATTTAATCCTCTCAATGATAGGTGACCAAAAACTGACTTTGTTTTCTCCCATAAAGAAAGGGATGCCAAGATATACAGACGACAGGAAATCTACTGAGAATCCTAGAAGGTTAACTATTTTATTGGAGATAATCTAATTTGTGTTAAACAAATAGATTTCTGATTTGAGAGGATTTACTCTTTGATTTGAAGCTGTTGTGCAATGGTCCAATGTTGCCTTAATATGTCTGGCTTCAGAAATATTTGCAATCCCAAAAAGTAGTGTGTCATCTGCAAACAGGGAGTGTGTCACTGAGATATCTATTTTCCCAATCTGCACACCTACCCACTTACCTAATGCATTTTTTTGTTGAATAATCATGTTGAATGACTCTTCCATAAGAATGAATAGCAGAGGAGACAATGGATCCCCCTGCCTAACTCCTTGTGTGGGTGTGAAGAATCCAGCCGGCACTCCATTAATCAGAACTGAGAAACCCACACCTGAAATACAAGACTTAATCCATTTACACCATCCTTTCGCAAATCCAAATTTTTGCATAACCTTGATAAGAAAAATCCAGTTTACTCTGTCATATGCTTTCATCATGTCCAGCTTGATGACAAAATGTGATGATTTACTATTGTTGATGGAGTGGAGAACTTCATGTGCTACTAGGGCCCCTTCCATTGTTTCCCTGCCTGGCACAAAGCCCCCTTGTGGTTGCGAGACTAGGTTAGGAATGAGGTGTTGCATTCTTATATAGATAGCCTTTGTTATGATTTTATAAATGGTATTGCATAAAGATATCAGATGAAAATCTGCAAATGTTTTTGGAGTTTTAACTTTCAGAATAATGACTATATTTGTGGTGTTGAAGCTTTTTAGTATAGATTTGCTAATCCTGGATTCTTCAACTACTCCCAATAATTCCCAACCAATCCAGTCCCAACATGTTTGGAAAAACAAAGCCGTAAATCCATCTGGGCCAGGGGCTTTATCTGGGGGCAGAGAAAAGACCACTTTTTAAAGCTCCTAAATAGTGAATGGTGCCAAGAGTTTTAGATTATCAACATCTGATATCAAAGTGGGAATTGCCTCTAATAATTCCTCCATTGGCAGGGCTACTGAACCTGAATTAGGAGGAGGGGCTAATAGACTCTGAAAAAATCTGACCCCTTCTTCTTGAATGCTTTGAGGCTCAGTTAGTAAGTTACCATTCTCAGCGTTTGTAATAGTGAAGATTCGATTGCTCGTTGTTTTCTGCTTTGCTGATGCATGGAAATATTTTGTATTCCTATCTCCCTCCTTTAATATTTTTTAAATGGAAAGATTTAATTATTTAATTAATATTATTTGTGATAAAATATGAGTGTGATGTTTTCTTTTTTGCATTATTTTAATTATAATTTAATATTATTTAAGTGGTAATATAATCAACTACTTGTGCTAAATTTTTGTATTAATTTAATAAACTACTTATTGACATTATTTAAAGTAATTTATCAAATATTACTGTAATAAATTTTGTTATTAATTTAATCATAAATCAAATAAATAAGGGAGTTAGAATGTTTGCATAATAGAAGAGGCACATTTAGATTAGTATTTATTTTAGGTTTTGCATGATATTAAAATATAAATATTAATTAAGGTCCATAAGAAACACTTAATTAAATATTATTTTAAATGAAAAAAAATAGGGAATAATTTTATTTTGTGGAGATGTAATTGGAGTATCAAATGAGATTGCATATAGAAAGGAGGAGGTTTTCCTAGAGTTTTGACGTAAATTATGAGTAGGTTGGAGTCTTGTTTTGGTCTTTTTCAGTTGAGGGACCTTTTGGGTAAATTATCTGAGTCTTATTATCCTTCATGATATCACAACCATCTATTGAAAAGTGCAGCCATGATGGATATTCAAAATATAGTAAATAAAATAGTGCATATTCAATATCTTCATCGCTTAGTTGCATCACACTTTAGAACTATAGTAGTCATTTAATGATACCAATTGCACAAGGTGGAACACAAATAATGATTACGAGACCAAAATGTTTTGTAATAATAGTAAATAAATGATGTTGAAGATCAGGCATACATGATAACAACATAAACATAAATAAGGATTGTATTCGACATAAAGTAAACATCAAGGAACATAGAATCAATAATACAATGCTACAAGTTTCTCAAACATCATCTTGTTTTCATTACTAGTAATAATGAGGGTCATAAATGTCATGTAATCTTTCATAATTTTTGAGGATACATAATAGAGTGTAGAAAAGGATGCAAAACTCAACGCCAAAGGCTAGAGATTATTTTGCGCTGACTTTTGTTCCAACACAAAAGTGTTATTTTAGGTGAAAAACACACTAAAAATTGGCACTATTTTAGGCACTAATTGCCATTTTTGTTATAGTGCATCTCTCTCTCTCTCTCTCTCTCTCTCTCTCTCTCTCTCTCTCTCTCTCTCTCTCTCTC
>MU226511.1:761182-810581 GCA_018584345.1 Thuja plicata
TATATATATATAGATGTGTACATATACATATACATATTGTAACCTCCCTAAATTGGGATACTCTAACCCGAGACCCCCTTTTGCCTTAACTAAAGATCTTTCTCCCAATTATGCTATTTTGATTATTTGATTATTGGCATAATTTTCAAAAATCAATGAAATCCCTCAAAGATAGCATTAACCATTTCTAAATCTATAATTAATTTATTACCTTTTCTTATTTAATCAAATCAACCTCATTAAATCCCTTGGATAAGGTATTTAATTACATTAAATTAATAAATACTCCTAAATTACAACTCACCATGAAGGGAAAACGTGAAATCATGGAACAATGGGAGTTGACACACATAGATCGCCTCACATGGATCAAGAAAGGATTAATCCTCATCACTCCTCAAGAATCAATCTCAACCACTCATTTCACTTAATCCTCCATAAAATGAGTGAATCTTGAGCTCAATTAATATGAAAATCTTACAATCTTGCATTAGGCTTATGTAGCATAAATGAAATCATGCATTCTTAGCTAATGAGTTAACATTTGAATTGATTAAAGGATCATATTAATGTAGAATTGACATTTTTTTATCTTAAGATGCATACTAATGGCTTTATATCATTTTGAATCTTTCATTTTAGCATTGTATTGTCACTAATCTAATGCACATTCGTAGAGAAATATCATAGATAGAAAAAACTCTTTCTAAATAGGAAGCTATAGATCAATTTTGATTGTATACTTTGATTGATTTCTTGTGCTAAGAATTGAGCTAATGAGTTATAGAGTGTTGTGTTTGAAAATTTGTAGGTACAGTTGATTGATACATTAAAAAAAACACACACTTTTGGTGCCTACTGTAGGGAAAAGCCCAAAATTTTACCTCATTTTGAGAAATTTTATGTCATTCTAACTCTCTCTTCATAGTGAAAATCTACATTTGGTGAACAGGATCACATGTGGTGAACAAGATTGCACCCGGTAAATCTTGGCTCACATCCCAGAAATTGAGGTTCGCATCAGGTAAGAATCACATGTGGAAAATTGAGAATTGCATTTAGTATCCATAATTGTTTTTAGTGAATCCTGGATCGCATCTAGTAAAGGCTCACATTTAGTTAAAATTATGGATTGCATCTGGGGTTCTTATTTGCATAATTATTTGATTTCTAATGAAATGGGTTAATATGATGTATTTGATTGATTTTTAGCAGCCTTAACATTGTTTGTGGGATGTTTGGCAGAGAAAATGCAAGCCAAAGATTGCAAGAAAAATATTCTCCAACTACTAATGGATGGTTTTGTAGGTTGCCTCAAGGAAATTGACTAAATATCATGTTTGTTTCAATCAATTTGTAGGAAGTTAGTTTAATTTGAGGTCAATTTTAAATTTAATCAAAGGATTATGCTCTTTTCCCTTTGGGAAAATTAGAAACTCAAAAGTTGGATTACAATTTGAGGTCAAATCTGGGAAAATTTACAATCTATATGATGTGTTTCATAGGAGAAAATGTGATGGATAGGAAAGTATGATCTTCTTCGTAGTAGAGAATAAAACATCTAGACTCGTAAGTCGCTAATCCTCTTTATCTCTTTAACCTTTTGATGGGCGTGTTGGTTGAGGAAAACATCTCCCAGGAATGACCCACGTTATAATGAGATGTGAGCCACACAACTCCAACTCACATTAATAAAATTTACTTCTTCAGGCCAAATATTCGAAAGTCAGTTGTCATTTGAGCTTATAATCGCCTCACATATAACACAAAGTAGGGCATCATAGTCTCAGTCACATTTACATGACTTCTTGTGCTAAGATTCTTTGTGGGGCTATACACCTGAGTCACACTTGTCCAGATGCAAAGGATACATCTGAACGTAGATCCATAGAAGACTCTAGAACATAGAAGCCACCTGGACTACCTGTGAAAGGATAGGAATGCTTGTGTAAGGAAAAAAATAATTTACCCAAGAAACTCACCATATCAAGACCTCTTTGATGTTACTTCTCTGCTAATATGGCCTCTAACATCCATTGCATTTTGTTGGACTATCATATTCTACGAATTCATTGAGTGTGTTCCTAAGTCAATGAGAAAGTATTTATGATCTCAGCCTAGTTGTTAAGGATAGGTGTGTTTGGAGCCTAAAAAAATTTCTTTGGTGTGTGCGAATTTTTTAAAAAATACATCCCAAATCTATCACCTCTCATATGGTTATAGACAATTTTGCATCTTCAGACTCACATAAATCGAATAGACAGACCCTAGTATTTGACAAATTTTCCACATTTTCAAGCTAAGTGGAAAAGATAGACTAGTACATCAAGGAGTCACATCTAGTATACAAGGTTGCAAGAATGAAATAGGCTCACATATGATAAAAAAAGTCTCACATACGGGAATTCAAGATTGCATCCCATAAACAATCTTTGTTTAGGATCACATCCCATAAGTTAGGTTTAGGGGAGCATCACACCAGTCATTTTAGGATCGCATCTTGGGGCTCACATATGGGATAGAGAGTGTTTGTACATGTGTCAGTATCTAGATATTTGTAGTTTTACGTACCCATTTTGTCTCTCAGTCAAGTTTAGTTGTCATTCTTAGTCAGCCTGGAAGTTTTCACCGGTCGAGTTGCAAGTGCACCTCGCATGATTTATAGGTCTTTGAAAAATCATTCCCAAGTCATGTTTTCCTTTTAATTTCGAATCTCTTAGGTTCCCATCTCAGTATCAGGGCATTCTAACCCTCTGACGATGGAACTTATTGTTAGAGTTAAAAAGGTATATTCACTTATTAATTAAATCATTATTGATTTAATTATTAAAGTCACCATTTTATCTCTGGTTCACTTAAGCAAAACTTTAGGCATGAAATAATTGATTCTTTTATTAATTATTCATGCAACCTAGGTTTCTCCACCCTTCTTATGGTTAACCTAGGTTTCTCCACCCTTCTTAGGGTTAACCTAGGTTTCTCCACCCTTCTTAGGGTTTTTGATCTCTTTTATAAGGATTGATCACTTTGTAATTATAGAATCACTCTTGAGAATTCTCTCAATGGTATTTCATATTTCTTGGACATTCTGAGTTGTGTCTCCATTCTTTGCTTTGTGACATGTTATTATGCTACATGTGATCTTGGCTTCTAAATTCGATGAATATTAACACTTATCACGTGTTCTTATCAAACTCTCACTCACTCTTCTTTAGACAAACAAACTTGGACAGTTTCAAACCTTTTTCACACATTGGGATACTTTGACGAGGCTCCTCTTACGCTTTCATGGATAACAAAAGATGTACGCCAATATCTTGTTGACAATTCTGAAAGACCTCCTAGACTGATTCAATTCCATCACAAAGTTACATCAAGGACAAACCCTATTTTCAATCAAGACTCACCCTTAACACCTGTTAACATGGGAAAAATAGAACCACACACAATGGCTAAGCCTCATGGATGGAGTGTTGCATTTGATGAATACAATGATGAAGATAATCAAGAGGAATAAAATCATGATCGTCCCCTATTCAATTCTTAAAGTGAAAAAGACGTAACCGAGGAAGATTATAACAAACTTAAGAAAAGAAAGAAGTTTCAAATAACAATGGAAAAATCATCAATGACGACAAAGAAAATCACTTCCCTCATTTGTCTTCTATGGAAGTCAAGCTTCCTAGATATTATGATATTGAGCGATTAGAAGATTAGGAAGTAAAAACACTTATTTTGATTCTCTCAAAACAACTATACCAAATGCAAATAGAAATCGCAGAGCTCAAAAGAGAGAAGGACAAATCGATAAATAAGTACTCATTGGAACACATATGTCCCTTCTTGTTTAATAAAAATTTGCACATTGTTCCTTTTCCACCTAACATGGGAAAACATAAGTATGATAAATACATGGGAGCCTGACGCAAGGAGGGTTAGGACCTAGGGCCAAAGGCACTCCCAAATATCAAGCCAAATTGCAGAATCACAACTTAGAAGCTCAAACATGTGGGGATGTAAGGCCTTCCTAGTTATAACCAATACATTCATAATATATTCAAATACAATCCTCATACATGAAAGATCCACAATCTCTAGCTTCCCCTTCCAAAATTTCTCTCCCTCAACCTAAGAATACATCTTTACATTTATACAAGAGGCTACCAAAAAGGTCAGCCCAAAAGATCCTCAATATCCAACATTAAAGAAAGAAATGACCTTGATTTACGTCCACATGTTTCCCAATGATAAATCTCAAAATTAATATCGCGACAATATTTAACTGCACATGTCGGCCCAAAGATCCAACAGAAAAAAACCCACTAGGTGAGACAGGAAACATGAAACCATCCAAAAAATATAAGCATCCACCAAGACCATTTGGTGAAACCAGGCCAAGAATAGTAACCAAGTTTGATGGTGAACTGAGATAAGAATCTTCAACTGAGAACTCCATCATAGTTATTGGGCAATTTACCGAAAGTCTCCAGCAAGCTATCGAGATCAAAAGACAACATATTTTTGGTTCACATAGGATTTCCATGGACCCAAGATGCTCCATTAGAGACACAACCGTCATGATCATGTGAGATAATTTCACACCTTGAGTACAAAGTTCATTCATAAACCTACATACTTGATTAGACAGTTTCCCAGAAGCTTAGGAGGACCAGCCATGGAATGGTTCTCCAAATTAACACCAAGCATCAAAACATTCAAAGAATTGATTCAAAATTAATCATACAATAAACAACGCACTATTACTATGATGGGTATATGTAATAAAAATTAGAAAATAGAGAGCCTTTTATCAATTTATTACAACAGTGGAGAAATATATTTGCATGATATTCAAGACAACTACCCGAATGAGAAAATATGGAAATCTTCATCAATATCTTGGTGCCTGAAATGAATTATGCTCTTCAAATGCAATATTATGCTAGTTTTGATAGAATTTTTAAGAATGTCATTTGAGCTAAAGACGTCATGATTAGAAAAGGATAAATCACACTCTATAAAGATAGTAAGTCCTCCAATTACAACAATTAAAATAACAAGGATAAACCTAAATGGTGGAACAAGAACAATAATGTTGTTAATGATGGAGTTGTGGATACATCCAATGAAAATGTTAAAGGAGTTTTGTTTAATCTTACAAGTAGCCTACAAGAAAACAAGGAAGCTAAGACAACAACGACAACAATTCTAAGAGAAAACAATGATGTGAACAAGAATAAGCCTTGGATGACTAGACCTAGGTGTACATTCACTCCATTGGGAGAAGCCCTTAAGACTTGTTTAAAGGCTCTTTTGGAAAAAAAATCATTACCTTATCTGAGTCAAATCCATGGGAACTAGAAGTGAAACCAAGGTGGTGGAATGATAATTAATATTGCATGCCTTCCATCAAAACACAAGACATAAGACCAATGACTGCATCAAACTTAAACATGTCATACAAGATCTTATTGATGAAGATAAGATCAAGGTGGAACAACATACTTTGAATGAGGACCATACCACATTCACCAATCCATTTCCCAATTACGAAAAGGGGGAAGCGGGTATGTGCAGGATCATGGTATGCCAAACAGGTCCTTAAGTGGCAATAAAAATTCAAAAAAATCAGGGTTAGGCAAGTTCACATAAAAATTTGAAAAAGTTTCAAATCTTATATAAAAAATATGTAACAATAGAATCTATAGAAAATTGAATTTAGTTTCTAAGATACTATCCCTTTTTTGAAAAAAAAAATTCTATATGGTAAATATTTCAAATTTCAATGCGGTAGTATGGAAATTTCAGGAAAAAGATAAGAAGTAGGTGAATGTCTGACCACCTTAAACACAATCAAATGATAATATTTTTTTACAAGATTTTAGATATAAGTAGTAGACTCATTTCCGGATGTGACACATATTTTTTTGTAATTTATTTCCAACTAAATAATTAATTAAGATTTGTCTACTACAACTTTTCCAGAATATACAAAATCTCGTGTCTGCCACCTTAACTTAGTCTAAGCTTCATCAAATTAAATTTTTTTTTTTTTTTTATTGTAGTAGTTAAATCATAGAATGTGACTCAATTTTTTAATTTAAAAAATGTTATACCATTTGAAATTTATATTTATTTTTCAATCACCCTATCAACCAGGACTAGAAAGATAAGAAGTAGGTGTCTGTATGACCACCTTAAACACAATCAAATGATAATATTTTTTTACAAGATTTTAGATATAAGTAGTAGACTCATTTCTGGATGTGACGCATATTTTTTGTAAATTTTTTTCCAAGTAAATAATTAATTATGATTTTTCTTCTAAAAAATTTCCAAAATATAAAAGCTCCCATGTCTGACCACCTTAACTTAGTCTAAACTTCATCAAATTGAATTATTTTTTGTTTTTTTCTTGTGATAGGTGAAACATATAATGTGACATATGTTGGATATTTAAAAAAATGTTATAACATTTGAAAGTTATAGTTGTTTTTCAATTAGTCTACCAATCAAGACTTCTTTCACGTCGCCACTTTTTGGCATACCATGATCTTGCACATACCCAAGCCTCTAATTCTAAAGGAAAAAATGTAAATTACACCTATTCTAATATTGATAGGGTTATCAACATGTTGGATGTAAAAGAGACATCAATCAATATGATCACTATCGAAGGTGCAAAAAAAAAATTTGCACATTCAAATGCAGTAACGCATAGTTAAGCCAAGGTGATGATCAAAGGGGTCAATTCCTCATCAAAGAAATCAGCATCATCTAGACTACTTTTTATCACAAATCCAAAACCAGTAACAAAAATACAAACAATTCCCTTGTCATATGGTAATTACAACTTGGTGGACCAGTTGCAAAGAACGGCTTCTCAAATATCCATATTTGAGTTGCTAAAGATCTATCTAGTGCATAGGAAAATACTCAAATAAGCCCTACATGTAGCCAATGTCCCAAAATACATAGAAAAATTCTAGGTTATGGTTGGTCATTTAAAATCTCCTCACTATCTCTATTTTTCAAAAGAAGATGACAAATCATCCACACAATCAACTTTTGCGTATTGAGGTTATAATTCAAAAACATTAGGTAAATTGTGTACTGATAGATGGAGGAATGGTTTTAAACATTTTTACCTTTAGGTTGGTAAAAGTGCTAGGGTTTTGAGAACATGTTATTGATCCAAAGAGGAATATAACCATTAAATCCTATGATGAAGAATAAATATCATCCAAAGGACTAGTCATGCTACCAATCAGGATAGGCCCAGTAGAAAAAGATGTGATATGTCAAGTTCTTGATTTTACATTAGCTTACAACATACTATTGGGTAGACCGTGGATACATGATATGGAGGCAGTTCCATCCACTTATCATCAATGTATCAAATTCCCACACAACAGGGTAGAGGTTACTATTCTGGTTGATTCAAGCTAGTCTTGAAACAATATGAAAGCAGATAGCATGGTTTCTCACAACAAGGAAGTTCCAAAAGAGTTTACACCTAAAACATAAAAATATATGGTAATGAGAAGCTTTGATAAATCTCTAAAAATTAAAGAAACCAACATGGTTGAATACAATACCATCATTAGCTAATCTCCCCTTATCTCCAAAATCAAATGGAAAACCATCAACATTATTTCCAATTGCAGCATCAAAGGTATTATCTATTCAAAAAGCCACAAGAATGGTCAGAGCTAAAACCTCTCAAGAAGAATATAATGAAGATAGAGTTGTCTTATCATGGCTATATGAAGAGGAAAAGGGAGAGAGTAAAGTAAGGAACGTAAAAATATCTCCAAACAAATATGGAAAGGTTACGATATTCTAAAATGAATGGGCTATAAAGGAAAAGGAACTTTAGGAGATAAAGGTAAAGGGCTCATTGAACCTATTCACATGGAATTTAGGAACACCAAAGACATTTAACATGGTTGGGCTTTAATGAATCAAAACACCCTACCATAACAAATGGTCCAATATTTGATAAAGGAAATGATGGAGAATAAGATGAATTAGAAGGCATACCATGGATATATGAGATATTTTTACATCTAGGAGTTGAAAACTTAGAGTATTAAGGAGAACTGTATGTACCCACTCACATCAAAGAATAATCAGAGCAACATATTTCCTTATTATTACAAACAAATATGCAAGAGCCAAAAGAGGAAGAAGGAGTGGATAATTAATAGGAGGCCTAGCAAGAAGGGGAATACCATGAAGAAGCACATCTGGAACATGAAGAATCAGGAATTCATAAAAAATAATCTAGTAGCTCAAACATCCTTGAAGGAGTAGCATCTATAAGACAATATGAGAGTCTACATCCAAATTGGGGGAAATTGGTCACAATCACCCATGCCCTTGACCTGCCGCACTTTGATAAACAAATAGCCAATAGGGTTCACCAAATATCTATTTTGGAGTTTATAAATTGATCTGATGGCATATCTCAGACTCATGTGATTATGAACGGTATCATATTTTTGATGCTACCATGGATATTGAGGTAGATGTGATCCATAAATTTGCACCTTTACGTGAAAGAGGAGAAAGTTATAACACTACCCACACTACAAATAATGTCACATGATTGGTTGATATGGTGATCCCTAGTATAATTGATTAAGACATAGGGGTCTTAATAGGAAAAGATGAGTACCAAAGGATATTAGAAGGATTTTATAGAACAAGAGAAAGGGAAGAGGGAGAAAGTGAAAAGGCTAGATCACTAGAGTTAGGTTCTCATAACACTAACAACAACCCTACTAATTTTGATCAGGATCTTAATGATCTAAGTTCTATAGAAGTCAACTTAACGACACTTGTCTTGCTAGTTAATAGTCTTGACACTAACGTGGTGCTATCCTTAGAGTCGTGTGATTCTCTATCATTGATAAACCTAGGGTAATCGATTGGACATAATTTGAACGTATGGACATAATGAGATTTCCTAATGAATACACCCTAGCTTGCTTTATCAATGCTTGTGAACCCTATATCTCTTTTACTAGTACAAGGAGCGTAAATTAGATAGAGAAGGATATCAAGTTTCTTAGTCTCAAATTGAAAAATAAAAAGAAACAAAGAAGTGATGGTGAAAGCCACATTGTGGTAGTATAATATTCTAAAAAACTAAGAAAAAAGATGTATCTGATGGTGAAAACCTCTCATAGGCACCACAATATGAGATTCTTGATATTATCCTCACACATTTCCAAGAAAGATCTCTAGTATTGATATTACTAGCACAACCAATCAATCTGGGAACAAGTGAAGCTCCACACATAGGTCATATTGCACAATATTTATCAGAAGAAGAGAAAACAAAATGCACTAAATTTCTCAAGGAAAAGAAGATCAACATTGCATGGTATTATTTTTACATTCCTAGATTTTATCCTGAATTGATAATGCATCATTTATCTATTGGTTGAGGGATAAAACTTTTCAAACAAAAACTGAGAAAAATGCATCCACATGCCGCATTTCTAGTAAAGGAAGAACTTGAAAATATTTTGAAAGCTATATTTATAAGAGTCATTGCCTATATGGGATGGATTTCTAATGTATTCCCTATTTATAAACTAGATAAATCCAGACAAATTTGGATGGACTTTAGAGATTTGAAAAAGGCTTGTCCGAAGGATGATTTCCCATTGCCTAATATTGACATGATTATGGATCTTATGATAGGATATGAAATATACTCACTTATGGATGGTTTTTATAGGTATAATCAAATAAAAATTGCACATGTAGACCAAGAAAAGATATAATTTACTTGTGCATGGAGTACCTTTTGTTGGAATGTAATACAATCTGGACTAAATAATGTCAAAGAAACATATCAAAGGGTTATGAAAATGACCTTTCATGAGATGATACATAAAAATATGGAAGATTATGTAGATGATACCTTGGTTAAATAAAAAAATAGAGCATCTCATATTGAGGACTTGAGGAGAAGCTTACATAGAATGGAGCAATTTCAATTAAGACTCAATCCAGAGAAATATTCTTTTGGTGTCAAACCAGGAAATCTACTTGGATTCATAGATTCAAAAAAAGGAATCAAAGTAAATCTAGCTAAACTGAATGAGATCGTAGAAATGAAACCACCTCGCAATATAAGTCAAATAAGAATACTTCAGGGAAGGCGTCAATCCATAAGGAGATTCATGTGCCAACTATCAGCAAAAGAACAACCCTTCAGAAACTTGTTGCATAAAAGGGTGACCTTCAAATGAGATGAAAATTATGAGAATGATTTCAAGGAATTAAAAGAATATCTAGAAAATTCACCTAGCCTAATATTTCTTATTCATGGAAAACCATTGATACTCTATATTTCAGCTACAAAAGCATCACTAGGAGTTTTTCTAGCAAAATAAGATAAACTAAAGAAGGAACGAGTCATTTACTAAATCAGCAAGACATTAGTTTCCTATGAGCTCAATTATAGTGGGATCAAGAAAGCTTTCTTATCACTTGTCTTTGCATAAAAAAAATGAGACATTACATTCTTTCTCACATGGTGAGGCTAATTGCAAAGATTGATCCATTGAAGTATCTTCTAAGTAAGGCGACATTGTTAGGAAGATTAGGAAAATGGGTTGTGATACTCAGTGAATTTGATATAGAATATGTGGATCAAAAATTAAAAAAAGGACAAGTTATAGTAGATCAACTGATTGAGTCACCATTGCAGGATGAAGCACCTTTGATGATTTAATTTTCTAATGAATCGATAATGCATTTAATAGAATATTCATTGAAAATGTACTTTGATGGTTCCTTTACTCAACAAGGGTTAGGAGCAGGTGTGCTATTTATTACTCCCCAAGGCTATAAGATAGCTAAGGCTTATAAATTTTTTTTTCCATGTACTAATTGTATCTCAGAGTATGCAGCCTTGGTAAACAGTCTCAGACTAGATATAGAATAGAAAATTATAGAGTTGCACAAATATGGAGATTCTCAGCTAATTATTAACTAGGTAAATGGTGAATATCAAAGAAGAGATGAAAAATTGATGCATTACAAGTAGATGGTAGATGATTTCAATACTTACTTTGTCTTCATTACAGTTCAGAAGTTCACAAGAATGGAAAATAGAGTGACATATGCAATAGAAACACTGGAATCTATGTTACAACTAGAGGAGCATCAATTTTTCTATGAATTCCTGGTGGAAGTGTTACCCTTTCCTACATTTGATGCACCTGAAACCCAGATAATTTGTGCCCTAAATATTCAAAATTCATCCTGATATAGAAATACCTATACATATCTTAAAAATCAATCCTTACCTAATGGCCTATTTAGAAATGAGAAATGATCCCTAATTAGAATAACATCACATTACGTAATCATTACTATTGACTTATATAGACATGGTCTCGATGGCATGCTACTTAGGTGTTTAGAACTTGAAGAATCTAATCGTGCATTAAAAGAGGTCCATGAAGATGTTTGTGTATCTCACTCTAATGGTCTATCGCTAGAAAAAATAAATTCAAAGGGTTAGGTAATACTGGCCAATGATGGAAAAATATGCTATTCAATATGCTAAAACATGCCAAAAATGCCAAAATCATGGAAATCTCATGCGTGCTCCATGTAGGGAGTTAATAGAGTTTATCACATATTGGTCATTCCAACAAAGGGCCTTTGATCTTGTTTGAAAAATATATCGCAACTCTGCAAGTGGCCATAAATACATCATCACAGCGACTGAGTATTTCACAAAGTAGGTTGAAGCAGTGCAACTAATAAAAGGCACTGGGAAAAAAGTATCCATGTTCCTTCATAACTACATGCTTTGTAGATACGGGATACCCTCATCTATTGTAACAGATAATTTGGGACATTTCCAAACTCAAGATATTTATTAACTTTGTACACTGTTCCATATCACTTAGCATTTTTCTTCCATCTATTACCCTCAAGGTAATAGACAATATGAGGCATCAAACATGAATATACTCAAAATTCTACATAGAACTGTGAGTAAACCTAGAAGAGATTGGCATTTACAACTAAATCCAGCATTATGGGCATATAGAAACAACATTAGGACACCAACGGGAGCCACCTTTTTCTCTTGTGTATGGCGCCGAAGAATTCTTGCTAATTAAAGTTGAAATCCCTTCTTTGTGGGTATCTTTAAAAGACCTAGTCACAAATGAACAATACCACATAGGTAGGGTATAAGAATTAGAAATGCTGGATGGACACAGACACCCATAATTTGATCATCTAAAGGTATATAAGAAATGGATGTCAAAAGGATATAACAAGAAAGAAAAACCTAGAAACTTTCAAGTTGGAGATCTAGTACTCAGAGAAAATCCTAAGAATTAGCCAAACCAAGAACAAAAGGGAAAGTTTGAACCCAACTTACTGGGACCATTTGTTTTCACAATTTCTTTTTATTAGGAGCTTATCAGTTAGCTACAGTTGAAGGATATTTTCTCCCTGATCCTCTCAATACTATCCACTAGAAAAGGTTATATACCTTACCTTCAGTTGTAGATATTGTATAGCAGAAATTGGTCCTGAAAAAAGTAAAAGATATTGGTCCTGAAAAAAGTAAAAAACAATAAATATTGATCATGAAAAAAGTCAAAAATAGTGAAAAAGTTAAAAAAAAAAGAAAAAACAATCAAAACATTCCTTAAAAAATATATTCTTAGTGAAAAACTGGCAAACATGCGCCTTGATACTAACAAAGAAAAAGAGAAAAACAAAAAGTACCAAAAATTTGAAAAAGTTAAAAAAGTGCCTTGGCAAAAACCTAGTAAACAGGTGTCTTAGTAGAAAAACAATATTTTTTCAAGTAGTGAAAACCTGGTAAATAGGAGACACTTGTAATCATCGCTCCATCTATCAATACATCACTTGTAGTTAGTTTCTATTCAAAGTTTCTGCTGGTGGGTATCAATTGGTCACTTTCATATCATCAGCTAGACCTAAGCTCTTCAATGTTCCACTTTCCATGCCTTGAATTTTTCCATGTTTAATTCTTAGGATAATCATACTTAGTTGGGGGCATCTCTCCTAGAAGTTATAAAAGTCAGGTCAAATTTGTCAAGTCTAAGGTGGTCCGTTACATTTTTCAAACTCATATGAGTTAGTTAGTTGTCATTAGTTTTGTCAAAGTCATAATAGTCAATGAAGAAAATCATTAAAGAGAAAGTATACACTAAGGAAGAAAGTTGGTAAAGAAGAATATCAATGATACCGAGTTAAGAAGAGAAAAGACACCAAGCAGAATTAGTCACCGAGACACTGATTAGAGTTAGTCACCGAGACACAAAGTAGAATTAGTCACCGAGACACTGATTAGAGTTAGTCACCGAGACACAAAGTAGACTTAGTCACCAAGACACGAAGAAGAGTTAGTTACCAAGACATAGAGTAGAGTTAGTGACTGAGACACAAAGAAGATTTAGTCACCGAGTAGATGGTTATGTCATTGAGCAAAATCAAATCTCATTACCAAATACAATAGAGTCGACATAACAATTTAAATTTGAATACACTGAACCTGGCCGTTGAGCAAGAAAAATTTCATGGTACTCAAGACATAAGTTAGGTTGAACATTGGGATTGCACCAATATGATTTCAAATGATAATGAGGAAATTTAACCAATGATATTCAAGAATAATAAATGTGCTGGGAATGAAACCAACCTTGCACCACCTCACCTCCACCATGGAGGGAGAAGGATCAAATTATGTTAACCGCCTTAAGATCATATAAAATGAAAAGGAGATGAAGATGAAAATAAAGGAGCTGAAGATTACATAGAGAAGAGGGAAAATATTACAGAGAGAGATAACAATCTTCAACGATAAAGCTGAAGAAAGAATGAAGAAGATATAGGGTATATAACAGTTAAGTTACTGAGCACATAAAGAGGTAATGTATTTATAGATCATAAAGACTCTTAACAACATTATGGTTGATGCATACTTATAGACATTTTTTAAATAAGTTTATTAAATACTTAGGAGTTTAGAAATCCCATCTAGTGAGTAGGCCCTAAAAGGTCTTATTTTGTAAATCCTCTAACTGGGTAGATATCTTAGATGAGAGATTGTAAAATCATTTAATTAGGTAGATTGAATAAGTCTTTTCTTCTCTTGAATGAGTATAATGCTGCTAACAGGGTAAGATACCAGAAGTAGCTAACATTGTAGCTCTAACCGAGCAACCTTTATTCAGGAGAAGTGAAGGATTGTGGGTGCCATGTCCACAAGGGTTTTTTCTCTAAAAAAGAATTTTTGTGTGACCAAAAATCATGGTGCTGTGTGTCATGGTTTATTGATTTGTACTTTATATGCTTTTCAATTTTTTATTCAATGTATTCAACTCGGTAAATGGTTAGCATTGTATGGTAAAAATTTTATAAGGACTGAGTCACCTCTCCCCTCTCAAAACTTACCTTTCCATAAGATTAATCCAATAATTGGTATTAGATCTAGTCTCTTAAGATAAAGGTAAAAACACCTGAGAGTGAAGATCATGACCATGGAGAGTTACAAGAAATCCAAGAATATTGTTAGTCTTGAGTTTGAGTTGGAGAGTGCACAAGAAGTGATTGAATATCTGAGAAAACAATTTGAGAATAAAGCACTGAAGTGTGAAGTTGATAGATTGACTCGAGAACAGAAATCTAAAAAATAAGCCAATGAGATACTAAAGAGAAATGAAGAAACATTAATATCATTGGATGCATAGCTCAAAGGTTAGAGATAACAAACATACAAGACTTGACTAGGATTTAATAGTAAGAACACTACTGAGAAAGGAGAGTCTTCTAATCAAGCTTATAGTGAAGGAACTTATACCCCACCTAAGTTAAATAAACCTAGTCTCCATTACTATGGGAAGCCTGGACATACTACAAATGTATGTAGAAGCCAAAAAGGTAAGTCACCCAGCTAACCCAAGTTTGATCGACATTGTTATAACTATAACAAGTATGGGAACCAAGCACATGAATTGAGATCAAAGATTGAGAACAACACAAGAAAGCCAAAGTTTTATGGATACTATAATAATTGCAACCAGTATGGTCACAAATTGGAATAATGCAGACCAAAAAAGAGAAATGACAAATGGGTACCAAATTGACATAATATGCCAAACAACTGATAGGGTATATTCATACTATGGGACTATAACACAAGGATATCTTGTTTAGTCTGTGGAAGATATGGGCACGTTGCTACAAATTCCATGTTGTTACATGGAAAGAAAAATAGAAAATCTTGCACAAGCCCTGGCATGGCATGCTTCCATTTTCACAAGCTAGGTCACCTTTCCAAAGATTGAAAGTATCAAGGCAAAGTCCCTACCGAGGAAGAAACATCAGAGAAACCTAACGTGAATGTAGTAGAAATGAGAGATCAGATGAATAAGACATGGAGAAGAAATACCATGGATGATGGAACATCATTCAAAATAGTTTAAGACACCTTGTCCTTCATATCAGGTGCAACCTAATCTACCTAATCATATAAGAGGTATGAGTAGGAACTACAAGTTAAAATTCAAATATTAATCAGTTCCTAGTATATGTGCAGTGATCCATATAAGAAAGTCGTAGATGCATTTGGATATATGTTGTTGATTTTATTTTTCACATTCATTCGGTATAAGGAAATTAAATTTAGGTATTTGGTAAATAAATTTAGCTAAGCATTAATTTCCACTTTAAGACCATTGGAAACCGTAAACCTAGAAAATGTCATATATAGACTATATAATCTATCATTATTACTTAACCTTTTCTAGAGCAGCGTGAACAAAGTTGGAGAAATGAGTCCTCAAGAGGATATGAGCGATTGTGAAGGTAATCATATACCATTTTGAGCACAATTGAATCTATTCAAGGTATTTGTGGTGTTTCCCTAATTGTGTTAGTGCAAGAAAGTCATAGACGCAACCCTATTTCAAAAGTATTTGCATTTGACAAGAGGATATGGCCCTGAAAGCTCAAAATTGAGTTGTAACTGAGAATGTTGAGTTTGAGAATTATAAGTACAAGCCACCTCTTGCAAAGGAAGATGAAACAGACATGATGGGAGCACTTTCATCCATTCTAGACAGAGTTCTATTGATTAAAGATTCTCCCATTCTAAGGTTGAGGAGACATGTGAAGAAGAGATTGATGCATCTTACTAGAAGTTATGTGTAGATGGAAAACTAAAGAGCGATCATGTTCACCTAGAGTCAACAAATTTGACACATGCCCTACATATCTTGAACATATTTTAGACTGAATGGATAAGGATAGTACTTAGCTGAGTACATGACTAGTGTATGTGGCTAGATCAACCTGTGAATATCACAAAGGATTTGATACATATTATAACTGGCTACCCAATTGGAGACAACACTAAAGAAATCAAATAGATTGATAAGATCAAGATGAGTGAACCAACCAATGCCAAATGGAATGGGAGAGGTCTAAGTATTTCTACCATTGAAGAACCTGAGTTGAAGTTTGCATTCAACATATTATCCTATCGAGAATTGCAATCATCCCGAGTGGACAACATACCTTATGGAGCTGTAGATCTGGCTTATAAAATTGTAAAGAAAGATGCAGATTGATCTATATGATATAATGTTGAAACAACTTGAAGACAACATGAACACTATAAGGAAAGCCAAGATGAACACATTGAAGTTCGGTTCACTACTAGTATGCATATACCTTTGAGAAATTATTTCCATCTACTGGAAATATGAAATGGAGTGTTGATAGACCAGTCATTTATCAAATTAGTGGATACATAAAGTGTCTAGGAGAGAATCTTGATATTGTTATGAATGATTACTTCTCTAATTTCCAAACAAGATTGCATCAGAAATTTAGAGCTCTACCTCAATTAGTGGATAAATATCATGATTCTATATGTTTTTAGGTAGACATTGACTCATATTTTATCAATGCAGTCAAACCTAGGAGCATATGTCTAGATCCTATGGGATATGAGATAGATATAGACTTTAAATCTCTGAAAATCAAAACTCTCTTGGGTAAGCCTATTGATAAAAGAGCCAAGAGGTATGGAACGTATGAAGATGTTAAGGCTAATCTTAAGAAATGTATCTTAGTACCTAAGATTCAAAAAAAAATCTAGCAAGATGAGTGCTAATCTGACTAATGATTTGGAAACTGATAATGAAGAAGATGAGGAAGAAACCTCTATAGTGGAAGGCAGGAAACCACAAGTATTGAAGCCTTCACCAAGTGCAAAATATACTAGATCATTAGCAAAGTCTACAACATCACCAAAAGAAAGGAAGAATTCTGTTGAACACACAAAGAGTATATATGTAAGAGGAAAGAAGGAAAACACTAGACCAAGGAGAAAGTTCAAGTTACCGCCAGACACTAACTTAGAGGCTGAAGATTTGAGAAAACCTAAAGTTGTGAAGAACAAGCCTCCACCACCAGGAAATCTAGATCAAATGTTAGACACAATGAAGAAGCACGAGTCATTCGAGGGAATGAATCAAGGAAAGTATAATACTCAAAGAAAAGAGAACAAGTTTAAAATTGAAGATACAGTTTTTAACTCTTTATACAAATTCAGATACACACCACTTGAATTTGTCACGTTTTGCCTATAGAGTTATACAACAACATAGATGCAAGATAGAAATATGCTATGAATGTAAAAAATAAAATGAGAGAAAGATCTTTTGTGCTAACTATACAAAATCTATTTGTTGAATAAATTGAGGATACCTTGAAACAAAACTCTAAATGATTCCTTGTTAAAGAAAGATCTTTAACAATTCTGATAGGAGACTTGCAGAGATTACAGTTGGAATCTAATGCAAAAAGGAGAGAGATATTCGACATCGAAGATCATAAATCACAAGCTTAACAAGAAACATAGAATATAACTGATGAAGTTGCCAAAGATGATCAAGGTAAGAATAATCCTATTTATCTACCAACTGACAGTGATTAAATTTTTATTGAGGATATTACAGACAAACATGCCAGAGATGATACATCACAAGATGAGAATGTTATGGCGACCAAGGAAATCAATAGAGAATAAATGAACATCAAAGATAAAGCTAATACTCTACAACCTTTATTAGAACAAGTACTAGATTATCACACAACCCAAGGTGATAAGGATCTTGTTGCTATTGATACAAATCATATAGCAACCAACCAACAAAAGGAAATAGGGAAGGAAAAGGAAACAAAGATAGAAAAGGTAAAGGAAGTTGAGAAAGAAAAGAACACTGAAAAGGATATAGTTACTGAGAAAGAACCAAAATTGAAAACCAAATTGGTTCCCCCGACCGAGTTCATTGCACAACAACAAGAACTAGACAAAGATGAACCAAAGGGAAAAAATAAACTGAAGGAAGCTTTGAAGCATACAAATGAGAAGAAATAGGACACACTAGGAGAAAACAAATTAGAAGGGAAAAAAAAAGTGAAGAAGGAAGAAATAAAAAAAAGAAGAGCAAAGAGATTGAACATGTACAATAGAGAAAACATATGTTGCATTGAAGGAATCATATTCACGAAAGGAGGTAAAAAAGAAGAAGAAATCGAAGAAGAAATCGAAGAAGAGGAAATATGTAGATTTGAGTTAACCAATCATTTTACCAAATGTTGACCTATCTACTATGGACTATGATCAAATGGCTGAGTATGGTAAACTATTAAAATGTAAGACAATGCAAAAAAAAAAAATTCAAAAGAGGAAGAAGACTGATGTACTAGAAAGCATCAAGGATATCTTACAAGATATTGTCCTAGATACCATTGTTGATGAAATAGAACACATCATTCATCAGGTAGAAGAACTAGTACAAATATTCCAAAATCCAAATCAAGACACTACTAACTACATGATAAATTTTCATTCAAGGAAGATGGAATTAAAAATGTTTGAATCCATTCTAGACAACATTACAATTCATAGGGTATCACTTTTTGAGGTATCTACTGAGATTGGGAGTAAGTTGACCTATATATTATCAATAATTCCGAAAGCACGTTCTATTTCTTACTTCATCAAGGATATCAACAAGAAAGATGAGTCTTTTGAGACTGAGCTAATCGAGTAGCTAAAAAATGTCTCTACCAAGCCTGGTTCTTTACAAGTCTACTACTCAAGGTTGAAAAACCTGATGGAGATGAAGAAAGAACTATAAAAAGAAGAGAATAAGAGAAGGTTGGATCTTCTTGAGCTTCAATAACTTTTGATTCCTCACATGGAATCCATGCAAATGAATTTGAAGAACGCCAAAGAGTTGGTAAACACCACCGATGGTAGTTCACTTGACACCATAATTAAATTTGAAGTTCATGTTGCTACTCAACTTGTTATACTTTAAACACTCGAAGATAAATGAGAGTAATCCCTAGCCGATATACAGAAGAAGTGTGCTCACCTTTTTGAAAAGGTATCATATATCTCACAAAGCCCTAATCAATTTTTATTTTGGTATGTTTGTCAAAAAAGGGGGATAATACAATTGAGTACAGTTAAGGGGATAATATAGTATGTATAATATAGCACATAAAAGGATAATATAGTATACAGGGAGATATAATCATAAGGATGATATAAGCATGTGTATAGGGGAAGTTACACAAAATTTTGATGACTTTAAAGTTTTTGTCAAAATACCAACTATTGCCAAAGGGGGAGATTGATACTCCTATGAGTTATATGAGTTAGTTTGTTGTCATTAGTTTTTTCAAAGTCATAATAGTCAATGAAGAAAATAAGTAAAGAAAATAATGTGGCGGTATGTCAACCACAAGAACATTCATAGTCATTACCACATGAGGACATATGGATAATTTATAAGGCATAGCCTCAATGGTAACAATCATAGGGACCTCTCTAGAGTCCATTTCTTGACACCTCCCATGAGGAGTATCAACCTATAATCTCACTGACCTCATAATTTCCATTGACATAACAGTATTAGATGCTCTTGAATCAATCATACAATTTTTTAGCATTTTTCCATTAATTATTAGTGAAAGAAAAAATGGGTCAACTACATTTGGGGAAGAAGTTGTATTCAAGAAAATTTGAGGAATCTCTGATGTTAACACCTCAACTTCCTTCATTTTGTTGATTGGTTTCTTGCCAACATTCTCTCAACTTAGAAATTATATTATGGGCACACTGTTCCATAATGACACCTTTTCCTTGTGTTCTTTAATTCTCATCATCTCTAGAAATGGCACCTTAACTATCATTTGGGATAAATAGTGACCCATGTCCACTAGAGTATATTTCACATATGAGGACTTTGATTTATCAATAATAATGTCAATTTCCTCAATATGTTCATTCAGAGTGAATTCTTTTAACTTTTTGCTTTCCACATTTTGAACAGGAATACTTGTTTATTTCCCTTTTAACTCTCCTTCTTGTACAACATTTGGTTTAAGGGCTTTGGTAATAATTTTTACCTTATGCTTATTTACATTTTCCCTAGGTCCTTCCTTTTTTTGTATATATTTGCTGTCTACTTTATTTTCTTTTATAAAGACACCTGATGGCTGACTACCATTACCACCCATTGCTCTATTTCTTAAATGGTAGTTGCTTCTAGCCTTGTTCATTAAATCTATAGTAATCCTAGCTTTCTCTTCATCTGAATATTTTCTAATAAGTGGAAGATCTTGATTATTTTGAGCATAACATCTTATATGGTTATCAGTTTCCTCTACTTCACTATCAGACAAAATCTGTTGATGATGACTTTCTACCCTTCTTTGTGAACTACAAGAATCATGATTTTCAGTTTCATTGTCTGAATCTATATCATGACATGAATAAGTATTTTTCATACTATGATCACATTGTTCAACCTCATCATTTCCATGTTCTTCACTTACTCTTAATTCTAAGGAAACAATACAAAAATCAGGGTTATGTGGGGCTTCACAAGCTTCACACCAAGGATCATCATTGCATAAATGCACAACATTCTTATGTAGAGGGTCTGGATTTCTTTTATCTATCCTCTCCTTTCTAGGTGCAATAATAGGCTTCCCATACTTAAACTGAGTTCTATAAGGATGATTTTGCATTCTATTTTGAGGATTATATGTATTATTGTAATAAGGCCTATTGTTCTAAGGAGCCCTATATTCCTTATACTTTGGTTCTTTCAAGTTGCTCCTCCCAAACCTTGAGTCATCTCTCCTATTTAATTTACTTGACACTCTTCTATTCATTTCAATATTCACTGCTATCTTATAAGCATCAGTAAGAGTTCTAGGGTTTTTATCCCTAAGAGCATATCCCATTTTTGAATCAAAGGCATTCAAATAAGTTGCTAAACATCCCTCTTCATCCAGCATTAACTTCTAAAATATCTTGTGCATAGCTCTTTGAAATCTTGTATTAAACTAAACGCCTCTTCATTGTAATTATTTTTTAAATTGTTGAACTCATTCAACAAAAAACCTTTATTCATTTTATCTCCATACTGATCCTTAAACAATTGAATCAACTCATCCATAGAAACAATAGAACCATTAGAAAGGCTCCTAAACCATTCTCTAGCATCTTCTACTAGAGACTAAACAAATAATTTCATTAACACATCCTCATGAGTGATATTTAAATCATAAACAAAATCAATGAACCTTCTTAAATGTGTTTCACAAGAAATAATATTGTTACCTGTGAACTTTGGGAGTTTTTCTCCTATATCACCCACATCTTTAGGGAAAGAATTTGGATATCCAGGGATACCAATAAAGTTAAACTATTTATACGTTTCAGTATGCATTGATTTTCTTTGAAAACTATCATTTTCTTTAAAAGTAGTGGCTTTTACTTTGAAAGCTGTTGTATTCTCTATCCCAGCATAGGAATACTTAGAAGACTGCAAAAAAATTATTTTATTCTTCATTTCAATTGTTGTAGCTTCCATTTGTGCCTTTTCTAACATTTTCTCTATGGTCTCCTTTTCAATTCTTAATTTCTCCATATCAATATCCAATTTGAACATTTTCTCTGTTAAAGGCTTCTGAAACCTAGGTTCTCAAGTGATTTCTATGTTCAGTCATTTTTTGCTTTCCTTTATCCTTCTGTGAACTAGAAGCTATATAAGTAAGTGGTATTTCTTGGTCCTTTTGACACCTCTCTGTATCTTTTATATTTTGATGTCTTGAAGATTTTCTTTTATTCTTATCAACATCCTTATGCTCATGTTTTTTCTTTCTCATTTCTCTCTCCCTTTTCATTTGTTGAATAAGGGCAAGCTATTTCATGATGAGTTTTTTCTCATTTGCTAGCTCATCAGTGGGAGCTTCCTCAAAATCTGAACTAGATGTAGTTGTTTCTTCTCTTTCACTAGAAGTAGAAGTAACAGTAGGTGTTTCTAATACTCTCTCAGTAGCTTCTTTAGAGTTTGAAGTATTTCCATCACGAGAAAGCTGATTGCTTATCATCTCTCTCCTAGTATTACTTTCTTTACCTCTTGGAGGAGTTTCATCAATGCTGACTTGGTTCTTCTTCCTTCTCCATGACATTTCCATTCTTGAGGATGATGGGATTCCACCATCTAAAACCTTCTCAGGATTACTTTTCATCCTTAACCTATTATTCATTCTGAAAGATATTTACTAAATTTGAACTAATCTTAGAGATTTTCTTTAGAGTCGCCACCCAAAAATAATTAGGAATGACTGAATACTATCAAAAGAGAATTTTGACAACTACAACTAGTATGATCTATAATCACTTGATATCCCCAGTAGATTCACCAATTTTTTATGTGACTTAGATGGGCCAACTCAACTGAAACTGGATTGAAAGATTTGAAAAATATTTCACTAGAGAATCTAGGATATAAAACTTTTATTCCCCAGCGGAGTCGCCAAATTTTTAACTCTTTTTCTTGCACCGCAACCTTAAGATGATAGTATACTGATTATACTTGAATGAAAACTGCATTTTGACAAGAGAAAGGCTAATTGCTGAGGTATTTGATAACACTGGGGATACCTGTTATCACCTCCTTCATTTTTAGTTCCACAGACTAAGGCATGTATTAACTATTAAAAGATTACTGATTCTTCATCCTATGTGTTTGGTGCACTAATTCATTCACTGGTTAGTTACTTCAGACCTCACTATAACAACTTATAAAATACCTTGGAGATTGAAATAATTAGTTTGAAATACTTGGATGATGATGAATCATTTGACAAATTCTAGACCAGTTCCTATCCTTGGGCATTAAAGTCAAAATATATAAATCCGTAGAGATATATAAACAAGAATACTTGTAGGATGCCTTACAACCTACATACAACTCAGATAAAGTGCCTTGCAAACTATCATTTCACTTCTACAATATTGTATCAAATCCTCAATCACTGATGTACTCTCTGTAACTACTCACAAAATTTAATTCTCCCCTTAGAAGAAACTTGCAAATAATTAGATAGCTACCTTGTAGCCAATATGTTTAACATGCCTTATAAATTAAACATAAAAGAGTATATACAATAACTAAAGAGACAACAACAATGTAGAATAAAGTTGCACTGTATTTTTATTCATATATTTCTACTTCAAATACATATAAAGGCTAAAAGCTCAAAAAACACAGACTGAAATCCAGAAGTTTGTCTTAAAATTATATTTCATCTCCATTAGAATATTACAATTTTATCTATTTATATGTTCTAACCATCTTGGAATCCTTAAAGAAAGCATGCAACAAGCTTCAGATGGTTACAAAAACATAACCCCAAAACTTAGGAAAAGACAAAAATAAGAATGCACCAAGCGGTGGAAAGAAAAAATATAGGAATGAAATTTGATATGTTCTTTGTCTTCATGTGGTCTTTGACATCTTTGGTTGTGCATCTTGAAGATAGTCCCTGATTTGACTTTTGGTGATGACTAACCTATTTGTCTTCCAAAAAATCTGAACTAGATACTCTAACATTCCTTTATTCCTCATCAATGATATCTAAATCTACTATCTGGTCTCTTCTTTTTGGGCTTTTTCAGATTGTCCCAGGCTGTCACATCCTCCTCTTTTGGCCATTCAAAATTCTGGATATTCTCCAACTGGGTCTTTTGCCTTTCCCATCTAGCATCTGTTATGCTCTTAACATTAGATATGAATTTATTACAATCTGATTCTACTTTAAATTCCTCATCAATCAGTGCATTAAATCTTTTGATATCTAATTCTCCCTTATCTGATATATAAATGTCTTTATTTGGGAGTATATTGTCAAAATCTGATAACCATAACCCTAATGGTTTTATTTGATCATCCTCTGTCCTAATAGGTCATGCAAATCTATTATACCTTGACCCAAACATTTTTAACGTAGCATCTACTTGGTTGGCCTTTCCTTTGAAGAAAGATAGAGTAGCACCAATTTGTTCTATCTTAGTACCAACTAAAGTGACAATTTTTGGTATGTCTGACCGCAATAGTTGTACTTATGCTAATCTTTCAAAAAGTGTAGTTCTTCCAGACCAAGTAGAATAATAAGGGTTCAAAATTGTCAAAAAAGTTGCCACCTCATCCTGTCTACCTGGAAATTTACCATATGCCCCATACACTACATCCATCTTATCCTTAATAACATTGATTCTATGCTGCAAAATTGACACCAATCCCTTCAAAATCACACCATTTTTTCAATGGCTCTCTGTTCAGTTTCAATCAATGTATCCCCTGTATCCATAGTCTGAACTTCCGCATTTGTTACCTCTTTGGGATCAACAGGGGTGGGCTCTGCAATTGCCATTAGATTCTTTGTAATTTCACTTATAATCATATCCTTCTCCTTAATTTTTATCAGTGCAAGCTCTCTATCTTTTGCAATTTCACTAGCATCACTAGCAATCTTTTGTAGCTTCTCTGAGAATTCAACTATCTTAGATTCATTAAGCTGAGAAATATTGGTAAGAATTTGGGATACCTCAAGATCCCCTGTATTTTGAAGATTCCAAATAATGTTACTTCCCTCCATCTTCTCTTGAATATTCAGAAGGGATGGTTTCTGATCCTTTGGAGCTAAGCTCCATACTGCAAGTGCTTGGGATTTAGAACTATACCCAAATCCTCTAACCATATCTCCCACCTGGGTTTCTGATGACAATTTCATATCAGGCTATCTCCTTGTTTGGACAATAATGAATGGTGAAGATAAGTCCCAACCCTCAACAAGTAATATCCCACTAGCCTTTACAAACTACCTTACTTGTTTAGGAGTAATCTCTTCTAATTCAGGATCATAATCCAGTAATGTCTGAAGAGCTTCTTGGGTGAATGGATCACCACCTTCTATTTGTAACTACTTTTTGACTTCTTGTTGTTTATTCCATATCAAAAATTCTTTGAATTCCTTTGTCTTGATGAAGCTATCATCCTTAAGGAATTACTCCTGATAAATTAATCTTTCATCAGTACATGATCTCAGAGGCAATTCCTCATCTTCCTCTATATCCTTTTGTATCCTTTTTCAAGCTCTGATATGTTTTCTAAGAAAATGATCATAAGGTCTATCTCCTATTATCAATGCTCCAATTTTGTCTATTCTTTTCCTTTGGGAAGGCTCACCCATTTCCACTTTTTGCCTCTTAGGTGGAAACTCATTTCTGACCTCCTTTTCAGGAACCTCTGTCAGGTCAATGATGTTCTCCTCATCTACCATACACCGTAGGGGAACTGTTTGATACTTTGGATGAGAAATCGGTGAGGGACAACCCTTATCACTGTTATCATCATACTCAGACTCAGAATGGTCTTTACCTCCCTTCTCAGGAACTACCAATGCTTCTTCTAATTAATTACATAGAAGAGTATGATTTTCAATCATGGCTACTAACCTTTTCAAATATGGAAAATTGGGTAAGAAGCCTCCAAATTTGAGTCCTTTTCTTTTAACCTGCCTTTCTAGGTCCAAAAGTTCATTGAACTTAGTTTCTCTTTTGTTTATTTCTTCATCTTCCATGATATTCCTTATCAGGTCCTCCTCCATACATTCTTCATGTATTTTGGTATAAGGGATAGTGGGTGTAAGAAATTTTCTTTCACTAATGATGAATCCCTCTGTATCCATATGCCTATGGAAGGAAAAAATCATGCTGTAATGATTCATCCAGACATATATTAGGTCCAAAACCTTCTTCCCAATAGTGAAATTATAAATTTTGAACTGCCTAGGGGTAAAAGTACCCTTCATATGTGGAGCCAAGTGCTCATTGTCAACCAGAATCAGTTTTCTAATGAATTCAATTTTTTCTATCCTTGGTGGTACATAAAATGGAAAAATATGTGGGGGTTGAGGGCAACCATAAACCCTTATTATTGTAAAGTTCTTCTCAAAATAGAAATCACCCCAATTATGATCTCCTGGCCATTTTTCCAAATATTTACAAGGCCTCAACAGTTGGATAACCTTAACAGGCATTCTGGTCTTCTCTACACCCAAACATTTAAGAATTGGATATATTATCTAATTCTCAAAAGCACAGAACACCTGTTCCCTCGAAGTATTATTCCATATTTTGAGCAAAAATTGAATAGGGTTATCTTGACCATGATGAAATCTTTGTGGCTGCAAGTTCTGACAATCCATAATTGGATAATTATGATATAGGATCAAATGCATAAGTAATGAATAGTGTAAAAACCTTTGTTGATTCTTCTTGCTTTGGATATCAACAAAACCCTGATGCATTTGATCAATGATGTATTGAATGTAGTAATAATTTGAAATAGTATGGAAAATCTGCATATCCAATACCATCATTAAAATGTTTGAGGTAATTTTATCAGCTCTAGCATCTATTTCCATCACTCTACATAATGCATAAGCTATATATTTGACATAGAAATTCATGTCCTTATAAAAATATGGGGTTGTACCAGCCATTGGATGCATGTATGCTTTCATCTTTTTAGGAACATGGAAATCCTTGATATCCTTGGCCGCAATGCCTACTTCCCTAACCTATCTATTTTCCAATCTCTGAAGGTTAATCTCAGTAGTCATGGGGTATTAGACATTAAAAGAGTTCATAAATGTATTACGGTCTAGGGTAAGCAGGGGCTTGCCATCATCCCTTTTTATAATTCTAGACAAGGGATCATACCTACTGGCCAACTCTAGTATGAAAACAATGTCAATAAACACATCTGCGACAATTAACCTAGCTAACCCTCAAGTCCAAGGGTTTGAGATGGGTATGGGTTGATCACTATTACTAAAAAAGTAATTAAACAATGAATACCCTGAAGACCCAGACGTCTTTGCATCTCTAACATATCCCATGTTATCTACTAAGGTGTCAGCACTTACCTTTCTGTTCTGGCTTAACCCTTGCAACAGCGTAAGAAATTCATCTAAATAATTTCTCTTCCCCTTTGACTCATCGTCTACATCATCATTTTTTCCACTGGAAGAAGCCATGCTTTGTGCTCGACTCATTTTTCCTTATTTTGTTATTAACCTTTGATACCAATTTTGAAACAAATCTATCAACAAACCCTTGCTATCAACCTTTAAACCCTTCGAAATTATGAATTCAACCACTAGAAACACCAACACTTTCTCTCTTTGTCAAATTATGAATTACTGAATTACCTGTTGAACTCTCTATTTGTCGAAATTTTACTTACTCAAAAAGCACTTAATTCTTCGCAAACCCTTTGCATCTGAGAAATGAAATCACGGTAAAATGAAATGATAAAAAGGTAATATAATTATAAGAAATAATTCAATGCACATGTCTTTTCAAACTAGTAAACTAGCATTTAGTCACTTCCACAATTAGTTTCACATACTGTGTCATCAATTTCTGGTTCTAGCCGTGGAAATCAAACTGTCAGACAATAAATTTTCTGATGAGTGATTTCATATAGAAATATTATAAAATTCAAAATGTAATCAAATTTAATTTTCCATATTTACTCATACTATGGCTACTCTTCCACCTATTATAATCTTTAAAATCTGATTGGCTAACAACTGTCCATGGTGGCACCGCCGAAAAGTCATTTTTTAACTCTGATCAACTTCCATGACTTGGCGACTGAGTAGTCTTGTTGTCGTATGATAATTTAAATAATTGTGTTTCCCCTAGGAGACTTGGCGACAATGTTGTTTTCAAACTGCTTTCTAACCTTCAGTTTATTAAGAGACTCGGTGACTGAGCAATCTCCAGGTCGCTTGATAACTTCTAAACTATGGTTTCAATCATGAGACTTCCCGACTACCACTGGATGCAATCTTCAATCAACAGTTGTCGCTAAGTCTCATGTTCCTTTTCTTAACTCACTTTTAATCATGAAACTTAGCGAAAATAGTTAGACTGTTAAATTATAAACTCAACCCATAACCATGATTTAAATCAGGAGACAATGCGACAACACAGTCTCAAAGTCACTTTATAAAATCTTTAACTTTGATTAAATCTTAAGACATCGCGACTGTCGTTAGATCTTGTCTTAGAATCAACAGTGGTTGCAAAGTCTCCTTATCATTTTAGCATATTCCAACTGATCAAGAGACTACGTGACAAAGCCTTTTCGCCAAGTCTCATGATGATAAAGAATATTTGCTTATTATTATGAGACCCAACGACTAAGAAATAAAGCACATGCTAATAAATTTAACTTAAGTGCCAAAAAGGTAAAAAGAAAATAAGACCAGTCTTAGAAAATTAGGGCTTTTTCACATTTTTGCCTAGGAGATACTAGCGTTTAGGGTTTTTTGACATTCTTAAAATGATTTTGAGGCAACAAGACCTACAAATAACAAAATATAATCATTTTTTCCATGGTCTTAACTTTCAGGATATAGGGGATAACCAATAATTCAAAACATTAATAGGGAAAACATCAAACAGGAAATACCACTAATAGTGGCTCTATCTGTGGATTGACTAAACATAGTTTATGGCAAAAGATCCTAGAATCTCTGGTTGCAGACCACTACAAAAAATGAGAGGAAAATAAACTAACCTATTACAGAAGGGAAACTATTTACATTATTTACATAACCAAAGGAAAGTATTCACAGTATGATACATACCTACCTGTGCATGAACCTTGGTTTTTAGTTGAAAAATGGCTTTAGGAATTGCACATGCACAGGCAAATCAAAATCTTCTCCATCCATGTTCTTCAATAAGTAAGAGTCTTTTCCAAAGTTCTGTGAGATGATAAATGGTCCAAGCCATAAAGACTCAAATTTCTTGTGTTTTCCTTTATCTTCTGCTCTTGCATTCCACTGAAGAACTATGTCACCAGATTGGAATTTTCTTTTAGTATCCCTCTTTTCAAAAAGGTATTCCATCCTTTGTTGCAACTTAAGGTTTTCTTTTTGGCCATTTCTTCTTGTTTCATCCAATTCTACCAACTGAGTCATTCTATTATGCATATTGTCAGAAACATCCAAATGTTCCTCTTGCATAAACTAATATACTAGTAATAAATTTTTGATAGGCATTCTTTCCTATAGACCATACACCAGCTCAAATGGAGACTTTCCAGTTTCTTTTTATTACTCTATCAACCCAAAGTGCTAGTTTTAACTTAGTATGCCATGCCCTTTTATTCTTTTCAAGAATTCTTTTTAGTATTTTCAACATACTCTTATTACTAGACTCAGCTTGTCCATTTGCCTATGGATGATATGGGGATGAATATGATATTGTAATCCCATATTTTTCATAGAAATCCGTCATTTGTTTTGATCTAAAACTCATGGCATTATCCATTACTAATTTAGTAGGTACACTAAATCTGGTTATAATATTCTCAATTAGAAATTTAGTGACTACACTGCTTGTTTCCTTTTTTGTAGGGATGGCTTCAATCCACTTGGTAAAATAATCTGTAGCTACAAGTACCCAACTGTGTCCTCCACTAGACTTCCCTTGGAATTCACCAATGAAATCAATTCCCCACATAGTAAAAGGAGCTTCAGTACTTACTGGGTTTAACAACAGAGCTCCTAAAAATTTAAGCTTGTTTGAGAACCTTTGACAAGGCTCACACTTTCTAATATATTCATAGGTATCTTTTAATAAACTAGGCCAATAGTACCTAGCCCTTAAAATCTTGTGGGTAGTAGTCTTAGCAGAAAAATGACCTCCACATTCTCATGCATGCATTTCACATAAAAAAATTTCAGCTTGGTATTTATCTAGACATAACAGCAATACACCATTCTTATCCTTTCAATACAAGTCTCCTTGGATCAAAGTGTATCTTTGAGTTTGCAATATCATATTTCTTTTTTGATTTTCTGACATATGATCAGGACATTTGGCAATTTTGAGGAAAAACACAATATTAGTATATCATGTATCTCTGTATGATTTATTTATACTAAATGCAAGTTTTCTCCTGTCATGAGTTTTGCCAAACCCTAACCTCTTATCAACTTCATAATATGGATCTCAAGATTAAATTCCTAAATTTTGGTTATCCATTTACATCTCTTACCAGTAACTTCTAATTGTGTAAGAATATCTTTCACTGCTGAATGAGGAACATATGCTTGTATCTAAGCATAGACCAAATATGGCCTAAAATACTTTACATATTTTACCAAACCATAATCCTGCTTCTCCATTATGTCATAATTAAGTTCTGCAGCTTGTAGGGATTTACTATAAAATGTTATTGGATGTTCAAATCCTTGTTCATCTTTTTGTAGTAAAATAGCAGCAATTGTATGAAAAGATGCAAATGAAAACAAAGAAAAAGGCTTAGTATAATCTGGAGATTTTAAAATTGGAGCCTCTTGTACTGCTTTCTTTATTTTCTCAAATGCCTATTGGGCTTCTTCATTCCAAATAAATTTGGCATGTTTCTTTAACAACTTTACAATAGGTTTAACAATCTCTTCAAAGTTTGCTATGAATCTTCTAACAAAATTGATCTTTCCTAAGAAAGATTGTACTCCTTTTAGGTTCTTTGGAGAAATAACCTTCTGAACTGCTTCCACTCTCTCAGGGTCTATTCTTACCCCCTCATTAGACACTATGTGTCCAAGCAACTTTCCCTCTGATACTGCAAAATGACATTTCTTGGGATTCATTGAAACACCATATTCTAATGCTTTATTGAAAATATTACCTAGGTGATCACAGCGATCTTCAACTCGCTTAGAATAGGTAGTTAAATCATCTTGATAAATGACCATAAATAAATCAATGAAATCTTTAAAAGAAACATCCATGGCCCTTTGAAAAGTTGCTCCTGCATTTATTAGTCCAAATGACATTCTGATATAAACATAGTTTCCCCATGGAGTGGTAAATGTAGTTTTATATTGTTCTGATTCTTTAACTAAGACCTGGTTATATCCTAAGAAACCATCCATCATAGACAACAACTCACAACCAATCACCTTGTGTAACATTGCTTCCATATTAGGTAAGGAATAATTATCTTTTAATGAAGTAATATTTAAATTTCTGAAATCCACACACAGTTTGATATCACCATTCTTATTTCTAACTGGTACCAGATTTGATACCCAAGCTAAGTGTCTGATGGGATGGATTATCCTAGATTTTAACTTCATCAATTCTTGTTGCATCTTAGGAGCCAACAAGGGGTTAATAGGCCTCTATTTTTTCCTAAATGGTTTCACATATGAATTTAGTAGGATTTCATGTTGAAAAAGATCCTCTCTATAGGCTTTCAAACCCTCATATGACCAAGCAAAGACATGTTTATATTTCCTTAACAGTTTGGTCAAATTTATCCTTATATGAGATTCTAAACCCTTTCCAATATAAACAATTTGAGGACTATTTTCAAATCCTAAATTTATTTCCTCTAAATCCTCAACCTTGGCATTGCTTAAATTTGTTGAATCATTTTTTTGACTACTAAACAATGCTTTGAGCTCAACCAGACCCCTAGGAATCTAATTAGAACTTAACTGGACAACCTCATTTCCCAAAATGTAATCTTTTCCATCATTGTTTTCTAGCAAAGTATTACAATCTATACTTTGATTCTCATAATGGTCTACACATTGAATAAATCTCAGAATATCTTGGTCATCCTAAAAAACCTGCCAGTTGTATATGTTGTCCAGAACAACTGGTCTTGTCTTAACTTCCAGTATTGACACCCCATGTAAGGTCAAATCATCAGTTTTTAAAGCAACATTTGCTAAAAAATCAGCCATTATATTTTTTGACCTTTCTATCCAGCTTATATCAAAGGCATCAAACATTTCAAGTTGATCCCAAATAGCATACTTGCACATTTTTAATCTATCATTCTTTACTGCATATTTGGATCTAACTTGAGCTACTACCAACTCAAAATCACCATAAACCTTTAAACAATTAATCCCGTGTTTGATGGTAATTTCAAGTCCTAAAAACAAAGCCTCATATTCAGCAGTGTTATTTGTACATTGGAAGGCTAATAGAAATGAATATTTAAAAGTTGTACCTGATGGAGATACCAACAATACACCTGCCCTTGATCCTTCTTTTGAGAAATCCCCATAAAAGTACATTTTCCACAATCCATCACCTTGTACAATCAACTCTCTGTTTAGAGGATTAACCTCTTCATTTTGATAATAAAGTTCACTCTTTTGTATCCTGAAATTCTCCATATCCATATCAATGCAACAATTAATGTTAGTGTCTTCAAATATTTCTATCATGTGTGGAGTTCTACTCTCCCTTAACACCTTAACATTTTCTCCAGCAATGTTAAAAGTAGCATATGATAAAACACTTTGTATACTACCTCCCATTGAAGCACTCCACTTTCTTGAGAGCAGCATGCCATAATGTGGTGGTATGTCAACCACAAGAACATTCATAGTCATTACCACATTAGGACATATGGCTAATTTATAAGGAATAGCCTCAATGGTACTAATCACAGCGACCTCTCTAGAGTCCATTGCTTGACACCTCCCATGAGGAGTATCAACCTATAATCCCATTGCCCTAATAATTTCCACTGGCATAACAGTATTAGATGCTCCTGAATCAATCATACAATTTTTTAGCATTTTTCCATTAATTATTCATGAAAGAAAAAATGGGTCAACCACTTTTGGGGAAGAAGTTGTATTCAAGAAAATTTGAGGAATCTCAGATGCTAACACCTCAATTTCCTTCCCTTTGTTGATTGGTTTCTTGCCTAAATTCTCTGAACTTTAGACTTTTATTATGGGCACACTGTTCAATAATGACAACACCTTTTCCTTGTGTTCTTTAATTCTCATCATCTCTAGAAAATGACACCTTAACTATCATTTGGGATAAATGGTGACCCATGTCCACTACAGTATATTTCACATCTAAGGACTTTTATTTATCCTTAATAATGTGACTTTCCTCTATACGTTCATTCAAAGTGAATTCTTTTAACTTTTTGCTTTCCATCTTTTGAACAGGGGTACTTGTTTCTTTCCATTTTAACTCTCCTTCTTGTACAACATTTGGTTCAAGGGATTTGGTAATAATTTTGACCTTATGCTTATTTACATTTTCCCCAGGTCCTTCCTTTTTTTGTATATATTTTGTGTCTACTTTATTTTCTTTTATAAAGACACCTGATGGCTGACTACTAGTACCACCCACTACTCTATTTCTTAAATGGTAGTTGCTTCTAGCCCTATTCAGTAAATCTATAGTAATCCTAGATTTCTCTTCATCTAAAGCTTTTCTAATAAGTGCAAGATCTTGATTGTTTTGAGCATAACATCTTATATGGTCATAAGTTTCCTCTGCTTCACTATCAGACAAAATCTATTGATGATGACATTCTACCCTTCTTTGTTAACTACAAGAATCATGATTTTCAGTTTCATTGTCTGAATCTATATCATGACATGAATAAGTATTTGTCATACTATGATCACATTGTTCAACCTCATCATTTCCATGTTCTTCACTTACTCTTAAGTCTAAGGAAACAATATAAAAATCAGGGTTATGTGGGGCTTCACAAGCTTCACACCAAGGATCATCATTGCTGAAATGGACAACATTCTTATGTAGAGGGTCTTGAGTTCTATTATCTATCTTCTCCTTTCTATGTGGAATAATAGGCTTCCCATCCTTAAACTGAGTTCCATAAGGATGATTTTGCATTATATTTTGATGATTATATGTATTATTGTAAGAAGGCCTACTATTTTGAGGAGCCTTATATTCCTTATCCTCTAGTTCTTTCAAGTTGCTCCTCCTAAACCTTGAGTCATCTCTCCTATTTAATTTACTAGACACTCTTCTATTCATTTCAATATTCACTGCTATCTTATAAGCATCAGTAAGAGTTCTAGGGTTTTTATCCCTAAGAGCATATCCCATTTTTGAATCAAAGGCACTCAAATAAGTTGCTAAACATACCTCTTCATCTAGCCTTATCTTCTGAAATAGCTTGTGTATAGCTCTTTGAAATCTTGTATTAAACTCAATGACCTCTTCATTGTAATTCTTTTCGATATTGTTGAACTCATTCAAAAAAAATCCTTTATTCATTTTATCTCCATACTGATCCTTAAACAATTCAATCAACTCATCCATAGAAACAACAAAACCATTAGAAAGGCTCCTAAACCATTCTCTAGCATCTTCTACTAGAGACCAAACAAATAATTTCATTAACACATCCTCATGGGTGATATTTAAATCATAAACAAAATCAATGAACTTTCTTAAATTTGTTTCACAAGAAATAACATTGTTACCTGCGAACTTTGGGAGTTTTTCTCCTATATCACCCACATCTTTAGGGAAATCATTTGGATATCAAGGGATACCAATAAAGTTAAACTATTTATACCTTTCAGTATGCAATGGTTTCTTTGAAAACTATCATTTTCTTTAAAAGTAGTGGCTTTTGCATTGAAAGTTGTATTCTCTGTCCCATCATGAGAATACTTAGAAGACTGCAAAAAAATTATTTTCTTCTTCATTTCAATTGTTGTAGCTTCCATTTGTGCCTTTTCTAACATTTTCTCCATGGTCTCCTTTTCAATTCTTAATTTATCCAAGTCAATAACCAATTTGGACATTTGCTCTATTAAAGGCTTTTGAAACCTAGGTTCTTGTTTTCTGTGTTTAGTCATTTTTTGCTTACCTTTATCCTTCTGTGAACCAAAAGCTTTATAAGTAAGTGGTATTTCTTGATCCTTTTGAGACCCCTCTGTATCTTTTATATTTTGATGTCTTGAAGATTTTCTTTTATTTTTATCAACATCCTTATGCTCATGTTTTTTCTTTCTCATTTCTCTCTCCCTTTTCATTTGTTGAATAAGGGCAAGCTGTTTCATGATCAGTTTTTCCTCATTTTCTAGCTCATCAGTGGGAGCTTCTTCAGAATCTCAACTATGTGTACTTGTTTCTTCTCTTTCACTAGAAGTAGAAGTAACAGTAGGTGTTTCTAATACTCTTTCGGCAACTTCTTCATATTCTAAAGTATTTCGATCATGAGAAGGTTGATTGTTGTTCATCTCTCCCCTAGTATTACTTTCTTTACCTCTTGGAGGAGTTTCATCAATGCTGACTTGGTTCCTCTTCCTCCTCTAGGACATTTCCATTCTTGAGGATGATGGGATTCCACCATGTAAAACCTTCTTAGGATTACTTTTCATCCTTGACCTAATACTCATTCTAAGAGATATTTACTAAATTTGCACTATTCTTAGAGATTTTCTCTAGAGTCGCCACCCAAAAATAATCAGGAATGAATGAATACTATCAAAAGACAATTTTGACAACTACAACTGGTATGATCTGTAGTCACTTGAGATCCCAAGCAGAGTCGCCAATTTTTTCGGCGACTGAGATGGGCTAACTCAACTAAAAATGGATTGAAATATTTAAAAATATTACACCAGAGAATCTAGGATATAAAAATTCTATTCCCCAGCAGAGTCACCAATTTGTAAGCTCTTTTTCATGCACCACAACCTTAAGATAACAGTATACTGATTATTCTTAAATGAAAACTCCCTTTTGACAAGAGAAAGGCTAATTGCTGAGGTATTTGATAACACTGGGGATACCTGTTATCACCTCCTTCATTTTTGAGTTTCACAGACTCAGGCAGGTATTACCTATTAAAATATTACTGATTCTTCAGCCTATGTATTTGGTGGACTAATTCATTCACTGGTTAGTTACTTTAGACCTCACTAAAACAAATTATAAAATACCTTGGAGATTGTAATAATTAGCTTGAAACAGAGTACTACAAGCCAGGCTATGGTCTTAATAACATAAACCAATGAGATGAGGACTTTCATCCTTCTTCCTTTTACTTTAGGAGGGGAAACCTAATGATTCTCTCTATAAGGAATCAACAAAGTCCAACTGTAAACTCTATGAGTACAATTGATCTTAAATATATGCTGTGAAAGTAATTGTTTTGAATAGTTTGAAATACTTGGATGATGATGAATCATTTGACAAATTCTAGACCAGTGCCTATCCTTGGGAAATAGAGTCAAAAGATATAAATCCATAGAGATATATAAACAAGAATACTTGTAGGATGCCTTACAACCTACATACAACTCAGATAAAGTGCCTTGCAAAGAATCTTGTCACTTCTACAATATTGTATCAAATCCTCAATCACTGATGTACTCTCTGTAATGACTCACAAAATTTAATTCTACCCTTAGAAGAAATTTTCAAATAATTAGATAGCTACCTTATAGCCAATATGTTTAACAAGCGTTACAAATTAAACATAAAAGAGTACATACAATAAGTAAAGAGACAACAACAATGTAGAATAAAGTTACGCTATATTTTTATTCATATATTTCTTCTTCAAATACATATAAAGGCTAAAAGCTCAAAAAACACAAACTGAAATCTAGAAGTCTATCTTACAATTATATTTCATCTCCCTTAGAATATTACAATTTTATCTATTTATATTTTTTAACGATCTTGGAATCCTTAAAATGAGGATGCAAAAAGCTTCATATGGTTACAGAAACCTAATCCTAAAACTTAGGAAAAGACAAAAATAAGAATGCACCAAGCGGTGGAAAGAAAAATATAGGAGTGAAATCTGATATGTTCTTTGTCTTCATGTGGTCTTTGACATCTTTGGTTGTGCATCTTGAAGATAGTCCCTGATTTGACTTTTGGTGATGACTAGCCTATTTGTCTTCCAAAAAATCTGATTGGATACTCTGACATTCCTTTATTCTTCATCAATGATATCTAAATCTACTGTTTGGTCTCTTCTTTTTAGGCTTTTTCAGATTGTCCTAAGTTGTCACATCCTCCTCTTTTGGCCATTCAAAATTCTGGATATTCTCAAACTGGTTCTTTTGCCTTTCCCATCTAGCATTTGTTATGCTCTTAACATCGGATATGAATTTATTACAATCTGATTCTGCTTTAAATGCCTCATCAATCAGTGCATTAAATCTTTCCATATCTAATTCTCCCTTATCTGATATATAAATGTCTTTATTTGGGAGTATATTATCAAAATCTGATAACCATAACCTTAATGGTTTTATTTGATCATCCTCTCTAATAATAGGTGGTACAAATCTATTATACCCTAACCCAAACATTTTTAACTTAGAATCTACTCGGTTGGCCTTTCCTTTGAAGAAAGATAGAGAAGCACCAATTTGTTCTATCTCAGCACCAACCAAAGTGACAATTTCTATTATGTCTGACCTCAATGGTTGTACTGATGGTAATCTTTCAAAAGTGTATTCCTTCCAGAGAAAGTACCATAATAAGGGTTCAAAATTGTCAAAAAACTTGCCACCTTAGCCTGTATACCTGGAAATCTACCATATGCCCCATACACTACATCCATCTTATGCTTAAAAACATTGATTCTATGCTGCAAAATTGAGACCAATGCCTCCAAAATCACACCATTATATTCAATGGCTCTCTGCTCAGTTTAAATCAATGTATCCCCTGTATCTATAGTCTAAATTTCAGCATATGTTACCTCTTTGGGATCAACAGGGGTGGGCTATGCAATTTGCGTTAGATGCTTAGTAAGTTCACTTATAATCATATCCTTGTCCTTAATTTTTATTAGTGCAAGATCTCTATCTTTTGCAATATTACTAGCATCACTAGTAATCTTCTGTAGCTTCTCTAAGAGGTTAATTGTCTTAGCTTCGTTAAGCTAAGAAACATTGGTAAGAAGTTGGGATACCTCAAGATCCCCTCTATTTTGAAGAGTCCAAATAATGTTACTTCCCTCCATCTTCTCTTGAATATTCAAAAGGGATGGTTTCTGACCCTTTGGAGCTAAGCTCCATACTGCAAGTGCTTGGGATTTAGAACTATACCCAAATCCTCTAACCATATCTCCCACTTGGGTTTCTGATGACAATTTCATATTAGGTTGTCTCCTTATTTGGTCAATAATGAATGGTGAAGATAAGTCCCAACCATCAACAAGTAATATCCCACTAGCCTTTACCAACTTCCTTGCTTGTTCAAGAGTAATCTCTTCTGATTTAGGATCATAATCCAGTAATCTCTTATGATTCAGGATCATAATCCAATAATGTCTTTGAATTCCTTTGTCTTGATGAAGCTATCATCCTTAAGGAATTCCTCTTGATGAATCAATTTTTCATCAGTACATGATCTCAGAGGCAATTCCTCATCTTCCTCTATACCCTTTTGTAGAGGTTTTCCAGCTCTGATCTATTTTCTGAGCAAATGATCATAGGGTCTATCTCCTATTATCAATGCTCCAATTCTGTCTATTCTTTTCCTTTTGGAAGGCTCACCCATTTCCACTTTTTTCCTCTTAGGTGGAGGCTCATTTGTGACCTCCTTTTCAGGGATCTCTGTCAAGTCAATGATGTTCTCCTCATCTACCATACACCGTAGGGGAAATGCTTGATACTCTAGATGAGAAACCGGTGAGGGACAACCCTGATCACTATCATCATCATACTCAGACTCAGAATGGTCTTTACTACCCTTCTAAGGAACTACCAATGCTTCTTCTAATTAATTACATAGAAGAGTATGATTTTCAATCATGGCTTCTAACCTTTTCAAATATGGAAAATTGGGAAAGAAGCCTCCAAGTTTGAGTCCTTTTCTTTTCACCTGCCTTTCCAGGTCCAAAAGTTCATTGAACTTAGTTTCTCTTTTGTTTATTTCTTCATCTTCCATGATATTCCTTATCAGGTCCTCCTCCATTCATTCTTCATGTATTTTGGTATAAGGGATAGTGGGTATAAGCAATTTTCTTGCACTAATAATGAATCCCTATGTATCCACATGCCTATGGAAGGAAAAACACATGTTGTAATGATTCATCCAGGCATTTATTGTGTCCACAACCTTCTTCGCAATAGTGAAATTATAAATTTTGAACTGCCTGGGGGTAAAAGTACCCTTCCTATGTGGAGCCGAGTGCTCATTGTCAACCAGAATTAGTTGTCTAATGAATTTAACTACTGCTATCCTTGGTGGTAAATAAAATGGCAAAATATGTTAGTGTTGAGGGAAACCATAAACCCTTATTTTTGTAAAGTTCTTCTCAAAATAGAAATCAGCCCACTTATGATCTCCTGGCCATTTTTCCAAATGTTGACAAGGCCTCAATAGCTGGATAACCTTAACAGGCAATCTGGTCTTCTCTACACCCTAACATTTAAGAATTGGATATATTATCCAATTCTCAAAAGCACAAAACTCTTGTTCCCTAGAAGTATTATTCCATATTTGAAGGCAAAACTGAACAGGGTTATCTTGACCATGATGAAATCTCTATGGCTGCAAGTTATGACAAACCATTATTGGATAATTATGATATAGGATCAAATGCATAAGTAAGGAATAGTGTAAAAACCTTGGTTGATTCTTCTTGCTTTGGATGTCAACAAAATCCTGATGCATTTGATCAATGATGTATTGAATGTAGTCATAATTGGAAATAGTATAGAAACTTTTCATATCCAATACCATCATTAAAATGTTTGAGGTAATTCTATCAGCTCCAACATCTATTCCCAGCACGCTACATAATGCATAAGCTATATATTTGACATAGAAATTCATGTCCTTATAAAAATATGGGGTTGTACCGGCCATTGAATGTATGTATGCTTTCATCTTTTTAGGAACATGGAAATACTTGATATCCTTGTCCGCAATGCCTACTTCCCTAACATATTTGTTTTCCAATCTCTGAAAGTTTATCTCAGTAGTCATGGGGTAGTAGACATTAAAAGCTTTCATAAATGTATTATGGTCTAGGGTAAGCAGGGGCTTGCCATCATCGCTTTTGATAATTTTAGACAAGAGATCATACCTACTGGCCAACTCTAGTATGAAATCAACATCAATAAACACATCTGTGATAATTAACCTAGCTAACCCACACGTCAAAGGGTTTGAGATAGGCATGGGTTCATCACTATTCTTAAAAAAGTAATTAAACAATGAATACCCTGAAGACTCAGGCGTCTTTGCATCTCTAATATATGCCATGTTAACTACTAAGGTGTTAGCACTTACCTTTCTATTCTGGCTTGACCCTAGCAAGAATGTAATAAATTCATCTAAATAATTTATCTTCCCCTTTAACTCTTCATCTACATCATCATTTTTTCCACTGGAAGAAGCCATGCTCTATGCTCGACTCATTTTTCCTTGTTCTGTTATTAACCTTTGATACCAATATTGAAACAAATCTATCAACAAACCATTGCTATCAACCTTTAAACCCTTTGAAAATCTGAATTCAACCACCAGACACACCACAACTTTCTCTCTCTGTCAAATTCTGAATTACTGAATTACCTGTTGAACTCTCTGTTTCTAGAAATTTTACTTACTCAGAAAGCATTTAATTCTTCACAAACCCTTTGCATCTAAGAAAATGAAATCATGGTAAAATGAAATGATAACAAGGCAACATACTTATAAGCAATAATTCAATGCATATGTCTTCTCAAACTGGTAAACTAGCATTTAGTCACTTCCGCAATTAGTTTTACATACTGTGTCATCAATTTTTGGTTCTAGCCGTGGAAATCAAATTGTCAGACAATCAATTTCTGATGAGTGATTTCATATAGAAATATTATAAAATTCAAAATTTAATCAAATCTGATTTGCCATATTTACTCAGACTACGACTACTCTTCCACCTGTTATAATCTTTAAAATCTGATTGGTTAACAACTGTCGACGGTGGCACCGCTGGAAAGTCATTTTTTAACTCTGATCAACTTCCTGCGACTTGGCAACTGAGTAGTCTCATTGTCGTATGATAATATAAATAAGTGCAGTTCCCTCAGGAGACTTGGTGACAATGTTGTTTTCAAACTACTTTCTAACCTCTGGTTTATTAAGAGACTCGGCGACTGAGCAATCTCCAGGTCGCTTGATAACTTATGAACTATGGTTTCAATCATGAGACTTCCCGACTACCACTAGATGCAATCTTCAATCAAGGATTGTCGCTAAGTCTCATGTTCCTTTTCTTAACTCACTTTTAATCACGAGACTCAGCGACAACAGTTAAACTGTTAACTTATAAACTCAACCCATAATCATGATTTAAATCAGGAGACAACGCGACAACACAGTCTCAAAGTCGCTTTATAAAATCTTTAACTCTGATTAAATCTTGAGACAAAACGACTGCCGTTAGATCCTATCTTAGAATCAACGGTGGTCGCGAAGTCTCCTGATCATTTTAGCATATTCCAACTGATCAAGAGACTACGCAACAAAGCCTTTTCACCAAGTCTCGTGATGATAAAGAATATTCAATTTTCATTATGAAACCCATCGACTAAGAAATAAAGCACATGCCGATAAATTTAACTTAAGTGCCAAAAAGGTAACAAGAAAATAAGACCAGTTTTAGAAAATTAGGGCTTTTTCACATTTTTGCCTAGGAAATACTAGGGTTTAGGGTTTTTTGACATTATTGAAATGATTTTGAGGCAACAAGACCTACAAATAACAGAATATCATCATTTTTTCCATGATCTTAACTTTTAAGATAGAGGGGATAACCAACAATTCCAAAAATTAATAGGGAAAACATCAAACATGAAATAACACTATCAGCCCCTTCCAACTTTTTGTTTATAAGTACAACTGAAACCAATTGAGATTTTTCAAGTGTTTCTAAATTATCAAATTTAGCCAATATTTATTTTGCTATCATATTCATTAACCTCTTCTTAGCAAGACTTAAGGGTTGAATATAGCAAGTGATCTCAAATTTTCAACATCCATTGTAAGTAAATGATCTAAGTTTCTATAATTAATATTTCTCTTTACAGTTTGAGCTAAATATATATATTTTCATCTATATCAGTAGGAGCACGTGATCTTGAACCTTCTCCAACATCAATTGTCTGAGCTTCCATAGGGAGTGATCCCGACCCTTCTTCAATGTGAAATTCTTCGACTTAACTTGACCCTCCTTTAGTTTTATGATAATATACCAATGCAGCTTCACGATTTCTTTGTTCAGCACCAGGTGATCTTTTTCTATCAGATTTACGTTGTCTTCCCTTCTTGTTCCCCATTTCTTCTCTTCAAAAATGTCTTCCAAATGTATTTTTTCTTCAAAAAAATGCTTTGATATAATATTTCTCCTCTTCAAAATTATGCCTTAAAAAAAAATAGAAATAACAATCTTTATTCCAAAAATGCATTTGTAAAAATTGAACAATAATAGAAAAAACAAATTACTTGCTGCAATTTGGTTAAAAACTGAAAACAAAAAACTTTAGATTTATACCATTCTAAATTGTCCAAAAAAAATATTACAACATGGTCAACCTACATCGCGCAAAGTAGGCAAGATAAAAATCCGGTGGCCTGGTTGTCACTGGATTTTTCACTCAAGTGGCTTCACGCGAAGCCCCTTGGACCCCTTTGTGTGAAGGAGGTCTTTGCTCGAAGACCCCTAAAATGAAAATTTCTTGTTTGAAAAAAAGCAAGTCCTAAAAATTGGTCTTTCAAGGCCTGGGAAAAGGACCAAATCAAATGTTTTTCTCAAATACATGATGCCAAATGATCCAATTCAGAACAAGCTTTCTAATGAGTATAATTTTAATACATATTAAGTTCGTTATCACTTTCAAATATTACTTTAACTAAACATAGGTTGTTAGATGATTCAACAACCCGTCTCTTCAAGGCTTTGGGAAAAATAGTAAATTACAAAAAAAAAATTATGAAAAATATGTAGGAAAAGCGTATTTGTGTTACCTTTCTATGTTAAAAAAAAAATTGAATTTCGATATATACATTTCAAGTTATAGTGATCAAAGTGACCTTATGTCTAAATTACAGTTACTGTCACTTTAAAACATAATAAACTATGAAATATTGACCCAAAATGAATGAAACCAATTACATCCTATAGCTATTGAAGTTACAAATATAATTTTGAAACAATTACATGGTTATCATGTTTTAAAAAAAAGTTATGCTGATCCAAGTGAAAGTCACTTATTAAAATCACAGTTTTTTCACACAAACCACTTTTTGAAGGAGAAGGAAAAATGAATTTTAATGAATTTTTTATTTAAAAAAATATATATATTTAGAAACTAGAAATAAAATCCTAAAAGACCCTATTTTATATCATCTTCAAATTCCTTATAGTTTTGCGGCAATATGTGTTCGAAAATGAAGTTTTTTCTCCAAATGTTGATCTTTGTGTCAAAGTTGGCCAAAAAGTGGGACACACTATTGTGGGATCACCCTTGTTAATAAATATCTTGATGAGATGTTTCTCAGGGGATTGATAGGACAACCTTGTGGTAAGTCCTTGCTAGCGCTGAAGGTAATATGCCAAGCTCTCTCCTCCCTTCTGTTTGGAATTGCATAAATCGATCAAGGAGAGTTCATTTTCAACATTGTTATGCATATTAGGCCACAAACTTCTCTAATAGTTTAGAGATAGTAGAGATTGTGTCATAGGGGATCTTGTAGAACCACTTAAGAATGGTCCCTCCTAAGCTTTTGGGAAATAGCATCATGAGGAAGTTATCGCTATAGGCCACTTCTTGGCATGCCATTTAGAATTCTTTCACATGGCTCACAGGATCTCCCTTCCCCCGATATTTGTCAAACTTGGGTGTTTCAAAGTGCTTGGGGAAGGGTATGGCATTGATAGATCTATCAAATGGGTAAGGAAAAAATTCCTCAAATTTGAAGGTCTTTGGTTCAGTTCCAGCACGTAGCAATTTTAAAGCATTCTTTATTTCCTCCCATTCTGAATTGTCCTGTGGATGATTTTTATTTGCTGGCATGTTGATCCCACTCATGAGATAGGGGTCGAATGGAGCTGGTGAATACAAAGGGTTTTGTAGAGGGTATTGTGGTGTTTGGTCAATATATATAGGTTGTTGGGTTGATGAGAACTGTAACTGAGGGGAATAGTGTGGTGGAGGGTGTGTCAATGCATGATGTTGTTGTTGTAAATGTTGGAAGTAGGCCTATATCAACTGAGGTGCTGGATAAGTGAGCTAAGGTGACTGTGCACTTGCATTAGGTGGTGGTGCCATATTTCCGAAGGATGGTAGATAGGTGTTCTAAGGTGGAATGCCCCCAGTAGGTGGAATGAAGTAGTTGGGATTGATGGGAACACTGGTTTGTTGTGGTGGAGAGACCAGTTGTGAGGTAGTGGAAGATAGCATAGCCAAGTAGTTGGCATAGCTGGGTTGCTGCTGCTTGGTAGAGAGGGGGGTGGAGTGCGTACTTGAAAAAGGATTTGCAATTTGTTATAGCACCTATGTAAAGAGTGGATTGGGATTCTGCACTGATGCTTGTGGTTGCTGGGTAGGTTGAATAGGAGGTGGTGATACGGTGAAAGGATTATACTATGGTTGTGCATGAGAAGGAAAGGGGTTTGGGTTTTGTGGCTGGGATTGCTAAGGTTGTTGCTGCTGAAGAGGTTTCTATTGTTGGATTGGTTATTGTTGTGAGATTATGGGGATAGGAATTTGTGTTGAAGTGAAGGGGTTGAATTGTGGTTGATGTGTATAGGATGTAAATGGATTGGTGGGCTTTTGTTGTGTAGTTATGTCCAAGGCTTGTATGGCAGCTTGGTAGTTATTCCAAGTGGAAGAGGAAGCACCTTGTGCAGGTTGACTATTTTGAGGAACTAGTGGTGGAGGATTTGGGTTGGATTGTGCTTGCAGAAGAACTACTGGCATACGTTGTGAGTGTGTTGTTGGTGGATCAGGGAAAATGGGCCCTTGTGCCAATAAGGGTTGATTATGGGCATTGGTAGGTGGCATGCCTATGGTGAAGTATGCTTTCTACTGTGGGTATGGTGTGGAGGAAAATGGAGGAATAGGCATAGAGATTTGGGTGCTTTGATGCTGCAAACTGGTTGATGTATTTTGAATGAGCTGAGTGGGGATGGGTGGAATGTTGTTTTGTAGAGTTTTGACTGGTGGTGGTGTGAGTTGTGCAACAAATGTTGGGATTTCTTGTGAAAGCGGAGCGACTTTGTTTTGAAGAGGTGCAGGCACTTGCATAGAGATGGGATGTATTGCTTGTACTATTGATGGTGGATTAAGAAGTGGGTCTCCCATGACTATGGATGAGGTAGATGGAGGTGTCATGTGCACTATGGAAGGTGGGATGGAAGGTTGTACCATCTATGAGATAAGAGATCCTACCTGCAAGGCTCACTGAAGGGGATCAACAACTTCATTTTGGATGGTATAAGGACTTGTGCCTGAAATTCCCATAGGTCGTGTGATAAGCGTGGGTATAATCAAAGGTGGGAATTGGATTCCTTGTTGTTGAATACCTATTAATACCTGATTGTTGTTGTGTCTACTCATGGCTCTTACCATGTGAACATGCACTGGATGATTGATGAATGTTGCGATAGTACTCATAGTGGGAATCTCATTAGTGTCTACCCAAATGTGCTGGATAGGTATGTTCTATCATGGATCAAAGGAATCCATCACGTTAGAGTGATCTATCATTGGGTCAGATGAGCTAGCTGACTAATTAAGGGCCATGTATTTCATCTTCTTAGTGGCTTATGTGATGGGTGGCATGAAATGAATGTCCTAAAGAGATGGATGCAAGATGCAAGATAAAATGCAAGGATTGTCCTAAAAAAGACTAAGGATGACAATGCTAATATGATGATCTAGGATGACGATATCTATGATGACGGGGATGCTTCTTGAAAGACTAAGGATGAATTGGTAAAAAAAGAGTGATTTAAGTTAGATTGCTTTCCTAATGTATGATCAAAGTGGATATGATTGCCAAAACCTAGGACAGACTTGTGCTCTTCGGTTTGATGAGATTTTTGGTCAATGTGAACCAACCTTTTGCTCAAGGTGATGAGGTTTCACAAATGGAGGGGGTTATCTTAGAAGAGTGTGTCATTCTAAAGATACCTTAAATGATGTTTCTTGACTTAGGATGAAGGGTAAGAAACTCAAATAGAGTCTAGGATACCAAGTGAAGGATGCGCTTTCTAGGATGATCAGGATTCCCTAAAAGTTGATGTAGGGTTGCTAGGATGGATCTAGGATTTTCTAAAATTGGTTAGGGATTACCTAGGATGGTTTAGGATTTCTAAGGAATGGTTTAGGATTGCTAAGGGATGGTTTAGGATTGTAAGGAATGTTTTAGGATTGAATGCAGATTATGTTGTGTGATGTGTGATGTGATTCTAGGGATAGCAACTAGGGATGTTCTAAATGCAAGCTAAGTGGTATAAGAATAGGAAGAGTGACTGATGATGTAATTATTCATATTACTCATGTGTGATGAAGGTCATGTTCAAATGGTAAATTCTTCAAAAATGGACAATCTTACAATTGTAAAGGACCTTCTCGTATTCATCACGCTTATGGGTTTTTGCCTCAACGGTTTCAATGATATGTTGATATTTCTTGGCCTTTTTGGTTATGGCTTTCTTTTCTCGGTAGATATGAGGCAAAGGAGTCTTTACTTTTGGGTGCTTGGTGAAATTGGACATGAGTTCAATCTGATACTTTTGTAGGCAGTGACTATGACAAGTGTCCCTTGGATTGTTTTTGCTTTTGGAAATAGTGATGAACTTTTGGAGTTTGTGAGCAAAAAATCTTGCAAGAGGAAAAGCAACCTTGAAAGAAGCAAGAAATGTCGATCTCCTTGGAAAAAAGAAATTTCAAAACCTCCAGACTTATGTATGTTCGAGAATTGTTTTGCACAAGGATTGTAACACTGAAAACACGTACAAGAACTTTCTACCTTAATGATGTGGTGAGCTTGAAAACCTTTGTCTGCATACGTAGGCACACACACAAGAGATAATCAGAATATGACCACCATCAAGAATGCTATGGCTCCATGATGTCATCTTAGCTGACTCCAAATGCTCAGGATGGCATGAATGTGCGAATTTCTCAGGGAAGTTACTATCTTCCTTGCCCACCCTATTATCAAGCTTTTGGGGATGGAACAATTAGGTTGCTAGATTGATTAGTTGATAGTATTTTTTGTGGTGTCCCTGTAATCAGTTTGTACAACATGACTCACTTAAGAGCCTAGTTCAATCATGCTGATATGCTGGGGAGTTCACCCAGTCTGGACTACCATTGAACACAACTTGCCTGAGCTTGAAAGGATATAGACACTCCTTTGGTTAGCACCTTATTTGTATACTAGCCAAAGAATTTACCGGTTTGGGGTCATTCTCCAGAAGGACTCATGCTTCTTTTGGAAAGGTCCCTCTAAGTAGATCTAAAGATTTTTCAAGAGCAGAGCTGCAAAAAAGTTTGAACGGTCACAATCACCTTTCTCTTGCACCAACAACCACGAGAGCTAATGGGAGAGGATAGTGTGTGAAGTGAGGTTGCGTTCTAAAAAAGGATTTTGTGCAAGCGCACCAAAGATGTCAAACACTTGATTGATTATCCGATAAGTTAGGTAATGTTTGATCTGTATGCAAAAGTAAACTCGCAAGTGGTTGATTTTAAGTGCTCCAATCTGAAATGTGATTTTGCCTTTTTCAATTGTTTTAAAGCAATCAAGATTTATTTTGTTTGAGTTGTTTAGTTTTAAGCCCCAATTTTGAAAGTGTTCGATTGCTTGCGTTCTTTTAACAAAACTAAAACAAAGTCTTGATTTGCTTGTGCATTCGAGATTGAGTGTGATTAAGTGTTCAGTTTTAAACCCAAAATTTTGAAGTGTTTTGATTGCTTGCATGACTTGAAAAATTGAAAGATAAAATGTTTGATCTTTTAGGAACTCAAGATTTGAATTTTCTATTAATGGTTTAGTTGCCACTTAAGTCATTCAGGATTGATTTCGTTACTTGTTCATCTTTTAGGAATCCAAATCTGAAAAACTTTGAAACAAGAAGTCAATTTTGTTAATGCATTCAAGAGTTATGTGTTCAAATTTGCTTAAGGCATTCGAGATTTGTGTTCGATTTGATTAGATTATTTTGCAAAAAAGAAGGGTTGATTTGGAATGTGTGCACCTGATTCTTGATGAGGAATCTGATAAATTAGTATATAGATTTGAAAAGGCCTCAGAAACAACTTTCCATCACTTTTCAAATTGCACAAAATAGAGTCTATATGCAAAAGTTACGCGTGTTTCTGTGAAAGTGCTCCATTATGGGTTACAAGGTTTAAAATTTTTATGATGTCATCACTTTGTGTAGTTAAATTTGACGTCTTGGTGACCGTTGCAAAATGCATGTAACACTACAAAATGATGGTCAAGCAACCGTCTAGTTTGAGATAATGAATTCTTCACATGGAAAAAAGAAAGATATGCCCCCTTGCTGATGTGTTGTTGATATGTTGATCTTTTGTTTGACTGGCACTTTGGTGATGTGGGTCCATTTAGAGGGCTAGGGTGTCGCTTGTTGGTTGGTTGGTTGGCCCATTTAGAGGGTTTTCCTCCTTGAACTAACCATTGGTTGGTTTAAGTGGTTGGGGATTTGTGGAAGATTGGATATGGAAATCTGATTTGGGAGAAGGTTGACTGCGGATTGGTGGGAGGTCTATGTGAAAAGGCAGAGGAAAGATGGAGTGAAAGGGGGCTGCGCAAGGAAGGAAGGGAGCTGCATGTGTGAAGGGGAGAAAGGTAAGCAACATAGGCGGTGTGGGTTGTGGGAAGCAAAGGGGAATACAAGAGATGTCACGGGAAGAAAGGGAAGCAGCAGAGGCTGCGTAGGCTGTGGGAAGCAAAGGGGAGGACAAGAGATGGCACAGGGGTGGATGGGAGAGCGTGGGAGAAGGACAGGCCATGGGAGAGGGTTGGATTCATGCGGGGGAGTGGAGAGATGCATTAAAGGGGATAATGAGGGGGTGGGATACGCAGGGGATT
>MU226511.1:830070-840244 GCA_018584345.1 Thuja plicata
TTAAAGGTTCAACTATGAAGCAACAATTCTATTTTGGTTAATCAAGAAGAAGAAAATATCACATCCGGGCTGATTTTATCTATGCTGCAAGATGGGTTTTTTCGCTCTGCTAGGGTTTAGAGTCATGTTGCTATTATGAGTCATCCTTTCCTTTTAGACTGCATTTACTATGGGAAAATATTTAGTATTTATGGCACCGACCACCATTAGCCCAGCAGTTGATGTTGGTGTTGTTTTGGTGACGGATAACAATGGAGCCTCCAAGAGAGAGACCTCGTAAGTTTGTGCCCAAAATGTTCCACGAGGTATGTCTTAGCCTGATATAGTTTTTCCCATTTACGAGTTTGATGATGCTTGTTCTTGTCTTGAAACACATACTCTTTTGGTTACTTTCTGGGTCACAACCCTCCTGTAAATGTGATTAAGGATTGGGTGGCGAAAGCCTGGACTCCTCATGGAATCCATCTAGATGGCATTAAGAGTCTCACCAAAGGTTTATTTTTATTTCTTTTCTCCAATCCCACTCATGTGGACGCTATTATTGCTAAAGGACCCTGGAATATTAGGGTTTCCCTTTTAGTTTTCCAGCGTTGTTCTTGAGACTTTTCTGTCTCTGACGACAAGAAACTAAAATTTCCTGTGTGGGTTGAGTTTCCTGGTCTTCCTCTACCTTGTTGGACTTTCATGCATGTCATTGCACAAATGCTAGGTAGGGTTATTTGTAGTGAGCATGACCGTTTTCTCAATCCTCGGCCTCAAAAGAGGCTCTATATTGAGGTTGACCTCTCTTGAGATCTTAAAGAATCTGTTGAGATTCATGTTGGCGAAACCATCTTCTCTCAGAAGGTGCTTTACCTCAACCTTCCCAACACTTGTTATCATTGTCAATCCACAGAGTACAAGATTAAGGACTGCCCTTTGGCAGCCCCTCAGGTAAAACCTCCTCCTAAGGATTCTGGTTTGCGACCCGTTGATTCTGGTAAAAAAGAGGACACCAAGAAAGATGACTAGGTAACAGTTGGCCGCAAGAACAAGCAAGTTAAGCTGGCTGCTCTGGCTTCCACTTTGCAGCTGCCACCTCCTCCTACTGCAGCTTGCACTACTTCTCATGTTGAGAATAATACTTCCATTTAAAACCCTAGCTAGTAGGGGAAGGAGATATTTGAATATGGTGTTAACCCTTCTTGGGTTCACAGACCTCAGCCAACTTCCACAATTTCTACTCCTATATTTTTTCACTCTCATATCCTTGAAGGACGTGCTGAGACCATGTAGGAGGGCATTTCAGAAAAATGCAGAAATGTTTCCATGGATTTTCCTAGGAATAATTTTACTTATTTGTCAAATAGTTTTGCTTCCCTTAGGGATGGTGATGATATGGATGACACTATTTTCTCATGAAGTACATCTCATGGAATGATAGGGGTTTGATAGACCTACCCAAAAAGTATTCTATCAGGGATGTTCATCATCGTGTTAGTCGTCTGAATGTGTTATGCCTCAACGAAGTTAAAATTTTGGGTTTTTTTCTTGATGTTGCCTACAAAGTTATTTGGCCTAAGAGCCTTGCTCTTTGTTTTTAGCATGAAGCTGGTAGAGGTGGAGTTGTTACTCTCCTCTCTCCTTGTTGGCATTATTTTTTAATCAATCATGGCTCAGATCCCATGCAAAGATGTGTTTGGGCCACTTTCATTATCGAGAATTATTCTTTTGACATAGTTAATATTTATGCTCCCAATGATGTTGTTGAGAGATCTCATCTTTGGCATTGGCTTGTGATTTTTCTACCACCTGCAACTTGGTTTTTTTGTGGTGACTTTAATATGGTTGAAGTGGCTTCTGAAAAAGATGACATTTTGCCTTTTTGATGGAAAGTTGGTGAATGGGAATCCTGGTACTACGTGCATAATAAATTGGGCCTTTTTTTATCCCAAACTTGGTCACCACTGACCTGATGTATTTTGGCATACGTGGTCTAATTTTAGAGATTCTTTTGATAGAACTCATGAATGGCTTGATCATGCCATGATTAAGGCCCAATCATTTTTTTCTCTTTTCCCAAAAAACAAGTCTTACCAGTTACTCCTCTTGTTGATGTCACCTTGTCAGATCACTTCCCCATTCAATTTAGTATTTTATGGAAGACAACTAAGACTCGAACTCCTACTGTACTCAGTTCTTTTTTAATACTTCTATCCTCAATCATGCCTCCACGCTGGCCCACATTTATCGGGTTTGGAACCTTGAGCCTTGGCTATCGCAATTGCCTGGCTAGATTCATTGGTGAAATGATGTCATCTGGCATACGATATGCTTTCTGCACATTTATAGTAGACAACTTTCCATCTACCACTGTCAATCCTATAATGCCAACACCAAATCTCTTTGTGTTTCTACAGAGGCCTTAGCTCTTGATCCTTTCAATCAAAGCTTGCAACTTCACCTTGCCCAGCTGCGTCAGTAGAAACAAGTTGTAGACAATTATTTTGCTAGAGGTGCTCAGATCAAAGCTCGACTACACTGGTTAAAGGTCAGAGACCAAGCCTCTAAATAATTTTTGCGGCTCTCCGTGCCCATCACACTAATGTGAGCATAACCAAGATCAAAGAAGGCCAATCCCTCCTCACAAAGCTTACTGATATTTTGCAAGCCTTTCTTCATCATTATGAACAAGTTTTTTCCACTCAGGGATCTTCTCCTTCCAACAATCAAGCTCTTGAGGATTTCATAGTTGTTGTGCCTCAATGTGTTTAACCATCCCAGCGAGCTTTCTGTGATCAGCTTCTTAACTTCTAGGATCTTCAGGAAGCTATTTTTTCCATGGCTGATGATAAGGCTCCAGGCTATGATGGTTTTCCCTGTGAGTTTTATAAAACACTCTGGGATGTCATTGGTCTTGATTTACACTAGGTCTACCTTGAAGAATATCACTCCCAGTCTCTGGGGGACATTATCAATAAAGGAAACATTAAATTCATCTCCAAGACAGGGGATCCTGGGGATATTTACAACTGGCGGCCTATAACCTTGCACAATATCTCATATAAGATCACTGCTAAGGCTCTGGCTCTCAAGATCCATCACATCCTTCCTCAAATTGTTCGGCTAGAGAAAACTGGCTTTATCAAGTCAAGATATATTCTTGATAATATTATATCAGTTTGGGAAGGTATGGAATGGGTTCGTAAGTCTCAACAGAAAACCTTTTTTCTTAAAATAGATTTTGCTAAACCTTATGACCGCATTGAATGACCTTTTATTATTGCTATGCTTCACGCTCTGGGTTTTGGCCCCAGATTTATTCAATCTATGTAGATGCTTTTTAGGGATGCCTCTTCTTACATCACCATTAATGGTAGACAATCTTCCTCTTTTGGGCTCTTCAGATCCATTCAGCAAGGATGTCCTATTGCTCTTGCCTTATATATTCTAGCAACCGAGGGCTTTGGCTATTTGTTAACGCATTCAATTTCTCTAGGCCGTGTTCGTGGGATTACTTTACCTAATTCTACTCAACATTTGGTCAATGTATATTTTTCTGATAATTCTTTTCTCACTATTGAAGAGGATGAAGAGAATATCAAGACAACCTTGCAGTGTTTAGACACTTTTTTTTTGGCCTTTTGTTCAGCCATTCAGTGGCATAAAAACTTGTGTTACAAGTAGTCTTCCCTTCCTGATCCACCCTAGTTTTCTCAATTTGGTTGGTCCAGGATTCAACATGTGGAATTTTTTTGTTTCCTTGCCATTCCTTTTGCTTTCCAGTCTACTTCTACTGAATTATGAAATGTTGTGTTAGCTAAAATTGAAAAGAAGCTTACATATTGGATTACCAAGCTGCTCTCACTTGCTCAGAAGTTTCAGATTTTCTCTAAGGTCTTGGCTGATACACATTTTTCCTATTCTTCTTGTTGGGCTCCTTCAAAGGCCTCCTACAAGAAGCTTGAGAAATTGTTGAGAGATTTTCTTTGGGCCTCTGGTGCTGATCAGCATGGATTTCACAAAGTTTCCTGGGAATTTTGTTGTCTCCCTAATGCCTCTAGTGGACTTGGCTTACTTGATACTCAGAAACAAGGCCTGACCCTCTGTGCGAAATGGGTTGTGCGATGTCTCACAAGCAATGAAATTTTGCTTCATCACTGTATTTCTTCCGGGTATCCCTTGCACAAACTGACTTAGAAAGGGATTGGCTTTCAAACCCTTTTGGTTATGAAGTACCCTGTTCAAATCCAAGGTACTTTTGTTGTCAAAATTATCTGGAGAGACTAGGAAGCTGTCAAACCTTGTCTTCGCTCGGTTAGCATTGACTTCGAAGATGGGCTCTCTTTCAACCAGCAGAACATTTGGTGGTCCCCACTTTTTTCTCAAGAAGGGTTTCCTCTGGCCCTAATCTAGGGGATGAGTGCTCTGCATTTTCACAAATGGGGCATTCAAATGCCCAAGGATTTGTTTTCCAGAGCCACCATGATTCTCCGCTCTTGGGTTGATCTCTGGGTTTAGTTCCAACTCACTCGTCGAGATTGTGAGACTTTTGAATTTCTTGTCTCTGCTATTCCGCTACATCTCCTGCACAAACATGGCATTCAATCAGTTAAACCTTGGTGGAAAGATTGGAAATGGTACCCTGATATGGAATTTACCAACTACAAACCCAAACTTTGGTACTCTTGTCTTGTGCCTCATTTTCCTATGATTGATTCTCCCAATCATCGTTGGCATCTTTCTTCTTCCTAGAAGACTTGGAGCTAGCATTTCCACACTATTTGGGATGCTATCACTAAACCCAAAATTGGTCATTTTGCTTGGTGTCTATTCTACCAGGGTTTACCCTCGGGAGCTTGGCTTCGACACTTAGGTGTGCCTGATCCTAAATGCCCATTCTGTGGGCATTTGGAAACCATTATGCATTATTTTTGGTTCTAGTGTTGGGCTCAGAACTATTGGAGATGGATTCATAGTTTTTTTAATGCCATTTCAGCCTGAGCCTTTCTCTTGGCATATGGCTCTCCTTGGTGACTCACCCAAAATGCCTTCCCAGTATACCCAGATTTGGCATGCTTTCAAGATGACGATTTTTTTTTCCTTATGGAAAGACCGTAATGATGTTATTTTTACTCACAACTTTGTAGATATCAATATTTCTCTTTATGCTAAGGCATGTTTATGTAATAATGTCATGAAACATATTCAAGTACAAGCTAACAAGGTGGCCCTTGAGGTTGCCCACTTGCAGGAGTTGTTGCAGCATTGGGTTAATGCCCGATATACTGTAGCTCGGGTGCCGCCAGATTCTCTCTTTTCTGATCGTACGCCACCCTGAGACTGACCTCATAGTAGGAGTGCCTTGGCCAGGTGCTCTACAATGCCTCGCTCTTGGTGTCGCCACTCTCCCTCTTCTCCTGATAGGAGGGCCTCAACTATTGGCTGGCCTCCTTTGCTTTTCTCTACTGCTGCTCGGTCATCGGCCGCTATTCGTGTGTGGCCTCCTACAACTTCTGATAAAGTCCCCTACTTTGCTCTCGCAATCTCTCCCAGGCGGGAGAAAGAAAAATAAACATATGATGGGTGGTCGCCTCCTGACCAAATCCTTGGGCTCAATGTTTGGTGCAATCCAAATGATAAAGATCCTCCTCCCTCTTCTGCTACTTCTCTCGCAGCTTGAGGGCTTTTCTTATATTTTTTTTATGAATAACTGTATGATTTCGACACGATGCCGTGTGACTCTTCACGGGGTGATTTTTTTTAATCCCTGGGTCCTTTTTTGTGAATATTATACTTTGTTCTATATATTAATAGTAAAGGCCTATGTTCATAAAAAATATCACATCCACATTAATCATATTGAGATAGAGTGAGAAACAAAACACATTTAACTATCATGTAAGCACATATAATCATATCCACTAGAAGACTCAAAGCCATATCAATAGATGAATATCCATAATTATAATCAAAATCCAACTACATAATATTTCTTTTCTATATGATCATAAATATCTATTTAACAAAGAATAGCATCATAATAAGATAAGTTGATTTATCACATCCTATTAACATATCTCATAAATATGTAATTGAAATCAAAACTCATCACCACATATTCATAATAAAACAAATCAAGTGATCTCATCATAATATATGTCTCATATAATATTTCAGATGTGCAGTTGCATGTTTTTGTGCATGCAACGCTGAGCCGATAGAGTGATTTTTCAAATAGTCAAATTGTTCACATAATACCAAAAGTAAATCATTAATGATGTAGAATTATGCTCTATCTTTTAAGATTAAAAAAGAAAGTAGATAGTAAAAAATATTAAATTAAAATTATTTGTTTAAAAATATTTTTAAAATATAATTTCAAGTGAATAAATTAAATTTTAATTAATTTTGCATTTAAGTAAAATAATTTTCTTAAACTTATTTTAAATAGACTAAGAGATATTATTTATTTTATATTCAATTTATTATATATAAATAAAATGATCACCTAAAGAATCTCCCTTAATAAATTTGTAATCTAGAAAAAAAAATCTATTATTAAAAATTGGAAGTGACAAATAAAAAAGTCATCCTCTTTGTAAAGCTAAAGCCAATAAACCTTAATTTAATAATAAGTCTGGAGCACATTCCATAAACTAATTTGCTTCTAGGACCTACAAATAGCCATTTAAGTTGAGGTGCTTATAACCAAACACTGCATATAGGTAATTGATTCAAAGAAGACCCAATTAACAAGAAATTTACTTCTAACATCTACAAATGGCATTTTTAAAATGAAGCAAAAAACCCAAACAGTGCCTATAGAAATCAATTTGACGAAATCTCAATTAACAACTCTTTAGAAGCCCATTCCAGAAACTATTGGATGTCAGCAAAAAAAACTTGTCCCAACACAACGTTATCATGGTAAGAAGAACACGATAAATTTAAAAAACTAAAAATTGGGAGAAACATGGGATTGTCATGGTTTTCCTGTTCCTTCGCCCAAGGTTCGAAGAACATGATTGCTAGGCAGCGGGGACTGCGTTCTCAGAACTGCCTGAGTTAGAGTGCGACATAAATTCACCAAAGTTTCCATGCATCTTTAATGCAAACATTCTACTGAGGTCGTATGACAGTAAACTTTGATAACCTGGGGAAGAAACCCAAATCATAGCAAACATGAACAAACCATAATGATAGGAGACCAAAAAAAATAGACAAAAAAAAATGATAACAACCACATATAGATTCAAAAAGTAAAACCCAAAGAGACCATAGCGAGTGACTTACCTCAAGACATTGTTGCTAGAAATGAAAAAAAAATGTTTCAAAATGCTTGTGTGCAAAGAACAATGCAAATATATATCTTCCTTAATGGCCTCAATGGAATCACATGTTCAACAAAAAAAGGAAAAAACAACATTTGTTGTTTCCATTTATTTTGGTTTGTAGATTTGTTAGAGTATTTTGCTGGCATATTTCCATTTTCAAGCAAATGGACTTCTAAACTGCTATTTTTTCTTGACTTTTTAAAATGTTAATTCTAAGAGGCTGACAATTTTTCAACCAAAGATTTACATTTCAGGAAGCAAAGTTCCCACTAGTAGCATATCTGCTAAAATAGTTAAAAAATTAAAAAAAAAATAAAAAAAACCACCAACTGAAACAAAATGACTATAGTCTAAATACAGAGTCCTGAAAAGTAGGAAACAAAACCGTTGAGTTGTGACAAACACACTGTCGTCATCAAACAAAAAAAAATCCACTATTTGTTGAAAACAATAGCCGAAGAAATCAACTTTCCAAAACATCATCTCTGGCTCTCATGTGTTTCCCGCTCACCTCTTCACTTCTCAGCGGACATATACCTTTACGAGAGTCCTTACACTTTTTAATGACGTGAACAAAATTACATGTATCACAATGGATTTGGTTTTGAATCCGAAACTTCAGTGTCAACAAGTTTTACATCCAACTTAACATACATCTTTCTAAAGCTTAAAAGTTTCAGGGTCAAAATCATGCACGGTAGCGACAGCTCAAAAGTTTCTTTATTCAAATACCCAGAAGCTTTAAATTTAATAAAGTTTCCAAATTCAGAGAAAAAGAGTTAAATTTAGTGATAGTGGTATATCATTGATATTGGCTTGTAGGCACTGGAGACTTAATTGGAGTAGCAACCCTAAAGCTATAAATATTACAGAACGAATCCTACAATTAGTTAAGAACAAGTGGATTGCTTACTGGGTAAGAGTTTTGATGGTGTTGTGAGTCTTCATCTAAAGAATGTCTATCGAGTCGCCATCATTAGGTTAAGTCGGCCGAAAAGCTAAAATAGGTTACGTATTCTGAATTTCTTAAAATAATATTAACACATTTTCAGTAGTATTGTCAACTTAAAAAGCTTCTGTAATCTGAACTTGTAGGAAACCTAAAATTTATGCCCAGTATTGACCTTGAAAACACCCATTTTTTACTCACAAGCTTTTCTAATTAAATCTTTTTTGGAGGTAAGGCATTATGGGCCTCAACTCCACCGAAATCTCATTATATTCCACCTGTGGATGCTCAAACTGGCTCTCAGAATGCCCATATCGAGGGGGACAAGAAAAGTTCTTCAGCAAATTTTTTGTTTTCTTTTGTGGTTGTTGATCTAGGAGCCAATCTAATTCTTTGTAATTTTCAAAGATATGCAACCTGCAAGATTAATAAGCCTTTCCGCATAAGAAATGTTTGGGGTAAAATTAAACTGTAACCTAAGTTGACGTATACAAAATTATAGAAATAAAATAATTAGGTAGCAATCCGCCATCGGACAGAAGTGGGCTAAGAGCGTGATTTCTAAGAAAATATAAGTAGGTAGTAGGTAGCTTAGATTTCCTATCCGAGAAAAACAGCAAAAAATGGATCAATGTTTATTTTGGAGGCACAACATGATGTTTATAATATTCGTACAGATATTTTCTGATGTTAATGCATGCTTTTAAAGGCGGCGAGCACATCTATTTCCGCGCACAGGCGAAATAAGAAAAAAGTGTGGAATTCCAATGCATGGAAAGTTGTCCGACCCTTTCGCACTAATCGAAGCATCCATCACTTCCTCACTTTTCCACTTAAACAATGCATAATGTTTGTAACGATGGATTGCGAATATCCACGCCAACTTATTTATTTTTTGTTTTTTTGGGTTATTTTATGGATTAATTTATTCTAAGATTGAAAATTTGGTTTATGATTTAATATAATTTGTCGTAAATTTCTAAATCAGGATAATCTGAGAATCACTAAAGATGTAGAATTTAGAAATTTTCAGGTAACCCTATCTTTTGAATGAAAAAATCTGTATATAATGTAAATCTACTATTAAGATTGGCTGTAGAAATTATATGACTTCAATTTATAGATTTTTAAAAGGAAAATAATTTGTTTATTTAAAAATATACATGGATGATATTGATCTTACAATTATAAATCTAATTTTAAAAAAATTACCATTGAAATGTAAATTTAGTTCTGGTGTCAATTTAAATAGATATTATTGTTGAGAGTTGAAGGCCCACAGTCTTTTGTCTCTTATTGGGACTCTTCGATTCCGAAGACTCTTCATTGTATTATTGCAAGAGTCTTTATATTTGATGTAGCTTTTCATTTGCAATTCAATCTTTCATATTAATACAATACTCTGCAGTCTGGACGTACCCACTTTTGTGGTGAACCAGGATAAATCTCCTTGTTGTGTGTTTGTTGATTATGTTTGTATCTGCTGTTTTATTCTTCGCAATTCGATTCCTTTCAATTGGTATCAGAGAACAGGTTGTGCAGACTGGAAATCGGCGTTGAATTTCTGAAAAGATGGAGGATACGAAAGTGGAGAAATTCGCAGGCAAGAACTTCAGCTTGTGGAAAGTGCAGATGTGTTCCTTGCTGATTAAGCAAGATTTATCAATTGCACTCAAAGGGAAAACTAAGAAACCAACCACTATGTCAGATGAAGATTGGAAGAGTACCGATGATAAGGCGATGGCATCAATCTTTCTCTCACTATCGCAAAATGTCTTATTGAATGTCTTGAACGAAAAGACAACAAAAGAAGTTTGGGAAAAACTTCAGAACATGTATGAGACGACATCGGCTGCAAATAAAATCTTCATCATGAAGAGACTCTACAAGCTGAAAATGAAAGAAGGGA
>MU226511.1:857690-899271 GCA_018584345.1 Thuja plicata
TTTGTTTAGCCAAAATAGTTGGTGTCTTAGGACCAATAGTAATAGGAGTAACCCCTTGTAAGGTAATCTTTGAGGCTTTCCCCCTTGTGATGGCATTAGTGGACCCTTGAATAGGTTGGTCTTTAACTACAACCACATTGATGGTATTGTCATAAGTATGAGCAAAGTTAACATTATGACTGCCTTTTGCATTATTTGCATTGTTTCCTCCATTGTTGGAGTTAGAAGATTCTCCCTTTTCATTCTTATAAAAAGGAGTTTTAAAGGCTATGTGATCTTCATTAGTTTGAGGTCTATCCACTTTTATCACACCATTTTCTATGAGATCTTGTACTACATATTTGAGACGTAGGCAATCATTGGTCTTATGTCCCCTATTTCGATGATAGTCATAATGGTTGTTCTCATTCCACTAGTTGGGCTTGATGTCAGGTTCACATGGTTGGGCCTTTGGTAGGTCTATAAGTTTATTTTCAATAAGTGTCCTTAATGCATTTTCCAATGGTTCACCCAAAGTAGTAAATGTCCTTTTTGGTGTAGGTACAAAGAAAGTTTTAGGCTTAGGAGCCCCTTGATTATTCCCAGAGTTGTTATTGGTGTTGTTGTTGAAGGGTATTTTGGGTGCTTGATTCACATTATTGGCTTGAGTTGAGTTTTGAGTGTGATTGAAAGGGATAGCCTTTAAAGTATTAGCCTCAACCACTCCATTATTAACCACTCCTTTGATGTTGTTATTCCTTTTCCAATATCGGTTGTTGTTGTTGTTGTTATTCCGATTTTGATTGGTGTTGGAGGTATTGTTGTTGTTGTTATTCTTGTTATTTTTGTAGAGTTTGATTTCTCCACTTTTTACCAATACCTCTTCTGTTGTCACCCCATTCTCAATTAAGTCTTGGAATGATCTAGGACATTGTAGCCTTAGTCTATAGTTCATTTCATGATTCAAACTGTTCATGAAAATATCCATCTTTTCCTTTTCGGGTACACTTTGAGGGTATCTAGCAAATACTTCCCTCCATCATTGTAGGAAAAGTAGGAATCCCTCTCCTTATCTTTCTTTGGTGTTGCATAGATTAAGTATGGTAACCTTGTGTTTTATTTTATAAGAATAGTGAGTTACAAATTTAGAGGCCAATTCCTCAAAGGTTCTAATACCGGAGGGTAACTTTGAAAACCACTCCATTGCCATGCCTCCAAAAATTCTAGGGAATAACCTCATAAGGTAAGTTGTGTCATGCATGAACTCTAGACTTAGGGCACAAAATTCCCTTAAGTGATCTTGAGGATCAGATGTTCCTTCATATTTATCATATTTCAGATAAATAACATTTGTTGGAAATGGTATCAAGACTAAGGACTTGTTGAAAGGAAATGGACACAAGGCTTCAATAGAAAAAGGTTTAGGATCCCCACTTTGTTTTAATGTGTCCCATTGCATTTGAAAAAAGATGGAATTGTTTGTTCATGACATCAGTGGGGTTAGCCTCTGCTTCTTCTTTCTTAAGTTTGGTGAAATCATAATCGTGAGGAAGCTTGAGACCTGTTTGTGCTAGGTCTAGGAAGTATTTCTCTTTGTCTTTTTCCAATACTTTTTCCATGAGTTTCATAAAGAAAGGGCTTTGCATAGCCTCAGCAACCTTTGCATCGGTTAACTCCTCATCATTAGGGTCCATATTACCCCCGTTGTTGGTATTGTTTATCCCTTGATTGTTAGGATCCATGTTTGTCCCTCCGTTGGTATTTTTGTTAGATCCTTTGTTATTGGGGTCAACATTTCCTTGTTTATTCATATCCTTGTTCACATGATTAATCTGATCGGGATCTATATGACTGAATGGAAAATACACCCTTAGTACTGTTTCTTTGATGGGTTAGTATAAGGGTGTTGTAGAAAAAGGATCACCCAGAAAAGGACACTCTTGTCTCAGATAGGATCCGTCTGGTTGTAGGGTAGTCTGGATGTAATGGGATCGAGTAAAAACTGGCATTAACATATGTTGAAAGAAGATCTCGGGTTTCGAACTCATTTTAATGACTAATTTGTGAACAAATTTGAAAAATGCCCAGTAATGGCAGATTCTGATCAAGTTAGGTATTCATGGTGGTAGAACGTCCAAAAGGGTATCCAAAAATTATATTTTCTTGTTTTCAATCCTTCGATAGATACCCACTATTTTCCTTTTAAAAATTCTAGGTGCCTCTTGCCTGTGTGTAGGTGGCCTTTAAATGATAACACGTGGCGACTAGAATACCTTTACGTTGCACTCTGCATTTGGCAGGCGGCGTTTGTCTGTTGACAGGCGGCTTTAAAAATATCTTTATGCAGCTCTACCTTAGTGTCAACAAATTTGGCTTTTGATCATGGGTCTACAAAGGTAGGTTTGCTGCTTTATTAGGTCTCAAAACTATTCCGATCTAAACCCTGACAAGATCCTTTACCCCTTTGAGGGCTTCCCGCACACACAAAAGTATGATTTTGCACAATCCCGAAGGACTACTAGAGGAAGTGAGGATGGCTTGCACAATTTTTAGTCACTTCTTGATTAAGGAAAAGTGCATTATTTATAGTGGGTTAGATGATATTGTGGTAAAAGAAAATATCTCCCACTTTGGCACGTTCCCTCTCACCGTCCTCGTAAGGCAATTCTCAGGAGGCAGGCCATTTAAAGCTCTAATTAGCTAGCATGTTCATGAAAAGAAAGAATTGAACTTGGTCCAACAAGTTTGGGAATTTTATTCACTCAAAGAATGAAGAGCATATCCCTATTGTTTTCCTTTTGTTCCAAACACTTCAAACATATTTTTTCATTTTCAACCCCTTAACAAGGAGGTTCTTAAAATTGAAATGTGTGGTTCAATTCCTTATCCTTGTCTTTTCTACCAAATTGAATTTGCACTTTTGGCCTTTTGATTCACTTCGAAAAGTGAAGAGCATATGCCTAATCCTTGTTCAATTTGGACAAAATAAAGGATTTTCTACTTATGCTAGATTTAAAAGAAAAGCCACAATTTGATCAATGCAACCTTGATAAGATAAGTACCTGATTTTGAAGCTAGCAAAGGCTAGGCACATTTTTGAGTATTTTAGCTTGTTTTTACTCACCTAGTGGCGATCGTTCCCACTCCATCTCCTCCAACAAGTTAGTCAACACAAAGAAAAGCAAAATGAAGGAAACTTGAAAACTCAAATGACAAAAAATCTCCTAAAAGCTCTTTTAAAATGAAATATTTATCGAATGAAGCTTTAAAGAAGTAAGCATGCAAAATCAATTAGAGAGTAGGAGATTTTCGTTTATAAGCAAAGAAAACCTTAAGGTAATGATCATACAAATATTCTTCCTCAAATAAACTCTCCAATAAATTGGCTATATGTATTTCCTTATCATTCTTGGTTTTTATTCTTACCTCCTTGCTAGGCTTTGAGATCCACTTCTCTGGTTTCTGCACCTTGGGGTGATTTTTCATCTGCAGGACAAGAAAACATAGAGAATTACAACAGTGATAGAATTACCCAAAATCTGATTTAAAGAAAAAAAATATTACGCAGCATTTAACAGCTAAACAACAGCTATCAAATGTTCATAAGCGTAAATTAAAACATTATAGGCAGCTTTTGGATCTTAACACGTGGCTCTTTAAAAATCACAGGCAGCTAATTAAAAAGAGCAGGCGGTGCAGAAAGTATAAAATGTGGCCAAAGATTGTTGATAGGTGGTTGTTGACAAATCATAGGTGGTGCACTTTATCTAACAGGTGGCATGATTTATCTGATAGGCGGCCCACTTTATCTACAATGCAACAACAGAACGAAAGACATAGATGAATCAGGCTCTGTAGGTGGCATTGTTTTGTTCATAAGTGGCTCTTAGCATCACATACGTGGCTCTTCTCCTATTTTCTTAAAGAATAACACTAAAAACCAAGAAAACACACCAAATCTTAAGATAAAAATGTTAGTAAAGAGGCTTAGAGCCCCATGGTGGGCGCCATTATGTGTGTAAGAAAATACACCTTCATGAAATTAAGATTGAAAATAACAATTATATGGAAAGATAAAACAAGTTAATCTAAGAATTGAAGCTAAACAATCTATATCATCTCATGGTTCTCTACCCAAGCTTTGTTCTCTCTCAAGGACAATCCTAGAATGAGATATGTATGAAAAATGAATGCTCAAATCTAGCTAGAATGCTCAAAATGCTAAAAAATGCTCCAAGATTATGTTAGAAAACAACAAATACTCCTAAACATGATATGCTAAAATGCTATGCAAATGTTGAAATCTCTCAAAAGCTCTCAAAACGCTCCTCATATGCTCTCAATGTGCCTCTAATAAGGACTCTTTTTCTCTTGAAATTCTTGGATCCCAAACACAAAGGAAATGTCTTGTATTTATATCATTTTCCCAAGGGTAGGGGGTAGAGTGAGTTAATCATGGTCAAAGTTTGGTTAAGTCAAAATATTTGAGGTGTTTTCAAATGGAGGGAAAGTTGGTTGATTGTCTCAAAGATATTAGGAATTAAATAACTCCATCATTTAATTAAATTAGCCATGGAAGGGTGATTGGGCTGGATTTGATCTTTTTGATTTGAACTATGCAATTGAAAAATCAATTGCATAGTTTGATTAATCCCTTTAGGCTTAGAATTTAATTATTTGATTTCATGATTATTTGATCTTTTTAATTTGATTTGAATTTTTTCCATTTGATTTGATCCATTTGATTTGCAATGAGATGACATTTTAAGGCATTTGGCTGAGATTTATAGTTTGGAATGCTTGAGATACACCTGGTAATTTTTAGGTGTCTACATGTCCCTTATGTGGCTCTTATGTGGATTCCACATAAGTGCCACCTCATTCATCATCTCCTCTTCTATCCAAAAAATCTATAACTAGAGGCCTTCTCCTATGACATTTTCATCTCTCATATTTGCATTGTTATCATGCTAACATAGCTCTAGATTTCATATTTGTTTTTATATGCTCTTATTTTCTTGCTTAAATCATTTAGAAATCACATGTTAAGATAATGGATAATGAATCATAGTTTCTATCTTGCATGTTTCATATCAATTTCATAGTTTAAGATCATCTTTTTAGAGAATTTGAGACTAGTTCCTCATACCAGTTCTTAAATATCTTCATTGTTCCAATCTTGCATTTCATAGTTGCATTGCATTGGGGATTCACTGCATTTGTGTTTGAGAGAGCAGATGAACAATCATCCAAAAAGAGTAATTCAAACAAGTAGTATAGGGTGCAAATTTATTTATTTTTAGCTCAATCTGATGTTATGATGAGGTATTGTTGGTTTCTTGTTCATTCTATGAATTATATGTGCTAACCTACTAACTTCTCATGTTTGAGCTTGCTCCTAGCAGATTGAAGATTTTTTCATACACATTTTAGGACGCCCGATGGGACCCACATCCATAAAATCCTTCTAATTTTCTTGTCTTCTTCTTTCAATTTCATCAAGCACGTTGATCGCCGTCTACGATTTACACAGAGGCATCTGTGCAAACATTGTTTCTCTCTGAACTGTCATTCGACATCTATGCTAAACCAGTGCCTAGGCCCTGCATCAGCGTCTCCACATGACACTGTTTATTTGAGATTTTCCAAACATAGTTTTTCATTTGTCAAAATTTATTGCATTTCCCACTTTTTTTTGGTATTTAAGCATTCTATTTTTTAGCAGAGATCAATCTTACAAATAGTTATAATGTCAAAATTTTATTAAGGGAACAAGATATTGATAAATCATTAAAGAAACACTAGTTTTTAAAGGTTTGGATAATCTCAAAATGGCTAAATATGATCAATTTGAAGACTAGGGTATGTGTTGGATCATGGTATGCCAAACTAGGCCTTAAGTGGCAATAAAAATTTAGAAAATCAGGGTTAGGAAAGTTGACGTAAAAATTTGGACAAGTTATCAGTATTATATCAAAAATATTTAAGAAGAGAGTCTGTAGAAAATTGAATCTAGTTTCTATGCTCATATCCCATCTTTTAAAAAAAAATATTCTATATGGTGAAATTTCAAATTTCAATGCAGTAGTATGGAAATTTCAGGAAAAAGATAAGAAGAAGGTGTATGTCTGACCACCTTAAACATAATCAAATGATAATATTTTTTTACAAGATTCTAGATCTAAGTAGTAGACTCATGTTCAGATGTGATGCATATTTTTTTGTAATTTTTTTCCAAGTAAATAATTAATTATGATTTTTCTACTATAATTTTTCCAGAATATAAAAATTCTCTTGTTTGACCACCTTAACTTTGTCTAAAATTCATCAAATTGAATTTTATCTATTTTTTAATTGTTGTAGAAAAATCATAGAATGTGACTCATGTTTTGGATTTCAATAATGTTATACCGTTTGAAATTTATAGCTATCTTTCAATCATTCTATCAATCGGGACTAAAAAGATAAGAAGTAGGTGTATGTTTGACCACCTTAAACACAATGAAATGATAATATTTTTTTACTAGATTCTAGATATAAGTAGAAGGTTAATGTCTGGATGTCACACATATTCTTTTGTAACTTGTTTTCAAGTACATAATTAATTATGATATTTATTCTACAATTTTTCTTTGAATATAAAACTCTCGTGTTTGACTACCTTAACTTAGTCTAAACTTCATAAAAATTTAATTTTTTTTTCTTGTTATTTTCGTGTAGTAGGTGAAGCATAGAATGTGACACATTTTTCAGATTTAAAAAATAATATACCATTTAAAAGTTATAGCTATTTTTCAATTAGTCTACCAATCAGGACTTCTTTTTCACATCGCTACTTTTTGGCATACCATGATCCTGCACATACACACTAAGAACGAACAAAAAATAAATTTATTGTTATTTTGGCCATTTTTTATTGACCTTGTACATACAACAATGTCTATGAAAACACAGGTTCATGTTTCGGCGTCTACGCAAATTCCAGTTCAAAATAATCATTGATCGACGTCTGCATTGCACAAATTGACATCTCCACCTGGTATATCAGTTTCCTGATTTTTTTGTGTTTTCTGGTGCATATTTCCTGCATTTTTTTCATTTTGGACCTAAAACACAGAACCAACATACACGCGCTGAATCAGTGTCTGCGCTCTAATAGACTTTTATTGATCGTTTTGCTAACAACTTTTGAGTGGTTTTCTGATAATGCTTGTCAAAGGAAAAAGTTTTGAAACTACTAACCAGCTGTCTTGCAACACCACTCTAGTCAAAAAAATCAATTCAAGAGCTACTCATGTTTGTCTCATAGGTTGCCTCAAATAAACATCGACCAAATGATCATATTTTCTATAATCTTGTTTAGGCACCTAGAATAATTAGGAAGATCTTTTTGTCTAATCTGAAGCAAGTGTTAGGGAATTATGTTGTCTTCCCGTTTGGGAAGACTAAAAATTTGGACAAGTTATCAGTATTATATCAAAAATGTTTAAGAAGAGAGTCTGTAGAAAAATGAATCTAGTTCTAAGCGCATATCCCTTCTTTTAAAAAAATATTTTATGTGGTGAAATTTCAAATTTCAATGCAGTAGTATGAAAATTTTAGGAAAAAGATAAGAAGAAGGTGTATGTCTGACCACCTTAAACATAATCAAATGATAATATTATTTTACAAGATTCTAGATCTAAGTAGAAGACTCATGTTCAGATGTGATGCATATTTTTTTGTAATTTTTTTCAATTAAATAATTAATTATGATTTTTCTACTATAATTTTCTTAAAATATAAAAATTCTCTTGTTTGACCACCTTAACTTTGTCTAAAATTCATCAGATTGAATTTTTTTGTATTTTTTAATTGTAGTAGGAAAATCATAGAATGTGACACATGTTTTGGATTTCAAAAATGTTATACCATTTGAAAGTTATAGCTATCTTTCAATCATTCTATCAATCACGACTAAAAAGATAAGAAGTAGGCGTATGTTTGACCACCTTAAACATAATCAAATGATAATATTTTTTTACTAGATTCTAGATACAAGTAGTAGATTAATGTCCACATGTGACGCATATTTTTTTGTAACTTGTTTCCAAGTAAATAATTAATTATGATATTTATTCTACATTTTTTCTTTAATATAAAACTCTCGTGTCTGACTACCTTAACTTAGTCTAAACTTCAAATTTAATTTTTTTTTGTTATTTTATTGTAGTAGGTGAAGCATAGAATGTGACACATTTTTCAGATTTAAAAAATAATATACCATTTAAAAGTTATAGCTATTTTTCAATCAGTCTACCAATCAGGACTTCTTTTTCACATCAACACTTTTTGGCATACCATGATCCTGCACATACACACTAAGAAAGAACAAAAAATAAATTTTATTGTTATTTTGGCCATTTTTCATTGACCTTACAGATACAACAATGTCTACAAAAACACAGGTTCATGTTTCAGCGTCTACGCAAATTCCAGTTCAAAACAATCATCAATCGACATCTGCATTGCACAAATCGGCATCTCCACCTGGTATAGCAGTTTCCTAATTTTTTGTGTTTTCTAGTGCATATTTCCCGCATTCTGTCATTTTGGACCTAAAACACAGAACCAGCGTCTGCGTTGTGAATCGGTGTCTGCGCTCTAACAGAGTTTTATTGATCATTTTGCTAACAACTTTTGAGTGGTTTTCTGATAATGCTTGTCAAAGGAAAATGTTTTGAAACTACTAACCAGTTGTCTTGCAACACCACTCCAGTCAAAGAAATCAATTCAAAAGCTACTCATCTTTGTCTTGCAAGTTGCCTCAACTAAACATCGACCAAATGATCGTATTTTCTATAATCTTGTTTAGGCACCTAGAATAATTAGGAAGATCTTTTTGTCTAATCTGAAGCAAGTGTTAGGGGATTATGTTGTCTTTCCTTTTGGGAAGACCAAAAATTTGGACAATTTATCAATATTATATCAAAAATGTTTAAGAAGAGAGTCTGTAGAAAAATGAATCTAGTTCTAAGCTCATATCCCTTCTTTTAAAAAATATTTTATATGGTGAAATTTCAAATTTCAATGCAGTATTATGAAAATTTTAGGAAAAAGATAAGAAGAAGGTGTATGTCTGACCACCTTAAACATAATCAAATGATAATATTATTTTAAAATATTCTAGATCTAAGTAGCAGACTCATGCTCGGATTTGGTGCATATTTTTTTGTAATTTTTTTCAAGTAAATAATTAATTATGATTTTTCTACTACAATTTTTCCAAAATATAAAAATTCTCTTGTTTGACAACCTTAACTTTGTCTAAAATTCATCAAATTGAATGTTTTCTATTTTTTAATTGTAGTAGGAAAATCATAGAATGTGACTCAGGTTTTGGATTTAAAAAATGTTATACTGTTTGAAAGTTATAGCTATCTTTCAATCATTCTATCAATTGAGACTAAAAAGATAAGAAGTAGGCGTATGTTTGACCACCTTAAACACAATCAAATGATAATATTTTTTTACTAGATTCTAGATATAAGTAATAGATTAATGTCTGGATGTGACACATATTTTTTTGTAACTTATTTCCAACTAAATAATTAATTATGATATTTCTTCTATAATTTTTCTAGAATATAAAACTCTCGTGTCTGACCACCTTAACTTAGTCTAAACTTCATCAAATTTAATTTTTTTTTGTTATTTTCTTGTAGTAGGTAAAGCAATAAATGTGACACATTTTTCATATTTAAAAAATAACATACCATTTAAAAGTTATAGCTATTTTTCAATCAGTCTACCAATCAGGACTTCTTTTTCACATCGCCACTTTTTGGCATACGATGATCCTACACATACCCACTAAGAAGGAAGGAAAATTAAATTTTTTTGTTATTTTGGCTATTTTTTATTGACCTTACAGATACAACAACGTCTGCGAAAACATAGGTTCATGTTTCGGCTTCTGTGCAAATTCCAGTTCAAAACAATCATCGATCGACATCTGCATTGCACAAATCGGCATCTCCACCTGGTATAGCAGTTTCCTTATTTGTTTTTTGTATTTTGGCATATTTCCTACATTCTGTCATTTTGGACCTAAAACATAGAACTAGCATCCACACCCTGAATCAGTGTCTGCACTCTGACAAACTTTTATTGATCATTTAGCTAACAACTTTTGAGTGGTTTTGTGATAATGCTTATCAAAGGAAAAAGTTTTGAAACTACTAACCATTTGTCTTGCAGCACCGTTGGTCAAAGAAATCAATTCAAAAACTACTCACATTTGTCTTGCAGGTTGCCTCAAATAAACATCGACCAAACGATCGTGTTTTCTATAATCTTGTTTAGGCACCTATAATAATTAGGAAGATGTTTTTGTCTAATCCGAAGCAAGTGTTAGGGGTTTATGTTGTCTTCCCTTTTGGCAAGATCAAAAACCTAGATGCATTTTCTTTGTGTTAAATAAATAAATCTTTGGGGAGCAAACAAAATTGTCTTGCGTGTTTGTGGAGAAAATGATATTGGATAGAAGAGTATGATCTTTTTCCCTTGTGGGAAAATAAGAAATCCAGACTCCTTTTTGTCACCAATCCATTTTGTTTTAACAAGTTAATCCTTTAGATGGGCCTGCCAGTTGAGGGAAAAATCTTTCAGGAATGACCCACATGAGAATGAGGTGTAAGCCATACAACTCTAACTCACTTTAATAAAATTTACTCCTTGGGCTAAAGCCTCGAGAGTCGATTGGCATTTGAGCTTATAATTGGCTCTTGTCTAACTTAAGTGTTGCCTCATGGTCTCAATCACGTTTACATGATCACTTTTGTCAATACGCTCTATAGGGCTATACACCTTAATCATGCTTGCACAGACATAGAGGATACAATCAAACGGAGACCCTTACTAGACACTCTAAGCATAGAAGTTACCTGATTCACCTCTGAACGGTGATTTATTATAGTGCAAGGGGAGGGAAGAATCTCCCCCAAGGTTCCCATCATATGTGTCCCAAGGTATTGTGTTGTGAAAGAGATCTTTGTAGCACAAAAACAATACCTGCAAAAAGGCAAAAACACGCACACCCTTTCGAGGGTGACACTATTATGTGAGATGAAGGACTACCAAGTAATGGGCCTATAATATTTTATGCGATCTTAGCTCCTTAGGTAGACTTTTTCTTTAAGTGTTTGAAGAACATTGATGAATCCAAAAAATAAATGAAATACCCAACAAACAAAATTTATCACTTGTTTGTATCTTTCAAGGTTTCTTTGTCCCTTGTCAGATTGTTTTTAGACCCATGCATGTTATTTTATGATTTGATTGTTTTGAAATTGGTTTTTTCCATGGAACAAACCTATTGAAAATTAGAAAGAAATCAAGTTTTTGCTAGATCATCAAAACAACGTCCTTTTTCATACTGTCGTAAGCTTCAAAATTTGCCAACATCTTGAATCTTTGACCTTTTATGAGATATGTCCTAAGAACTCCAATTGCTCATCTAAAATCAAAATTTTTTGGTATAGGACATGACCAATTCCAAGAAGCACAAGAAGGTGAACACTCCATTGCCTCCCGTATACAAAGAACAAAAGAATACAACCAGAGAGGCTACCAAGTACAAACACATATTTGATTCCATCAAGAAAGAAACTCATAAACGAGAACAATTCAACAAAGTGATATACAACAACAAGGTTGTTCACTTCATGGGCAAATATCATCTAAATGTTGCTTTTGGCAGATTTGAACAATATGACTAGCTAGTCTCTCACAACAAACACACATTATTCCTCTTCTTAAGATCACTTAGCTTGCATTTCTATGACTGCCCTAAATAGGTTGTCATCTTTAGAAGCACATCACACACTCATCCTTGCATAATCTAGCATAATACAATCCAATCCTGGTCAACCTAGCATCATCCTAACCATCATCCACAAAAATATTAGTCACATCCTTCACTTGGTATTACATCCCCTTTTGAGTTATTTAGAACCTACATCTTAATCAAAACCCCATCCTTGATAGTCCTTAAACTAAGCATTGTTTAGGATAATCTCGTTTGCCTTTGCAACCTCATCACCTTGATCAAAAGGTTCGTTTGCATTGACAGAGAATCTTGTATGCCAAAGCCCACAAGTTTGTCTTAGGTAGACAATCACATCTACTTGATCTTATACTAGGGAGAGAAACCCTTAGTTCTTGCATACACCAAGTTATCCATAATCTGTAGGACCATACTCATTATCCTAGACGCATCCTAGTCCTAACACCATCATCCTTAGCTTCCCAGGAACATCCTTGCATTACATCTTGCATCTCATATCTCCTTAAGGTAGTAAATTAAAGCCACCTATTACACGAGCCACTAAGAAGAGGAAGAACATGGACCCTAATATTGCCGCTAGTTCATCTAATCCTACGATTAACCACACAAATGCCATGGTTATGTATGCACCTCAACCAAACGAACAAATTGACCATATCTAGGTAGATACTAATTAGACTCCCACCATGAGTACCATAGAGATGTTTATCAATCATCTAGGGCATGTCCACATGGTGGACGCCATGAGTGGACGTAATAGGAGTCAGGTACTCTTGGACTTTTAGCAACAAGGACTTCAACTCCCACCTTGGATTATAACCACACTTGTTAGATGACCTATGGCACTTCCATGGGAATGTCATCATCCCACTAGAAACGAATTTTTTGATCCACTTCAGTGAGCCCTACAGGTGGGAACTCTAATCACACAAGTAGTCCAACCTTCCATCCCACCCTGCATCATGCACACGACACCTTCATCTACCTTAGGAGCCCCACCTCCTGATCCAACATCAACAACACAAATAATACCCCTTATTGCTATGCAAACACCTGCACCTCCCAAATCCATAACTGCTCCACTTTCACAAGCATTCCCAATGTTTGTAGCACAATTCCCAACACCACCAGTTAGTACTTAGAAAACCACTATTCCACCCATCCAACTCAGCCCATTCAAAATACACCACCTAGTTCACAGTATCAAACCACCCAAATCTCCATGCATGTTCCACCTTTCTCTGCCACTACGTACTCACAGAAGAAACAACACTTCATCATAGGCATGCCACCTACCAACACTTATAACCAACCCTTTTTTTTGCAAAGGTCCACCTTCCTCACTCCACTAGAAATGCAACCACAATGTGTGCTAGTAGTTCTGCCTCAAATTCAAGTCAACCCAAATCCTCCTATGCAACCAATGTCTACGAATCCCTTCACCATACCCCAAATTCCCATTTAAACAATCCAACAACAACAACAACAACCTATCTAGGAGAAACAACCTATCCAACATCAACAACCAATCCAACAACAACATCCAATCCAACCACAACAACAATCAATCCAACAACAACAACAACAACTAATCTAGCAGGAACATTCTATCTAGCAACTAGCCCAACAACAACAAAAACAACAAAAACAACAAAATGCCAACCCATTCACATCCCAAGCACCACAACAATAAATCAAACCCTTTGCAGCTACATAACCCATCATCCAAACTACGTAGCAGCTGCCACCACAAACATAGGGGCAAATCCTTTCATGGCACAATCATTGCAACAATTTTCAAATCCTTTCATCCAACCCACACAGCAGCAGCAATCTCATTTTTCCAACTACCTATCAATGCCATCTTCTACTGCATCACAAACCATTCCACCTCCACAATAATTCACTATTCCCAATAACACCAATTACCTCGCTACAGCCACTGGGGGCATTCCACCATAGAAAACCTATCCTCCACCCTATGTAGGCGCGCAACAGGCTCATCCCACTTATCCATTACCTCGGAAAATACAAGCATACTTCCAACAGTTGCAACAACCCTATCAAGCACCGCCACCCCCTGCACTACAATATTCCTCTTAGCCACATCTCCCACCACAATAGCCCATATACACTGACCAACAACCTTCATATCAAACACCACAATATACCCCACAAAACCATATTTTCCATTTGATCCATATCAGATTCAGGGAACCAATGCAATCGGGGTTAATAACCCTCCCCCACAAATCAATCATGAATGAGAGGAAATGAAGAACGATCTCAAAGAGCTAAAAGAAAGGACTGAGGCTCAAATATTCAAGTTTGAAGAGGTGTGTCCTTACCTATTTGATCAATCTATCACTACCATACCCTTCCCCAAGCACTTTGAGACACCCAAATTTGATAAATATCGGGGAAGGGAGATCCTGTGAGCCACATAAAATAATTCTACATTGCATGTCAAGAAGTGGCCTATAGAAATAATTTCCTTATGAGACTATTTCCCAAAAGCTTAGGAGGAACCACTCTAGAGTGGTTCTAGAAAATCCCCTATGACACAATATCTACTTTCGCTAAAATATCTAAAAAGTTTGTGGCCCAATACGCACAGAACATCAAAAATGAACTCTCACTCCTTGACCTATGCAATTCCAAACAAAAGGGAGGAGAGAGCCTGTCCAATTACCTTTAGCATTAGCAAGGGCTTGCTACAAGGTTTTCCTATCAACCCTTGAGCAACATCTTATCAAAATCTTCATTAACTACCTCCATCCTAAGCTTCCCTATCATATGCGCATGAACTGTATGCAAACTAATCAAGACATCAGAATCAAAGGCATGGATCTCGAGTAAGGTCTCATAGAAGATGGTACCATCAAGCACTATAAGGAATCCTAACCTGACAAACATAATAATGATCAATCACACTACTGGAACAAGAACAAGAACACAGTAGCTGATAGAGCCACTGAGACCAAACATGTTAAGGTTGTGGTGGCCGGTCCTAATACATCCACCCAAACTTATCAGCAAGAACCACCAGTACACTGTCAACCTCCTCCCATGTATCAATAGCCCACTCTAGCGTATCCCCAATTAATGTACTAGGAAAACATATGTCGTCAAGGCGTGACTATCTATCCCCCTCCTGGGACATCATATCAACCCAACTACCAAGGTCCTGTGAACCAAGAAATAGCTATATCAGTCCCACATGGAAAACAAAGGCCTCACACTTAGAATGCACCACAATGCATGTTTACCCCCTTAGGGGAGCTCATATATGTCATCTTTCACAAAATGGTCCAAGCCAATCAAGTCGTGTACCCAAAAATGCAGCCATTTTATGACTCAACACCTAACGTTGCCTGGTATAAAGACAATGAGTACTCTGATTACCATCATGTTAAGGGACACACCACCCTCAAATGCATGAAGCTAAAACATTACATCCAAGATCTCATTTACTAAAAATAGATCAAAGTGGTCTCTCCTGCCTAACCATCGCCAAACGCGGGCCTTAAAATCTATCAAAATGCATTTCTTGAACACACCTCAGGTAAAGGCCCAATCAATCCTACTCAATCCTCTTACCATGGGAAGGGTAAGCAAGGAGAAAATGTTAGTAGAAAAGATTATATAAATTCATATATCAACTATGATAATATCATCAGTTGCATATCCCAAGTCTAGTCCTCCATCAATGTCATCCATGTCAAGGGTGTCGATAACCAATGTGCAGTAGCCACTTGTCAAGGCAGAATAATAGTTGCAGGTGCAAGTACCATTCTATCTGCTCGTACCCAATACAACTAGTTGGAACACTTAGGGAATACTCCTACCCAAATTTCCATCCTGGACCACCTCTGCACCTCACCCACATATCAAGAGAACCTCAATAAATACCTACAAGAATCCTGTGTTCCCAGTGACATCAACCTCACTAAATTCTAGAACCTTGTCGGACACTTATCTGCATCTTGTGGGATCTTCTTTAAACCAACAGAAGTACCCTCAAAAGAACCCAATCATAATCTTTCACTCCATGTTTCTATCATGTTTAAAGATTTTTCTATCAAGTGGGTAATGATAGATAATGGTTTGGCCCTAAATCTGTGCACTCTAAAATTCATAAAATAGTTGAGTTGCACTGAAGCTGATATAAGAAATGATGTCATAACAATCAAAGCATATGAAAACCTAGAATGCACTTTTGAAGGCACCATTTCATTACCCATCAAAGTGGGACCTATTATCCAGGATACAGTATGTCATGTTGTTGATCTTGACCTTCCTTTCAACATCCTCCTTGGATGCCCATGGATTCATTCTATACAGGTTGTCCCCTCCACCTACCATCAGTGCATCAGATTTCCATTTAATGGCACTGAGATCACCATCCACATAGATCCCAAGCCCTTCACATACTGCAATGCATTGGAAACCTCCTTCCCACATTCCAATCACTGTCCCAGGATCGACATTGGCACCTCTATTGCTAGTTCATTCCGAACCCATTCAGACCCATAAACAATTCTCTCTTCCACCCTTTCCATAGTCAATATCAACAACAAAGGTTGTGGTGACTACAACTTATCTGATGCCTTCATAGTTGGAGCACTGCCAGTTGATCCACACACTCAAGGTTGCCAACCTAATCCAAGCAAGATGGAACCGAAAAAAACCAAGCTGCTACAATTGGGTCCTACCACTTTTATCTCAAATGGTATTTTGAATATCTAGGAAATGACACCAAACATCAACCAATGGCTCTATAAGGATCCACCACCCAAGGACACAAGTCGCCTCAATTACTTTAAAGGTTAGTACTCTTCAACTCCCAAGCTAGTGACAAAAAAATGGAACTACCAAGGAGGTGGCCTCGGTTATGAAGAGAAAGGAATGAAGGATCCTATTGTACCTACCCAGTGAGAAAGAAACCTAGGCCTTGGCATGGATTCTGACACAAATGAGGTCACCAATGATAACATCTATGCCTCTTATCCTTCCCTGGGTGAAATTGCTGACATCGAAGATGTCCCAGAAGAGAAAGTTGTGAGAGCCTATGACGATGTTTTTGACAATGAAACCTTCTTGGGAGATTCCATCCTATGCCAACTTTCCATTCTCTTCATCGACCTTTCGCTCCACCATCCTGAACTCATAGAGTGGGACCAACCAAGTTTCGTACACGTTGACAAGTTCAAAAGTGAGGATGCACTCCTAAGATTTATGGGAGCAATTGAACAAAGTAATGAGTGGGGACAACATTCAGCACATGTTTACAAATTGGATCCAAAGCCATACTTTGGGGAAGAGGAGAACTTGAGCTGCAAAAATAAAGTAGAAAACAAAAATAAAAAAGAGAAAAATTGATCCCCTAGCGAAAACCCCTCTGGGGTGCTATCTGATCAAAAAATAGTAAAAATAAAGGGCGTATCCACTGGTGAAAATCTCTTTGAGGTGCCAGAGGATGAAGACTCTCCTCTTCCTATAATCCATGATTACAGGCCTGAACACTCATCAATTCTCATCGAAGAAACAAAACCTATCAACCTAGTCACCAAAGAGAATCCTTCCATCACATACATAGCAACATTTTTGACTAAGTAGAAGAACAAGATATTGTCACTCTCTTGAAGAAATCCATAAATAAGTTTGCATGGTCTTACTCGCACATGCCTAGATTAGACCCCAACTTAGTGGTTCACCATCTAGCAGTGGAACCAAACATCAAACCTGTCAAACAAAAGCTTAGAAAGATGCACCCTAAAGTGGCACTACTTGTCAAAGTAGAGATAGAGGAGTTACTCCAAGAAAAAATCATCTGCATCATCGATTACTCTGACTAGATTTCTAACATGGTGCCAGTGTCTAAACTTGAAAAATCAATCAGGATATGTACAGACTTCCAAGATCTCAACAAGGAATGTCCCAACGATGATTTCTGATGCAAAGTGGGCAACTAGAAGCCTCTAAGTGACCCAAATAGGGCAATGTACAACAAAATCACTTGATTCAGAGTCAAAGTGCTTCACAATTATCACAAGAGTGGGAAAAGGACTTGGTTAGGCTATCACAACCTCAACACCTAAAGGGGCAACCTAATCACTAGGTTTTACCAATCCTACTACACCAACTACCAAGAGTGGCTTCAGGAGCACTCGACTCAAATTCTTAAAAATACCCCCAAAATGACTTAAGGGGCCACGGGTGACCTATTCTCATAGGTGGAGTCTATTTAGGTCCCTAACATTTAGTTCCAATGGTTCTTTCACTCAAATACAATCCATATGACATGGTTGCTTCACAAACCCAAGACTATGCTTGTAGCCTTTTTTAGAAGGAAAATTGACCTTAATTTAGATTCTTACACATAACCCCGATAAAACATTAGGGATTCAGGGACCCTTTATGACCTAATACCTTGGACTTAATCCCTATAACATTGAAATGGGAAAGAGAAAGAATGATACACAAAATTGCTTTTGCAATTAGGGCTAATTAGGCCTCTATTTACTCTATAGTTAGCTTTAGGATGCATCCAAATTCCTAACCACTAATTGGATCATGTGAGGATGTATAAAAGAGCCTCTTCCTCTGATTCAAAGCCTCTAATCAAATCCCAAGTGAGAGTTATGACTGCTATCCTAATTCTGGATGGGTGCATAGATAAGGATATACACCTAGGGCATCACTTCAACTCCATCTCCTTGACTTTAAAGAACCTATCTTGCAGAATCTTGAAGAGCATCATAAAAACAATATTTCCACCTAGGGTCATTGAATTCCCAAGGTGGAAAGTGGAAATACACATAATTTTCTTAGAAACCCTGAATTAGGGCCTACAACCAGGCAGTGGGTTTGTAAATTCAATAACTTTCAAAGCAAGATTGATAAACACATGAGACAAAAAGAAAATGAAGGAAGATTCACAACACTAACCCTTGGTTTCATACTTTCAATTCCTTCTATCTATACTTGACTGTACACAATGACTGTTTCTCTGGAATGCAAGAAAATGGTTACTTTTTATTAATTTTCAAATGCCAAATTACATGATCATCCTACCACCCACCTTAAAGGGATATTTTAGGAACTCCCAATGGTTACATGACAATTTTGAACTCACTTGACCATTAGGGAGTTGGTTTTCAAAAATTTGTTACGTTTGCTCAAAAGTTGCTTGACAAGTTTTGAGCATCTTTTACATTTTTTGCAATTTTGCAAATCTAGTGACCAAACTTTGTTATGATGTTATTTTTGTGATCCCTAGTCGATCCAAACATTAAAAACTCAAAAATAAAATATTCCTAGGGTTTTGGATCATTAATGACTCATAGTTAACCAAGGGTTAATAATGTGCCAATCTTGGAGCTATGGCCTTACAAGGTGGTCCAGTGATTAACCCAATGTCTTTTAATTTCTAAAGGCCTTTTAGGACCTTGAGAGAACCCCTAGGTTCCATAGGAACACTTGGTTCATTTAGGGTGCTCCTACACCATACTCCTATTGATATTTGAACTCAAGTTCCCACTTGAGGATAACTGGTCAACAATGGTTCTATGTTGTTGGATCTGGTCCTCTGTCATCTAGGTAGCATCTATTGGAGGGAGTCCTTTCCATTTCACTAAGTACTAAATGTTCTTATTCTTTCTTGTCTGCTTAAATACTTTGGTTTCCAAAATGGTGTCTATTTTTCTTTTCTTTTTTGGTGGGAGATCTGTCACATAGTCTCCATCATCTTCAACTTGGGATCCATGTACATGTATAATGTTTGCAACACTCTTGTAAGGAGTGAGGTCTAAAATATTATAAATAGGAGAAATCAGTAAAGCAGGGGGCAATGAAATCTCATATGCATTTTCACCCATCTTGGTGAGGATTTTTCAAGGAGCAATCGTCTTCATGTGTAACTTTGAATATCTTCCTTTAGGGAGTCTCTCCTTCGTTAGGTATGCCCATACATTATCTCCAACTTTGAAGTGACCTTCTCTTCCCTTCTTGTCTTCTTGTTCTTTTTATTTCATAGTTGACTGTTGTAGTGACTCTTTTACTTCTATCTGCACTTTAGAGATTAGTTTGGCTAACTCCTCTCCTTGTGCACTCACTCTAAAATCAGATGGTAACTCTACTAAATCCAATGGACCTTTAGGATGAATTCCATACAATGTTTGAAATGGTGTCTTTCCAGTGGACTTGTTCATGGAGTCATTGAATGCAAATTCTTCCTGAGGTAGGATCATATCCAAAATTTGTGTATATTTTTTGTTTAGGCATCTCAAGAGATTACCAAGTGATCTGTTTACCACCTTTGTTTTCCCATTTGTTTGAGGGTGGTATGCTTAACTATAAGTTAGGTTTGTGCCCAACTTCTTGAAGAGTGCCCTCCAAAAATGACCTTGAAATTTTACATCTCTAGTTGGAAGTATTGTTTGTGCTAGGCCATGTATCCTAACCACTTCCTTAAATAATATGTGTGCTATATGGGAGGCATCATTTGTGCTCTTGCAAGGAACAGAGTGCACCATTTTACTAAATCTTTCCACTATTACAAAAACACTATCATAACATTGCTTTGTCCTTGGAAAACCCATAACAAAATCCATTGAAATTGATTCCCATGGCCTATAGGTAATTGGTAGGGGTTGATACAATCCGTGGTTAGTGGATACACCCTTTTCTTGCTGACAAATAGTACAAGATTCAACAAATTTCTTGACTTCATTCCCCATCTTTGGCCAAAAATAACTTATTTTCACTAATTTAGTAGTCTTATCTATTCCAAAATGTCCTCCTAAGCCACCAAAATGTTTTTCTTTAATGATATTTGTTCTCATGGAACATTTAGGAATGTACAATTGGGCTCCTTTAAACAAGAGTCCATTCTGAATCAGAAAATCAGAAAATTCAGTATGGTATTTACCAACCATTTTAGTGCATACCTCAAAAACTTCTCCAAATTCTAGATCATCAGCATATAGGTGCTTAAGGGAGTCAATCCCTACACTCTTAATTTTAACTTCCTCAACTAATCCAATCCTCCTACTTAGGGCATCAGCCACTTTTTTTTCCACTCCTTTTTTGTGTTTAGTATTGAAGGTATATGCCTACAACTGCTCCATCCATTTGATGTGTTTGACCCCAAGCTTCTCTTGACTGTTTAGAATAATTAAAGCATGGTTATCAGTATAAACAATGAATTCTTTAGGGAGTAAATAGTGTCTCCACTTTTTCAAGGCTTGCACCATTTCATAAATCTCTAAATCATAAGTAGAATACCTCCTTTTTGCATCATTCAATTTTTTTGAGAAAAATGCTATAGCCTTACCTTCTTGGCTCAAGACTGCACCTATAGCCAAGTTGCTTACATCTATTTCCACTGGGAATACCTTGTTTAATTCAAGGAGTACTATGATTGGGTATTGTGCCACCCTATTCTTAAGATATTGAAATGCATCTGCTGCTTCTTTAGTCCACTCAAATCTTGTCTTCTTTCCAGCTTTTATTATGTCCAACATATGAGCACACACGTGGCTAAAATTCTTTATAAAATTTCTATAAAAAGTTGCTAAACCATGAAATCTTCTACCATCACCTTGGTTCTTTGGTGGAGGCCAGTTGACTATTACTGCAACCTTCTCTAGATCCATTTTGAGAGTTCCTTGAGAGATGACAAATCCTAGGAAGATGAGTTCATTCTTCATAAACATACATTTTTCCATGTTAATCACTAACTTGTGTTGATGGGGTCTCCTTAGAACCTCCTCAACATGATCAAGGTGTTCTTCTTTGCTATGAATATAAATTAGAATGTCATCCAAATAGATGACCACAAACTTGCCAATAAAATCAATAAAGACCTCATTCATGAGTCTCATGAACATACTAGGAGCATTACTCAAGCCAAATGGCATAACAAGCCACTCAAACAAACCTTCATTTTTCTTAAACGCTATCTTCCATTCATCTCCTGGCTTAATCCTGATTTGATGATAGCCTAATTTTAAATCAATCTTAGTAAACTAACAAGTAGTTCTTAACTGGTCCAAAAGATCTTCCATTCTTGGAATGGGGAACCTATATCTTATTGTTATTTTGTTTAGGGCTATGATGTTAGTGCACAATCTCCATTTGCCATCTTTTTTAGGGGCTAAAATTGATCGGACAACACATGGACTGAGACTCTTTTGGATGAGTCCCTTCTTGAACAATTCATTTACTTGTCTTGCAATCTCTCCATGCTTCACTGGTGTCATCTTATATGGGGCTTTGTTAGGCAAAGAGGAGCCAGGTATTAAGAAATTTTGGTGACTAATATCTCTCAAGGGAGGGAGGGTTGTGGGCAGGTCACTAGCAATGACACCACTATATTTTGTGAGTAACTTCTAAAATTCATCTGCTATAGGATCATCATTATCAGATCTTACATTATCCTTAGGCTTGGATATTATAGCATAAGCTTCAGTTTCAGGCTCTCTCAATACTTTTAGCATTTATTTTTCCCCCATGGTTATGACAGTAGGTTCCTTCTCTATTTTGGTATCAGGCAGGAACTTCATAGTGAAATTATTTCCATCTTTAGTCATGGAGTAGGTGTTTCTCCTACAATGGTGTGTGGCATCTACATCATACTCGCAAGGCCTTCCTAGAAGAATGTGGGAGGCATCCATCTCCACATCATCACAAAGAACTTTGTCTTTAAAGTCTGTTATTGAAAATTCTATCCATGCTTGTTCAGTCACTAAGGTTTGTTGACCCTTTGTTAGCCAAGAGAAATGATTGGGAAAAGGGTGAGGTTTATTAGGGAGGTTTAACTTCTATACCCTTTCACAAGATACTACAATTTCAGTTGAGCAAGAATCTATAAGTAAATTACATACCTTCCCATTGCATTTGATCTTTGTTCGGAATAGATTATTTCTTTGAGGAGGTTCTTGGCTTTTTGGAAATTGAAGGAAGACTTGCCTCATCATCAAACATGCTCCTTCCTCTGGTTATAAGTCCCTTGCATTAGCATTGTCTTATTGCTTGTCCTCTTGAATGAGTTGAGCTCTTCTTTCACGTTGGTTATTGTTATTTCTCTTTTCAGGGCATCTTCCCGCATGGTGTCCCAATTGATTGCAGTAGTAAAACCTCAATGGTCCATTTCCTCTTCTAGTGTTTGTCCTTCCCCTATTGAAGGGTCTTCTCCCTTTATAGTTGGGTGATCCCACAAAACTGTGTCCCACTTTTTGGCCAACTTTGACACTAAAATGAACATTCTGAAAAACAACTTCACTTTCGGACATCTATTGTTATAAAACTATTAAGAATTTGAAGATGATGTAAACTAGTGACTTTTAGAATTTTGTTTCTAGTTTATAAATAAATTTTTTTTAGAAAAATTGGAATTTATTTGTATCTATTTTTCCTTCTCCTTCAAAAATTATATTTGTGAAAAATCAGTATTTTTCAGGAGTGACACACTTTGATCAACATAACTTTTTTTATAAAATTGATAAGAAAATAATTATTTTAAATTTAGGTTTGCAACACAAATAGCTATATAATCCATTTGGTTTTATTCAATTTGGTTGAATATTTAATAGTTTATTGAGTTATGAAGTGACATTAATTATAATTTGGACATAGGTTCACTTGGATCGCTCTAACTCTATCTCTATATATCGAAATTCATTTATTATTTTTTTGATAGAAAGGTAAGATAAATACCTATTTCATAGATATTTTTCATAATTTTTTCCCCCTAATTTACTATTTTTCTAGAAGAGTCCAACAAAGAAGTCACTAAATGGTTAGACAACCTATGTTTAGTAAAACTTAAAAAGAAAAGTCTTAATAAACTCAATATATATATAACTCATAATCATTGGAAAATTTTCTCTGAGTACTATCATCCTATATTTGGATTTTTCAAGTGAATTTATTTGATCCCACAAAAAGTTCATGGCAAAGTGATTTTTTGCCAGCATTTTGATGGGTGCAAAGGAGACTAGATTATAGGTGTGAGTGAGGAGTAGAGGGATTATACCAAAGGGATTATGATCCAAGAGGCTTTTATCTAGCCATTTTCAATATACTCCTTCAAATGAGAGCTCTCAAGGCTTAAATCATCATATTTTCTTAAAAATGTGCAATTTCAGCAAAAATCAGGATGTTCAAAATAGTGGGACACACTATTGTGGGACCACCCAGTTACCTCTGAAGTTTGTATCACTATTTTCTTTGTATCCTTGGTCAGGGGTCCTGCTGCTATTACCACTGTATTTCCCTCTATTCCAAGAGGTTAGTCTCCCGCTGAAGTTCTTCCCATTGTCATTACTCTTCCCTTTTCCAAACTCCTATTTTCTCTTCCATTTTTCCTCTACCTTGAGTGCCTTTTGATAGCACTTGTTCACTATGGTAGGGAAGTGTAGGCTAAGTTCATCTTGAATGGATACTTTGAGACCATTCATATATCTTACTAACTTTTATTCTTCATCTTTTACCACATTTGTCTTCATACATAATTTTAGGAACTCCTCAGTGTATAGGCCCACATCCATATCCTTTTGTTTTAGACTTTGATTCCTCCTATGGAGTTGAACCCCATAGTCTTTAGGCACATAGGTCTCCTTGACCAATGTAATCATTTTTTTCAATGAAGAGATCATAATCTTCCCATTCTTCACCCTCTTTATTTGGATGAAGTTCCACCAAGTTAGGGCTGCTCCCTTCAACTTAGATCTTTCCATCTCCACTCTCTTCTTCTCAGGGATGTCCTCACACTCAAAGAAGCTTGTTAGGGCCTCTATCCCATCCAAGGCCAAATATCCATTCATCTTTCCATTAAAAGTTGGAAAATCCAACTTCTCATCCATGGTTCTTCTCCCCATAGATTTTAAGGCATCTATGAAGGGTCTCTGGTCTGTAGGAATGTTCACATCCTAATCAGGGTTGTCATCCTCTGACTCACTTGCCACTTCACCACCAAAAGTATGTCCTTTACCCCTCTCTACCTTGTTCTCCAACTCTTAAATTCTTCTTGTCAAGGCTGCATTTTCTGTCCTCTATTCTCTCACCATCTTTTCTAGTTCAATATTTGTAACCCTTGAAGGTATATCTTCATCCTCAGAAGTAGACATAGATCTGATACCACTTAATTCAAAGTGGGCAACTAGAAGCCTCTAAGTGACCCAAATAGGGCAATGTACCCCCAAATCACTTGATTTAGAGTCAAAGTGCTTGACACTTATCACAAGTGTGGGAAAATGACTTGGTTAGGCTATCACAACCTCAACACCCAAAGGGGCAACCTAATCACTAGGTTTTACCAATCCTACTACACCAACTACCAAGAATGGCTTCAGGAGCACTTGAATCAAATTCTTAACAATATCCCCAAAATGACTTAAGGGACCATGGGTGACCTATGCTCTTAGGTGGGGTCTATTTAGGTCCCTAACATGTAGTTCCAATGGTACTTTTACTCAAATACAATCCATATGACATGGTTGCTTCACAAACCCAAGACTACGCTTGTAGCCTTTTTCAGAAGGAAAATTTACCTTAATTTAGATTCTTACACATAACCTACATAATATATTAGGGATTCATGGACCCTTTATGACCTAAGACCTTGGACATAAGCCCTAGAACATGGAAATGAGAGAGAGATAGAATGATACACAAAATTGGTTTTGCAATTAGGGCTAATTAGGCCTCCATTTACACTAGAAGTACCTTTAGGATGCATCCAAATGCCAAACCACTGATTAGATCATGTGAGGATGTATACAAGGGCCTCTTCCTCTGATTTAGAGCCTCTGATCAAATCCCAAGTGAGAGTTATGACTGTTGTCCTAATTCTGGATGGGTGCATACATAAGGATATACACCTAGGGCATGACTTCAACTCCATTTCCCTGCACTTTAAAGAACCTATCTTGTAGACTATTAAAGAGAATCATACAAACAAGGTTTCCACCAAGGGTCATTGAATTCCCATGGTGGAAAGTGGAAATACCCTTAATTTTCTTACAAACCCTGAATTAGGGCCTACAATCCAGGTAGTGGGTTTGTGAATTCAATAAATTTCAAACAAAGATTGATCAACACATGAGACCAAAATAAAATGAAGGAATATTAACAAAACTAACCCTTGGTTTCATAATTTCATGTCCTTATGTCTGTACCCAATCGTACACAATGACTTTTTCTCTAGAATGCAAGAAAATGGTTACTTTTTATTAATTTTCAAATGCAAAATTACATGATCAGCCTACCACCCACTTGGAAGGGATATTGTAGGCACTCCCAATAGTTACATGACAATTTTGAACTGACTTGACCATTTGGGAGTTGGTTTTCAACAAGTTGTTACGTTTGCTCAAAAGTTGCTTGACAACTTTTGAGCAACTTTTACATATTTTGCAATTTTGCAAATCTAGTGACCAAACTTGGTCATGATGTTATTTTTGTGATCCCTAGTGGATCCAAACGCTAAAAATTCAAAATAAAACTATTCCTAGGGTTTTGGATTATTAATGACTCATAGTTAACCAAGGGCTCATAATGTGCTAATCTTGGAACTATGGCCTTACAAGGTGATCCAGTGATTAACCCAATGTATTATCATTTATAAAGGTTTCTTAGGACCTTGAGAGAAACCCTAGGTTCCATAGGAACACTTGGTTCATTAAGGGTGCTCCTACAAAAATTTCCCACTACCAAACATAGACATTTTAGTAGAGGTCCCAATAGGACATGAGATGTTGTCACTCATGGACAACTTTTCTGGATATAATCAGATCCGTATTGCAGAAAAAGATCAGCACGAGACCACATTCAAAACCCTCTAGGGAACCTTATTCTATAATATGATGTCATTTGGCTTGAATAATTCTAGGGAAACCTATTATAGGGCCATGACAGTCATTTTTCATGACATGATTCACAAGATCCTTGAAGACTATGTAGATGATATCTTGGCAAAATCAGTTAAAAGGGAAGATCACCTAGATGTTTTAGAATATTTCTTTGATAGGATTGGACACTACTACCTAATTCCCAACCCTAAGAAGTGTGTCTTTGGGGTCACATCAGGAAAACTCCTTGGGTTCATCGTATCTAGAAGATGCATTGAAATAGATCCAAAGAAGGTACAAGCTATCATAGAAATGCCTCCACCAAAAAAAATCTGACAAAAGCGCAGCCTCCAAGGAAAGCTACAATTTGTGTGCTATTTTATCTCCCAGTTAGCAGAGAAGTGCCAACCGATCACTCATCTCCTGCGAAAAGATAACACTTTCAAATGGGATCCTTAGTGTCAGAAGATTTTTGACAAGATCAAAGAATACCTGGCTAATCCACCCATCTTGGTACCACATATACCTGACCGACCACTCAGCCTGTATATTTATGCTACTACAATAGCCTTGGGGGCACTCCTTTCTCAGTTGGACAATGAATGTAATGAAAGATCTATTTATTACATCAGTCAGACTTTAGTGGGTTATGAGCTCAAGTATTCCCCTATGGAAAAAGCATGTCTGGTAGTGGTCTTTGCCACTCAAAAACTTCACCACTATATGCTTAGTCATACAACCAAGCTCATTTAAAAAGTGGACCCTCTCAAGTACCTAATCTCCAAGACTACTCTCATAGGATGAATGGAAAAATGGGTTATGTTGTTAAGAAAGTTTAATATTCAATATGTAGACTCAAAATCCATTAAGTGGCAATTTATCACCGATCAGCTAGCAAAGATGCCATTGGTGGATGCATATCCTTTGATCAAAGAATTTTCAGATGAGAATTTGTGCATGATAGAAGAGAAACCTACTTGGCAACTCTACTTTGATGGATCCTACACAACCCATGGTGCAGGGGCTAAAATACTTTTCGTCACACCTCAAGGTGACTACATCCCTATGTCATTCAAATTGGGATTTCCCTATAGGAACAACATTGTAGAATATGAGGTACTAGTCACATGTCTTCGTATGGCTATAGAATGGAACATCACAGATATACATGTCTTTGGTGATTCTTAACTCATCATCAAACAAGTCATGGCTGAGTATCAAACCAAAGATAACAAATTGATGCCATATAAGTAGATGGTTGACAAGATGAAAGAACATTTCCTCCACTTGTAGATAACACAAGTACCACACTTGCAAAACAAGGCTTCCGATGCAATGGCCACAATTTTCTCCCTCTTAGAGATTCCTCACAAGTCTGCGCAATATGAATTCCTAGTTGAGAAAATTCATGCACCCACTTACGAGAATGATGAATGGAATCACATATGTGTCTTGGTTGGTCCCCAATCCCCATGGTACCATGATATCCAGGGTTATCTACAAAATGGTATCATATCCCTTCATCTCACCTCAACCCAATGCAAAAAATTTATTTGCAGAGCTTCCCGCTACACCCTCGTAGCCAACAACCTTTATCATTGAGGCTATCACAATGTTCTCTCTAAATGTTTAGATGAAAATGAAGCTATCCAAGCTTTACAAGAGGTACATGCTGGAATCTGTGGTGCCCACATGAGTGGCATGGTCCTACCTAAGCAAATTTTATGAATAGAGTAATATTGGCCTACAATGGAACATGATGCTTGTGAATTCGTGAAAAAGTGCTTACCTTGTCAACAACATGCCAATTCGATCCATGCTCCTACCCAAGACATCTGACCTATTGCGCCTCCTTGGACTTTCTCTTGTTGGGGTTTTGACCTTGTTGGTAAGATCACTCCCCTCTCTTCTGAAGGCCACAAATACATAATCATAGAAATGAAGTATTTTACAAAGTGGGTTGAAGCAATTCCACTCACCCTCACTTCAGGTGTCCAGATATCCAAATTCATCCTCTACCACATTGTTTGCCACTTTGACATACCCTCCACTATCTTCACAGATCATAGAACACCATTTGAAAGTCAACATGTCAGTGATCTGTGTGCTCGCCTCCATATCCATCACCATTTCTCTAGTCCATATTTCCCTCAAGGTAATGGCCAAGTTGAGGCAACTAACAAGACCCTTCCCAAAATCCTCAAGAAAGTTGTCAATGATACTGGTCATGACTGGCATCTCCAGATCAACCCCGCTCTCTGGGCCTATCACACTTCCTAATGTACTTCCACAAGAACTACTCCATATTCCCTAGTCTATGGCGCTAAAGTTGTCTTACCAATTGAGGTCGAACTACCATCCCTTCAAGTATCACTGAGAGGCCTGATTCATGATGAAGATTACTGAGTAGCATGACTCACACAGCTTGATCTACTAGATGAAAAGCTCCAAAAATCCTATGACCACCTGATTGTCTATGAAAATAGACTCAAGCGAAACTATAACAAGAAATTAAACCAATGACAGTTCTAGGTAGGGAACCTCATGCTAAAAGAAAATTAGAAAGTGGGTACCAATCGAGAAAAGAAATGTAAGTTAGAAGTCACCTAGCAATGTCCCTATGTTACCACTACATGCTTCGGTTCTAGGGAATATAAACTCTCCACTCCTGAAGGAGAACCCCTGAATGATCCTATCAACATCATTGATCTCAGGCACTTCTATGCCTAACGACTGGTTATTCATTCTAGTTATCTAAAAAAATCCATAAAAAGTCCTCGAAAAAAAAAAGATCTAAAAAAAAAGCAGAAAATGAAGCTGAAAAAATGGTTGTCCCGGTGAAAAACTAGTAAACATGGTGCTTGAACAACATAAAAAAAATACTAAAAAAAAAAACAAGAGAAAAGAGAAAAATTTTGTCCAATGGTGAAAACTTGGCAATCAATCACCTTGGACAAGTATGGGTGATGAGAACCTAGAAACAGGTGTCACACATAGTGGACTATTACATTATCTATCAAAATCTTGCTCCCTTCCATCCCCTTCATTGCATCCCTACGAACCTCAACATTTCCCATATTCCTTGGGTGTTCCAACATGACTGCAGGTATCAAACAACACGATCCCATCAAGACTCGTCAGAAATCTTTGTACATAATCACTTGTAATTAATCGCTCGGTTTGGTCCTTGTATATTTGTCATGCATCTAGTCTTCCTGCCATCACACTAACACTCTAAGCTATCATCATGCTAACCTTCCTTTCCTGGTCCTTTATAGTCTTCCTGGCTGGTTCATCAGTTGATTATGACACACACACCAAAAACATGAGTCCCATTGCATCCGTTGCATTAGCTCCATACCTACAATTTCATATCATCCCTACATTTTCATTAGGATCATTACATTTATATACACTACATCATAAAAATATTCATAAACATATTAAGTACATCCATTGCATTACATCACAAATACTACACTATCTATCAAATGTATAGACATACATCTAGGTACATGCATCTAAACATCTCATCCTGTATATACATAATCATAAAATATCACATCCTTCCTGCATCAATGTCAATACTTATATAAGCATATGCATCATAGTATCATATAAATCAAGAGCATGAGCATCATGCATCACATAGAGTCATAGGATAATCAATTGGTCATCATATAAAAAAAATGATAAGTACAATATATTTCATCAATAAATACATCGTCGTGCACCTAGGTGCTGATATACATGTACATCTCAAAATACAAAAATGAGTGTCACAAAATCATTTGATGAATAGTGTTTGTGGCTGTGATGACCCCCTATCTTGGTGGTGGATGTGGTGGCATCCCAACTGACCCTTGAGACACAGAAGCTTGACTTGTACTCTATCACTGAGACCTCTCAAAGAATACCTGTGTCTGGCCCTCAGGAAATAAATCATGATATAATGCCCAATAATAGGTTGCCTCTCTTCCTGCCCTGGTTGTGTCCCTGTGAGCTGTAAAACCCTCTGCCACTACCTATCCCATCCCACCTACCCTAGCCACTTGTCTAGCGATATCTCACTCTGTCCTATAGGCATCAGCTCACCTCTCTGCTATATCCCTCTCCAAGATCAATCCTATGATCTGCTTAGTCGCTTGATCCATTTTCTTAGTAAGGGTACCCAACTGACCTATCATTGTCCCTATCTCTATCCATAACTCAGCTACATCCTTAGTTAGGTCTACCATCAAAAACTTTCATGAGTCCACTCTACCTTGTAGGGTGTCAAGTGCACCCTCAGCCTTGTCTACCCATACTATCTCTGCAGCTAGTAAACCCTATACCTAGGTCATCTTGGGTTGTAGGTTTGCCTTTGATACCTCTTCCATCCCTACCAATCCCCGTAGCCATGTGCACTCTATCTAAAGACTATCTCGCTCTATGATGACAGTGTCATGTGTCTCCTATGACATGTATCCTACTAGTGGCCCATGTGGCCCTTGTGGTACCTATACCCGTGTTGGCCCCTATGGTGCTTGTACCTATTGTGCCTGAGCCTATCCCTGAATAGGCACCTGAGGCTCCTGATCATGCCCATCTCCCAGTGGCCCATATAGCCCCTCATTTTGTCCCCCCTCCACCTGCGCCTCCGTCCATGGGTGCACTCATCTTTGCTATGGTCTCCTCCTCTACCCTGTTGCTGAGGTCTCAGGGACATCTCCTACAACCATCCCATCATCAACCTCTATATCCCCTGTCAGATGCTCATGAGCGGCCACCTGCACTGGGTCTGTCACACATAAGGGTGTGTGTGTACTACACCAGGTTGCATACTCTATAGTCATACCTGCATCAACTACATCCAGCCTCACCACATAGTCTATCAGGGCCATTGTCCTCCAAGCCACTCTCACTGTTAGCACATCAGTGCACTGCCCTGAAATCTGAGCTCCCTGGTGACATGAGGATGTAAACCATCCTCTGCCACAACCCCCTACTATATTCTAAACTGTCTCATGAACCTAGATGGCCGGTACCTCTCTATCTGGTCGATGTTCCTCCCCAGAAGAAAGTAATTTGTCTGTACATAGGACAAGTATATAAAGTCCTCAAAGTCATCCTCTGATCCTGCCTGCCAGTCCATGGCTCCCCATGGCTCACATAGTCTATATGGTGTCTAGAAGAAAACCTAGATCTCATCTAATAATTTTTGCCAGTATCCAGTATGACCCAAAAAGGTGTACCTCAATGACAACCTATATCCACATGCTTAGGGATTTCCTAGCTCCTGTACTCACATCGGTCAGAACACTTCAATGTGCTTCCATGCCCACACTAACAAAAAGGTAACCCATGTCCCATGTTGCATACCCCGTAGTACGTAGCCATGTGTAAGTCATGATATAGTTGTCTTAAGACAACATATCCCCAACAGTAGGTCATCCCCTCATTGAGCATCCCTACCAGTGCCTGCAACCACCCCATCCCAAAACCATGACCGACCAAGTCCACCAGTATCCGCCCACCGATCAATCTAGCCAAATATAGCACTAATCTCCTAATTCTCCTATCAATCGTCAGTTACATGGGCATCCATCTCCATCTCCATGTAATAATCACTATCCTCCAATCTATATTTTGGCACCGACCCTTGGATCGGTATCCGTAGAATGCTCCACACATCCTTGAGAGTAATAGTGGCCTCCCTAGTTGGTAGATGAAATGTAGTGGTGTTGTTGTGCTACCAATCGATCAAGGAAGTCATAATCCTATTGTGCACCCATAGCCTAGGCCATCAGGGCCCATAGTATAATCCAACCACTTATAACAACTCCCAGTTTGCATCTGTTAGCTGGACCTCTAGCTCCATCATCGGTGACCAATGCTCCCGAGATCCCACTGGTGGGAACTGCTCCTGTAAAATCTAAAATCCACCATGTCAACCCATATTTATTCTATTCCTAGCCTAACCCCTCCCAAAATGGGCCATCTTGTCCCTAGGTCTATTTTTGAGCCATCCCTAGCCCCTATTAGATCCCTCCTTTTCCCTCCCCCTCAGTGTCTGCCCCTTTTGTCACAGACGCCGGTTTAGGCGAAGACACCGGTTCTTCAACTAGCGTCTCCGTGTGTTTCCTGCTGAGACTACCATCTTTGGAGATGTGGATTTAGGTCTGGCATCTTCAAAGATGCCAGTTCAGAATTGACATCCTTAGAGATGCAGGTTCAAAGACCGGCGTCTGCAAAGATGTAATCCAAGGATCAGCATCTTTGTAGATGCCAGTTTGAGAACCGATGTCTCTGGTCCGCCAAGCTTTCTACCCTCATTAATGACCCCCTAACCTACATAAAAGCCTTAAAAAAACTCCAAAAAAAATATAGCAAGGTATCAGTTGAGTTACTCAGTGGTAATGGCCGCTCTACAGGTCTCCCGTGGGTCTGACTGCACTCTCCCAACAACCCCTTCATCCTCTTGTCAACCTTGTTTTCTCTCCATAGCTCTTTTCACGTCCAATCACTATTCACAATGACCTTCTTTAAGCCCTCCCACCCTCTTATAGCCCCCATTTCCACTAGAAATTCCCCCCAGTTTTCTTCCCCCGCTTGTATATTATTTGTATTATTAGTCCCATTGTACAGTCTAAATGCGCAAAAAATCCCAAAACATTTAAAAATTGCCCAAAATCCAAAAAAATTCACAAATTGCAAAAATTTCAAAAAAATCAAATATCATCCAAAATCTTGCAATAAACCCTTCTTTCTTTCCGCATCGTTCAATTTTTCACTTTTCAGTGACATTTTGACTCCTACGATTACGATCATGTTTTTCACCAAATTAGTTTTGCGATTGACTATTCTTGCTCCTCATTCTGTTCACAGCTTTTTCAAGCGAATATCTTTTACAATCAAATCCAATCTTTGCCCATCAGGATGCATCCTTCAAGTGTCGTCTTATCAAATCCTTCATCACATCACTCCTATTCATGGAAGGAACTTTGGACTGAATGACAACTTGGTCATGAGGCCTTCTTTACTAATTTAATCTTTTTGTGTCAGTTTACACCTACTCACCACTACCTCGATCTGCTATATCTTGGTGTGTTGTGATTGGTGGCTACTGAGACATGCATCTTTTGTAATGTGTTTTTGTTCAAGCGTCTAGTCCACGCAAAGGAATCTTGTCATCTTTTTTTTCTAACACCTGATGCATACCTCCTTTTGCAATATTAAAATTGAATTTGCTCTCCATATTTTTCACACAAATGGATCCCCAAGGCTCGTTAGTTGGCTTTAATTTCATCATTGCAATTGAATTCTTAGTTGCATTCTTAGTGGCACTTCAGAAGGCTTCTATTTATTCCCTTCTTTCCCTTCCTCATTCCCATTGCATCCTTTTTTGAGAAAATTTCACAACGTTGTTTTTGTTAAGTTCTTTTCTTGAGGGGCACAACCCTATACCGTCGTCGCTTTGGCACAACTCCTAGAAACCCTCTTCCTCTGGGGCAACTTATTTTTTTGTCTTTGACACAATATCACTTGTGACGCCACGTCAAAGAGGGGAAAAATGTAGATGTCCAAAAATATTAATATTATTATTAATATTAATTTCCCTTTTTCATCTAACTATATAATTTAAACAATCAAATAGTTTCACAGTTGGTATTTATCAATGACCAAATACTATCCTACTATATTTTATTTAAATACATTTGCCTCACACAATCCCCTTTTTAATAAATTTTTATTTATTAAAATTCCTCCATATCCCTAATTCTTCTAAACTATGATTTATTCAAAACTAATTTGAATTATAATGTAAACCCTAGCTAGAAACCTATTAATCCAATCTAAAGACCTACCCTAAGCCTACCCTATTCCTACTCTACTCCCATCACGTCATTTCCTAAGCATACTTCCCTACCTAATCACCTTCTGATCATAGTTAAAGAGGTGATTCCTAACCCTTTTAAGGATGATGGAAAGCTCACCCATGTGTGAGAATTCTCTCCAAAATGGGCACCAATTCCTCTTTAAGGCTCTTTAATCCTTTATCCCCCACTCGGAATTCTTGACCCACTCAATATTTATTGCTATGTTTGACTCCAAATTATAAATAGAGGACTTCTCCTCTTGCATTTTCATCTCTCATATTTGCATTGTTATCATGCTAACATAGCTCTAGATTTCATATTTGTTTTTATATGCTCTTAGTTTCTTGCTTAAATCATTTATAAATCACATGTTAGGATAATGGATAATGAACCATAGTTTCTATCTTGCATGTTTCATATCAATTTCATAGTTTAAGATCATCTTTTTGGAGAATTTGAGACTAGTTCCTCATACTAGTTCTTAAATCTCTTCATTGTTCCAATCTTGTATTTCATAGTTGTGCATTGTATTGGGGATTCACCATTTGTGTTTGAGAGAGCACATGCACAATAATCCAAAAAGAGTAAATCAAACAAGCAGTATAGGGTGCAAATTTATTTATTTTTAGCTCAATCTGATGTTATGACGAGGTCTTGTTGGTTTCTTCTTCATTCTAATAATTATATGTGCTAACCCACTAAATTCTCATGTTTGAGCTTGCTCTGAACAAATTGAAGATTTTGTCATACACATTCTGGCACGCCCAGTGGGACCCACATCCCTAAAATCCTTCTAATTTTCTTGTCTTCTAATTTCAATTTTTTCAAACATGCGGATCAGCATCTGCAATTTACACAGAGGCATCTACGCAAACATTGTTTATATTTGAACTATCATTTGACATCTACGCTAAACCAGAGCTTGCACCCTGCATAAACCTCAATTGGATTTTCAATTATATCTATTATAACAAATTCTAAGAATCGATGTAAATCATTAGCAGTTTTCCCTCGAACAAGAAGTGTGCTCAGGTCCCATATTATAGGAAATCTATATATTTTCTTCCTTCCCGAGAAAGAACTAAAAGCATCAAAATTTTGTTTTGAAGTACAATCTTTTAAGTTTTGTTGCTTATTTTTAGTTTCATGTACTAGTATATAGACTTTAAAAGTGGTGACCTGTTGTAAACATTGAGAGGGGGGGGGTGAATTAGTGTTTGATTAATTATTCTATTTCAGCAATTTCAACATTAATCAAATAGATAACATATGAAGCATAACACAATAACAAAAAACACCAGATGTGTTTACTGGGAAACCTTGATCAGAGGAAAACCCCGGTGGGAATTAGTATCCACAAATAATTGTACTAGTATAATTAACCTATTAAAGTTCCTTTGACCTGTTAGGAGAAGTATTTACAATGCAAGTACAATGACCCTATTAGGAGTCTTTACAAAAACCTTTTTAGGGGTGAGGACTTAGTGTCCAAGAGCTCATTGCTCAATTAAAGAAGGCTACAACCTCCTGAAGATAGATATGCACTATATCTAAAAATTGAACTGCTGAAGTGACACAACTGTCTGATCAGTTCCTTTTATGCACTGATGCTTTGATCTCTTAAAAGAATTTATCTCATATTGACTAGTTCATACTTATCTTCATTGTCTATACTCTTCTTATTCTCCGCTCTTACATTTATTACAAGAATCCATATTAAGTATATATACATACTCAATAGACGCGACCAAAAATAAGACCTTAGTCGGCCAAAAAAAATTATACACAACCCTTCCAAAAAAATTGGCTTAAGCGTGTTTATAATAATGTTTAATACATAATTACTAACTTATTAAAATACGCGCATAGCCTTTACAAAATAAAAGATTATACGCCAATCTAAAAACTGTGGTTGGCTCCATACTCTATTTTCTAAACTGTTTAGTGCACTTAATCTTTATGTAACTTATCTATAATTTCATTCCATACCATGCATGTATAGGGTAAGCATACAAACATATCATAGAGCTTATGTGTGAACACACATAGCCTGATTCAATCTTACGCACGTGCGCTGGTGCTCTGATCGACTGCATAACTCGGTTCTGTTCTATCTTCTATACTTAGCCAATTTTTGCTTTTCAAAGTTTTCTATCAAAAATTTATATGACTTTGTTGCCATAATGACAACATAAAATAAGTCATATTCTCCCTGAGATTCAAATTTCCAACAATCTCCCCCTTTGTCATTAATGGCAACAAAGGAATATGGCCAAGTTACTCAAACTTTGACTAACACGAAAAAATTGTATATCATCCTCTTTTATTCATACTTCTTTACATATATATAACATATATCTCATACATGCATACACATACTCCTTATATACATTACTCCCGCTTTGACATTAATGAAAAAGGTGTCAAAATTGTAAGTCCTTGAGTACTTACTTTGAATATACATCTGGATAAGAAATCTGAAGAGTCTTGATCTCTTGCTGCCAGAATGCCTTTAGTGCATCAGCTGTCTGAAGATGGGCGTATAAGGCATATGTTAGCTTCTCCATCTTTTTTAGATCTGAGAAGGGTCCTTGATCATATGTAGCAATGGTGCAAGTCCATTTCTTAGTTGAGTTTGCCTGGTTCGTATCTTGCTGATCTCCAAATTAGCCTTTTCAATCTTGTCTAACTACCCTTGATAGATATTGTTGCATACATTAATGTCTTTCGAGGATGTTTCAATTAATTTTCTTACACTTTCAACCAATATATCATCTTCCTCAATCTTCTTAATGTGCTCTGAAGTGAATTTTACTCTGTCCATGCAGTTTCCTATTGCTTTTCTACCTTTAGCTGCTAGCTCTTTCAAGATTTATTGACCAATATTCAATGAGTTCAGATCTAAAGAGAAATTCTTTATCAATTCATCTAATCTTTCCTTCTTGTACTCATCTTTTGCAATTTTAGTAGCAGAGTCTACTAAACTTGTGAAATGTGATTTGAAGCTTGTCAAGATGTTGTCAACATCATCAACTGACTGAATCTTAGCCACTTTCTTATCTACTGGCACTCAGTGATTCAGAATGTTCACTGTCTCTAGAAAGAGAGGGTTTGTCATGACTTGTTTCTCTTTGGATTTCTCCATGGCTAACACACTAATCTTAATCAAATCTTCTTCTTCCCAAGCATCTAGATTTCCTGAATCAGGGGTCAATCTTGACAACAATGATTATTTGATGGATGGAGTATGTATTACATTTTGAATGGCATCCACGTATTCACTCTTCACAGGGATCTCCATAACTGGTGTTTAATTAGTTTGATTTTCTTCCTCATTATTCAAATTTGTAGAATCTTTGTTTGGAACTTCATCTAGTTGTAAGGAAGTGTTATCACTACATACCTTCTATGTCTCTTCAGTGCTGACAAATACTTTTTCAAATTTGTCCATGTCATTGTTAGAAGCGGTCATAGATATCTTAACATCATATATCACAATTTTTTCTTTTGAATCTTTGGCTGTATCAGAAGGTTTTCATACAATGGGCACTGAATCATGTGGACCTATCATAGGTGCACTTTGAATCACTTGTTCTTTATCCTATTTGGGAGGGATTGGAGTCACCTTTGTTGTAGGCACCGTTGATGGATACATATGTCTATCTAGAAATACTTGCTCAAAATCTTTCTAAGTCTCTTCACCAACCAGTTCATACTCTTTGTTAATGATATGGAGTATTCTTGTTTTGGTTCTGAGATGAGGTTTTACGAAATCCAACAGTATAACTTTTTCATCATGTGAGAAAACATGGAAAAGACTGTCTAATGTTTCTTCTTTAATCCTCATATCCTCTTCAATTTCTTTCCTTTTAAATACATCAAGTATGTTCCATACTTTGTCTAGTATGACTGTTTTAAGTTCCAATACTGTCCTCTTAAACTTAATCATGTGAGAGATAATCATAGAATGAATTTCTAATTTTTCTATCTCTTGGTATTTGTCACAAACATTCTTAATAGATTCTAGTCTTCCTTCATTAACAATTCTTTTCTTTAGGACTATTAGACTAGGTTTGAATCCTACCTCAGGAGGGGCTTGAGTGTTCTTTACGGTGCTCCTTTTTGTCCTTGAGGATGGGTGACCTGTAGGAACTTGCTTCCTCCTTCTAGTCAACTTACTTGGTACTAATGGCGGAGATGCTTCCAAGTCAATAGTAGTTGAGGGTGGAGATGTTCCTTCATTAAATTTCTTCATCTTCTTCTTGGAGATATCATCATATTTTTCTATTTTCACCTCTACAGCAATTTTCTCAAGTTCTTTTGCAATCTTAGCTTCCCTAGCCTTATCTAGGTCTTCTTGAGTGACACAATGAACTCTTAGGATGTTATATCTAATCCTTGATGCATTTCTTTTATTGTCTACACTGTATAAGATGGAGTCAACTTGATTTGTCTATTATCTGTAAGTACCCCATCTAGGTTCATTAGGGTCCTTAGGTGCAGATAAGAGGACTTGTGCATATCCTTCCAAAACTTGTTCTTTGACTTCATATCCAAGTGGGTGAATCCATTTTTTTCTAGGCTCAACTGCCTCCATGCAAGTACTATCAGTTTACACCATGAAGCATATGCTGTCTTTGTATTTATGAACTATCTTCTATGATAATCTGAACCTCTTCTTCATTTTGATCCTAAATTTTATTATCTCCATATCCATAGAGTCCTTAGCACTACTCTCTGATGTAGCCTTTAGTGAAATTTGTGACATGGTAGGTTTACTCCTGTCTAGGTAAAGATTAGAAACTTTACCAACAATGTGAAAGTATAGATAGTGTTAGAATAGTTCAGGGATAACTGAGAGGGGGGGGGGGTGAATCAGTTATCAGCAACTTTAAATCTTTATCTTAAACTTATTAATCTATATTGATAAAAAGTAAATTCACATATAGATAACACATTACACAAAATATCAATTTGGTTACAGGGAAACCAAATGGTAAAAACCCTGGTGGGAATTAGTACCCACAAAGAACTATATAGTTTATAGTGATCACTGTTAAAAGATCTTCCAACCCTGTTAGGAGTTGTACATTACAATGTAGTAGTATAGTGACATGGTTAAGGGTCGGACCCTATTAGGAGTCTTTTACAATAACCCTGTTAGGGGTGGTGGACTCACTGTCCAAGGACTCACTATCCAAGAGGTGAAGGCTACAACCTTTGTGTTATTTGATACACACTGTATAAACAAGGTGAACTGTTGTTTATGACACTGCTTGTCTGATCAGTTCCTTTTGTACATCGATAATTTAACCTCTTGTAAAGCACTACAAAAATATTTTTTGTATTTTGAAAGCTTCAACTTCAATATCTATATTATCAACATATGATAAATATAGCTCTGTTGTTTTAACACTCTGCTCTGCTTTTCTAATCTCTGGCTTTCGCTACTCTTCTTATCAAAAATGACCTTCTATAAGTACATATACCAAGTATGAGATCATGGGACCTATAGGACAACTCTTGTTAACATCCTTGTCAGCTCTACTAAGCACGCAAGCATAATTACAACCACGCAAGTACTAACTGATTAAATGTGTCACTTCAGTGAGTCGGCTTCATCAATTTAACCATAACTTTTCAATCTTCTTGAAACATGTTTGGTGTGTTTAGATTAATATCAACAACTCGTAAATCATCATGTATATACACATGCATATCCTGAAGATAGGTGCAACTCGATCAACATGTTACATACGTCGGCCTTAGACCGTTATTCTTCCAGAACTGTAACCGTCAATAACAAAATTACATATCTTTACTAAAACTTCATATCTAGGTCTACGTGTATGAACATAGCATAGTAAACATGTCAACAACATGTATCTATCCATGCTGGTCTTCATGTCATCATATGGATAAGTACATATAGAAGTACTACTATGTATTATATGATGTCATCAATGACAAACATACAATCAATCAATTGTTTAGAATCAAATCTCCAACAATCTCCCCCTTTGGCATTTATGGCAACATATGATAAAAACAACTTCTGTTCATGGTGTCTTCTTTCTTTTTCAATCTTCTCAATATCCTCATCAAAGATTCATCTACACTGTTACAGTTACATAGACTGTGTTTTATATGTATACTCCCCCAGAGTATAAGCTCCTTATATGTGTTCCTTGTTTAGCTCTTTGTTTGTGTTCCTTGTTTTTAGTACATACTCCCCCATTGACATCAATGGAAAAGGGTGCCATAAACTATTATGCACAGGTACTACTCTAGAAGTAGAGTAGTCAACCATTCATCAGTCACACAGGACTGATGTACTTGCTACTTTTTTTAATCAGACTTAGGAGAGGGAATGACTCCCAAATTCTCCTTAGATTCTCAAAAGTATCCTTTGCTAAAGGCTTTGTGAAAATGTCTGCTAAGTGATCTTTTGTGATTACATAATCCAATGTCACTTCCTTGTCTGCAACTTTTTCTCTCAGAAAATGATACTTGATCTCTATGTGTTTTGTCTTTGCATGCATCATAGGGTTCTTAGACATGTTAATAGTACTGGTCTTGTCACAATGAATAACAACAGGATAGTCAACCTGAATACCAAAGTCTTTAACCATCTGCTTGATCCAAACAATTGTTGTACAATTTAGTGTTGCAGCAACATATTCTGCCTCTGCCGTTGACTGAGAAATACAGTTTTAATTCTTGCTTGTCCAAGATACCAACCTTTCTCCAAGAAATATTGCTCCTCCTTAAGTGCTCTTCCTGTCATCAATACAACCTACCCAATCTGCATCAGTATACACATGAAGTTATGTATTCTCTGATTTAGGATACCATAAACCATAGTCTATAGTTCCCTTAAGATATCTGAATATCCTCTTGATTTCCATTAAGTGATTATTCTTGGGTTCATCTACAAATCTTCCAACAATGCCAACTGCATTAGATATGTCAGGTCTTGATTGAGTTAGATAAATAAGCTTTCCAATCATATATTTATACAATGTTTTATCAACTGCTGTGGAGTCATCATCTTTTGAAAG
>MU226511.1:902588-932028 GCA_018584345.1 Thuja plicata
GGGGGGGGTGAATCAGTTATCAGCAACTTTAAATCTTTATCTTAAAATTATTAATCCAGATTGATACAAAGTAAATGCACATATAGATAACACATTACAGAACACATCAATTTGGTTATGGGGAAACCAAATGGTAAAAAACCCGGTGGGACTTATTACCCATAAAGAACTATACACTCTATAGTGATCCCTATTAAAAGATCTTCCAACCCTGTTAGGAGTTGTACATTACAATGCAGTAGTACAGTGACCTGGTTAAGGGTCGAACCCTGTTAGGATTCTTTTATAATAAACCTGTTAGGGCTGGTGGATTCACTATCCAAGAGGTGAAGGCTACAACCTTCTAGTTATTTGATACACACTGTATCAACAAGGTGAACTGTTGTTTGTGACACTGCTTGTCTGATCAGTTCCTTTTGTGCACCGATGCTTTAACCTCTTGTAAAGCACTACAACAATATTATATGTATTCTGAAAGCTTCAACTTCAATATCTATATTATCAACATATGATAAATATAGCTCTACTATTTTAACACTTTGCTCTGCTTTTCTAATCTCTAGCTTTCACAACTCTTCTTATCACAAATGACCTTCTATAAGTACATATACCAAGTATGAGATCATGGGACCTATAGGAAAACTCTTCTTAACATCCTTTTTGGCTCTACTAAGCACGCAAGCATAATTACAACTGCGCAAGTACTAACTGAATAGATGCATTGCTTCACTGAGTTAGCTTCATCAATTTAACCATAAATTTGCAATCTTCTTGAAACACATTTGGCGCATTTAGATTTATATCAACAACTCATAACTAATCATGAATATACACATGCATATCCTGAAGATAGGCACAACTCGATCAACACGTTACATACGTCAGCCTTAAACCATTATTCTTCCAAAACTGTAACCGTCAATAATATTGAAACTTCATATCTAGGTCTGTGTGTATGAACATAGCATAGTAAACATATCAACAACATGTATCTATCCAAGCTGGTCTTCATGTCATCATATGGATAAGTACATACAGAAGTACTTCTGTGTATTGTATGTTGTCATCAATGACAAACTTACAATCAATCAACTGTTCAGAATCAAATCTCCAACAGATAGATGATTGAAGAGCCAAATTTGAATATCTTTCTCTTGTCATGCTTGATAGATCTAATGTTGTCAATCAGTTTTAAATGCAATATCTCACATATATTGTACTGGGTATTATCCTTTATTATCTTTATTGCTGCGAGGACAGTAGCTAGAGATACACTATTTAGTCTGCTTGCGTGCTAGAACTTATAACCTAGTATCATAGTGACCAATTCGATGTCATTTTCCTTAATGGGATCAATAGTCATTCCATGCCTGTCACTCCTTGATAAGCATGCTTGTTCAACCTTCTTCTTAACATCCTTTCCAGTGGGAAAAACTGGTCTAGTCTTAGGAAGTCTAGTCATATCCTGAATTAGGTCTGCAGTAATAAAGATAGGAACTTCACCGATCCAATATAGGTCATCATGTATCCTACTTAGTAGGATTTTAACCCATTCTGGCTCATAGAAATTGTGTATGTTAGAATACTAGAAGATAGGGTTGTTAGTGAGATGCATGCATTCATCTTTGAATGAATAGTCTGGTTTCATCATCAAAGCCATAAGAGTAGCTATGATGTTATCTCCAACATTTTCCTTCTTGCAGTAAATATATGTGTGAATGTCTTCTACATGTACAACTCCTAACAGAGTCTTGGAAAATTCTCCTTCAAAAACATCTAATATGGACTTGAATGGATACTTCTTGAACACTAATCTTTTCCTTTCAGCAATGTCAAATAAAATAGGGGTTGCCATACATACTTGTTACTTGATTAAATAGGGTTTGGCAACAATTCTTAAACGACGCATCTGCTAGGGTTTTGTTTCAATCTTCATTCCATTAACAAACCAACCAAATTGATAACTTCCAATGATTTGATTCTTAATGCTCTTGAGCTCTGCAAATTTTATGATCTCAAATGTAAACAATGAAGATAATCGGTTATTTCAACAATTTGTATAAAGTTTTTTGCATTTAATGCTTGTTACCGTACGCATTTTCACTGAGAGTTTCAAACTTTGTTATGAATGAAGTACAGGAAATGTGTGCATGCATACTACCTTAGTTTTTTATCACATACATGAATCCATAGGTGCATACTCGGAGGTGAGTATACTAGCCATGCATGGGTTTAGAGCTAGAATAGCTCCGCCTAAGACCATGAAGGTCAACTAACCATAAGTAGAAGGTTTTTCAACTAAGGATGCATCAAATACTTTGTTCTCATCATTATCCTTCTTTACTTCAAACCAAATTTTATCTTAATTTTCTTTAGCTTGTACAAACTTAACTTCTCTTGATTCTTCAAATTGTGACTTTTTAGGATTCTCTTGTCTTTGTGCTCTTGACTTGCAAAACCTTGAGATGTGTCCATCTTTACGACATGAGTGACAAATTATAGAAGGTTTGATGTTATTATTCATCATGCTGCATTCCTTGGTTGTGTGTCCATTGTAATTACATATCTGACATGTAATATTCTGATAGTTTCTCTGAGGTTGATTTCTTTGATTGTGTTGTGACTGATTTCTTTGACTTGTTCTGCAATGTATAGCCCTGTGACCAAACTTATTATAGGAGTAACAATAAAAATTGAAAGGTCTTACCTCCTTACAATCTCTTTCTAAGTGTCCATGCTTGTTACAGGCATAAAAAGTACGGTTCACTACCTTGTGTTCATCTTTTGGTGGTTTTGCTTTAGCCTCTTCAAGATTTTTTGTTTTCTTTGCTTCTACAGATTCTGTTTGAGCTTTCTTTCTTTCTTGCATTGAATTGATCTCAATTTTAGCTACACTTTATAAAAGGTCACGATGAAAGCACTAGAATATGGGGTGTCTCTAAACCCAAAAAAGTGTCACTTTGCTGTTACTGAAGGGAAGCTTTTGGGGCACATAGTGTCAAAAGAAGGGGTGAGGATAGATCCTGAAAGGGTTGAAGCCATCCAAAATGTACTTGCTCCCAAGAAATTGAAAGGTACACAATCATTTCTAGGGAAGATCAACTTTGTTAGGAGATTTACTGTCACTTTTGCAGAACTGGTTAAGCCTATTGTCAAATTGCTAAAGAAAAATGTGAAGTTTGAATGGGGCCAAGAGGCTTAGTTAGCCTTTGAAAGAATAAAATAGGCTATTCAAGAAGCACTAGTCCTTGTATCCCCTGATTACACTAAAACCTTTTCTTTGTTTACTTTTTCCTCATTTCAAACTATTGCAGCAGTCTTATTGCAAAAGGATTGTGAAGGATTTGAGCACCCCATTGCATTTTTTAGTAAGTCGTTGCAATTAGCTGAATTAAACTATCAGATGATGGAAAAACAAGCTTATGCTCTGGTAAAGATAGTCAAAGCTTTCAGGCCTTATTTGGTGTGTGCAAAAGTAAAATCCTATGTTCCTCATGCTGCAGTCAAAGACATCTTTATTCAAAATGAAGTAACAGGAAAAAGATGTAAATGGATAAACAAAGTTCAAGAGTTTGATATAGAAATCCATATCACTAAGTTAGTGAGGGGATTAGGGTTGGCTAAGTTGATGATAGAAGAAAATTTGGATTTGGCCCAAATAAACAGTGTTGGTACAAAAGATAACTGTTTGACAAGTATTGAAACGCAACCCTAGCATTCCAATATTGTTTATTTACTAAAAAATGCTAAATATCTAGACAACTTGAATGATAACCAAAGGAGGAGTTTGAAATTTCAATCACAAAAGTATGTTTTGTTGCAGGGTGATTTATTCTAGAAAAACAAATATGGGATCTTATTGTTGTGCCTTGAAAAAGGTCAGTCAGAAAAGATACTGAAAGAAATGCACTTTGGAATATGTGGAGGGCATTATTCTGCTAGAACAATAGCCCACAAAATTTTGAGGGCTGGATATTATTGGCCTTGTGTTTTCCAAGATGCTCACACTTTTGTCAGGAAATGTGAGCCATGCTAGAGATTTTCAAGAAAGATGAAGTATTCAGGGGCATTGTTATTAAACTCAGTAGTGGCAGAGGCTCCCTTTGCTATGTGGGGAATGTATTTTATAGGAGAATTTAATGAAAAATCAAGTGGAGGCCATGGCTGGATTTTGCTAGCAACTGATTATTTCACAAAGTGGGTAGAAGCAATCCCAACCGAAAAGGAAACAAGTACTGGGGTGACTGATTTTTTGATGGATAATATAATTACTAGATTTGGCATTCCCCTTAAACTAATCATGGACAATTCCATGTGCTTTAGGTCTGAAGAATTCACTGACTTTTTCTCTGATATGGGAATTGTTATGTCCTATTCATCCCCATACCACCCTCAAGCTAATGGTTTATGGTATTCAGTCAAGAATGCCTGTTAATAATTTGGTCCCTATTTATAAGTTTATCCAAGATGAAGGAATGGAAATCTCTGAACTCGTGGAAGAAAGGATGGTTTAGTTGGTAGAATTGGATGAAATAAGGAGAGAAAGCCAGAGAGAAAATATCAAATTGCAACAAAAAATGAAATACCTTTTTGATAGAAGAGCAGATGTGAGAAAGTTTTTACCTGGTGATTTTGTGTTACAGTGGAATATTAGGGCTGAGGAGAAAGGTAAGCACAAGAAATTTGAATCATTGTTGATTGGGCCTTATGTTATATCTAGGATCTTTGGGAAAGATTCTTACTTCCTCAAGAATTTGGATGATGAAGAACAGGAATTGCCAGTGCATGGACAATTCTTGAAAAATTTCTTTAATTAACTTCTACTTTCCATGCATAGTAGTCTATAATATATGTATAGGTGTGTTTCCCTTTCGTTGTGTGTTTGTTTCAGGTTTTAGGTTAGTCTTGTTTGTGGTCTACTTCCCCAGAGATCTGTGGTTCTTGTTATAACCTAATGTTTAAACATCCTCAGAGAGAGCCACTATTGGTGCTATTTCTTGTCCAATTTATGTCTTGTAATTTTCTTAGGGCCTCCTGTCGTTATTGGTGTCAAGGGTTTCAGGATTGAGTTTCAAATTATTTTCATCTCTCTACAAAAGTTCCCCAAACCGTCAACCTAATTGAAAATGGTTAAAAATGACTAAAAAAAAAACCCTAAATGCCTTGCTCGGTTCTATTTTTGTGTTACTTTTTTGGTCACTTAAGTCATTTTAAGTCATGTGTTTGTGTTGAATGGGTTTCTTTTGTCAAAATATTGTATCATCCTAAATGCTTTAATAATTCCCAAGTCTCGCCATGTAGGTCCCTTTTACATCATCCCCTTATGTATTAGGAAACTCATAAAAGATTGGACGGTGCGCTTATTCGCTTATCTCCAAGATGCTCGAAATCTAACATATAAGAAAATAAGCAGAGGCGATGTGTGTCCTTAGTGGGGCCGAGCATGTTAAGAAAGTCTACTGTTAAAAGGCGAGCAACTCAGAAAAGATCAGACGGCATGCTTATTCGCTTATCTCCAAGATGCTCGACATCTAACATATAAGCGAATAAGCAGAGGTGATGCATGTCCTTGGTGGGGCTGAGAATATTGTAAAGGTGTTCTATTAAATAGTACACAAGTTTGGAAAGATCTGATAGCCCACTTAATTTCTTAAAGAGAAGATGCTCGATATCTAATTAATGAATAAGTGAATAAGTGCTGATGACACTTGTCAATGGATGAACGTGGGTCCAGTTATAGATGAGTATGAAAGGTTTTAAAAGCCATAAAGATATTATGGCTCGCTTAATCGCTTATATCAAAGATGCTGGACATCTAACGAATAAGTGAATAAGCAGTGATGACATCTGGCAGTTGGTGTGCCCAGGAACTCAAAGCTGGAAAAGGTTTAAAGTTTAGTTAAGTTGTTTTCTATCTAACGACTTGCTTAATCACTTATATCCAAGATGGTCAAAATCTAATGAATAAGTGAATAAGCTTAGGTGTCATGTGTCCTCAGTCGACAGTGATTTTTGGGAAAATAAGATAGCCATCAGATGCGAAGAGTGATGTCCAAAATCGATGGCTCAAATTCAAAATTGACAGAACAAGTTGCAGAGAGCCGTTAAACCATGAAATTGAAGCTATGGATTAATTATAGAATGTGCGACACCTCTAGTCAAATTCAATTTGAAATACTGATTTGATTGAGGCCATGAAATTGATCAAGCCAACTGCAGCCTCAATAATTCATTAAAGTTATTTGAGAAAATATAGAATTTCAGAGAAAACCAGCTCCATGTGACTTCTGTGCAGAATGGGTAAGCTTATTGTTCACTTGCATTCAAAATTGGGGTGGAATTTGCAGTTCAGAGAAGTTTTTAGAGCTCTTGTTTCAGAATCTGGTTCTAGTATTGATAGAAAACCCTTAGAATGGCCCCCAGAGTTGAAATTTTGGGACAGGTTGATTACCAAAAATGGAATGTTATGGAAAATTTGTCGCAACAGTTACCATTGTCTTTAGGGGATGCCACACAAGCTAAAAAAGTAGTTCCACAACATGCCCGCTTCAAAATTGGGGAAGGATTATATGATTCAGGTAGGTGGGCAAAAGATTCTATTACTAGTTTTGATGGCCTTACTCTATTCAGATGGCCTATAGTCAAAGGAATGCCTCTACTACAGACTACAATATTTGGGAATTAGATGTGGGAAAACTGCTAGCTCCTGGTGTGTTCATGGATGCTGATTTATTCATCTTGATCGCGAACACTTATGATAAGGTGGCTAGGGTTGTTAGGGATACCCAAGGAAAGATAATATTGACTATATCAACAAATGAAATTAGAAGGATTTTCAAGCTAACTGATCCCTCCCAAAATATGGATGATATTGATCTTGAGTATTTCAAAGAAATATACAATAACCAAAGAGACTATTATAGGGGTGAAGTAGTGAAGGGGTATGCAAACAAAATAGGAGACTTGGTAGTGATATGGCCTAGAACCCCAGAACCCTTTAAATTGGATCTTTTCAATGGAAAAGATAGAAAAATGTATAGTGCCTTGTGCAATGTTTTGGGGATAAATGAAGAGGTGGCAATGCCTGTCCATATAATGTTGATGGTTGTTCAGATTCTGCATCCCCACTTGTCAGTGGTTTTTGATTATGCATCTTATATTACTCAGGAAATGCATGATGGTTTGTCAGGGATCCAAGATGGAAATATACAGAAACCAATGGGTTGGTATTCCCTCATGATGCATATGTTCTTATTCAATAGTGCTGACTTGTTTGAAGAAGAAATGGAATTGGAAAATTCCATGATGGTAATGAATTGCTTGTTCAGATGTGGAGTGTAGATTTGTCTTGGGACATAAAGAATGATAGCTATGTGTATTTTGAAAAAGTTTTTGCAACCAGACTTAATTCATTGCTAAGCAACCAAAATTCCAGAGTTCATAATGAAATAATGATGCTTTTAAGGTCTATGGAGTATACCCCGGAGTTGAAAATTTCTCACAACTGGGGAGATTTAATCTTGTACCCTTTTCCTATAGTGATTAGGGTTTATGGTTTTAGAGGTACTCCTTATGTGTTACCCTACAGAGTCCCACACAAGATTGGGATAGTAGAAATTATAAGACAATTAGGTGGGCTGCAGGAGGAAGCCTTGACCGGAAAGATGAAGGGAAATATCTTTCCTACCCTCACTAGAGCCCATCACTTTATCATAAAAAAAGGGGGTGTACACAGTTTGGAAAATACTTTGAGCCCTATCATTTATCCACTTCCATATCCAGGTGTGCAAATAATGAAGATTTTATCATGGGTATGTTCAGGAAGAGGACCAATTGTATAATGTTAAAGCATCAATTCTACTATCCAAAGCATATTATCAAGAACATTTTTGATATAGAGGTTGAAGAAGTCAGGAAGGAAAAATGGATGGCATATAAGAAATCCTTGGACTTTGTCCAGAATTTTGACAAGACCTATGATCCTTTAAAGGATTTATTCCCATGGTCTTATAAAATTGATTCACTAATGAATCTTTTTGATGGAATAATGCAAACCCTAAATGAGAAGAGGTAGAGAGCAGTTGATAGTGATCCAGAAAAGGCTCTTGCTATTTTGAATAGATTCCCACAAAGAAGAATAGTTCCACCTGGGAACTATGTAGTATACAAAAGAAGAGGATATACCACTATTGCTCCCAGAGTTGATAAGCCCATTCAGCATAAGGGAAAGAGGCCAATGGATACTGATGTTCAAGAAGTACCCTCTCTGAAGAGGCAAAGGATGGAAACAAAAGAACAAGGAGGTGAATTGTATTCTCCTTCCCAATCCCCTATGCAATATGATGACCAGACCATTGCTGAGGAATTGCTCAAGATGAGAAATGATGGCGAAGTAGTTGTTACCACTCAAGAACTACAAGAAGGGATGCCATAAGAGCTTAAACATACATCATCTGACCTCACAGTGGCAGAATTTGCTGGCAAGGAATTAGATCCTGAGACCAAACAAGCTAGTGATGAATTCTTGTCTGATGACAATTTCATCAAAACTAGGGCTTTTATTCAGTTTCTATGGAGATGCCATATTGGTGAATACAATGATAAGTGCTAGAAAATGATAGAAGTTCAACCCAATGCTGTGAAGGAGGACATAGAGAAAGCAGTCAAGCAAGAATTAATATTGAAATTTGATAAAATTAATACTGAAGAGGGTAGACAAATTATCAAAAGGCAAGCAGTTCTCATAATACCACAATGGGATTTAGCTGATGCAGTGGTTTTTGATGCTATAAGGAAACAAGCTAAACCCATAAGCCCTGTTGGGATATCAATTGGTGCCCATTTTAGTGAGGATCATGCAGCATTGACAGTCTGGTCACTAAAGAAAAAGGACAAGAGAAGAATTAAAGAAGATGATGAGACTAAAGACACAGGCAGCCTAATTGTGAAAAGGGTTGCATATACTTCAAGAACTGAAGTGGCTAACCTTGTTGTATGGGTTGCCAATTTGAGCATGAAAGTGTCAGAGAAAGAAAAGGAAGCATATGTTAGTTTGAATGAAAGATATGAGTTTGTTCTCAAAGCTTACAACGAAGAGAAGATGAAATCTTTGATTAATGATAACAAAAAGTAGAGTCAGAAGGTAAGAAAAAGATTCAACCAGTGCCCCAAAGGCTAATTTATCAAGACCCATATCATCCTTCCTCCTCAAGTCCATTTATAACATATCCCCCATCCCCTACACCTCTAAGTCCTACTACTGAGGAAGCTATTGATGCCAAGAGAGAAGAATTACAAGCTGAGAAGAATAGGCTAATCAATGAAAGGACAAGATTAGAAGATGAGGGTAAGAGGGACTTAGAAGATTCCTAGGCCTATAAAGAAGCTGAAGAATTGGTAAAGAAAAAGCACACAAATTAGATATTTTCAAATCTCAAAAGATGTGCCAGTGAAATTAACCTTGCTAACCTCTACTCACTGGGAAAAAAGATCACAAGCATCACCAGCTGGCATGAGGATGAAAAGAAGCAATGGGAGCTGATAGTAAATAAGTGGAAAGGGAAGGCATCCCATGTCAAATATTTCTATTCCCTCTTGAAAGAACAAAATAATATTGATTTTGTCCTAACAAGCACTCACAAGTGTCTCAAATTGGTGATCAATTTAGACACCAAAAGGAACATGGTTATGAAGAAAATCATAACCCTAAGGGGAGATTTTTCCAAGGATAGGTATGATATGTATCCTAACATGTTAAAAAATGATGGGAGCATAAAGAATGAAGCCCTATGGCTGAGGTAGTTAAACAAGGCATTGACTAGCAGGACAAAGAGTATTGTTACACTGGCAAACACTTGCTGGTTTGTATTAACCATTGATATTTTGAGCAAAGACAAGGAATTTTTTGAATCTTGGGAAGAAGAAGTAGACAAGGCTAACAGTGACTGGGAGGAGTTCAACAACCACAAAGATGAAGTTCTCAACCTCAAGTGGCCAAGTGATGAGGTGTACACTGCTTGGGTCAACAAATATGGTATAGTTACCCCCATAGCATGAAATAGAAAATATGAAGGAAACAACTAGCATCAAGGAGGTTAAGATAATGGAGCATATCAAATATTAACACCTCTACACCAAAAAGAGAACAAAATCTAGGTGACAAAGACCCAACTACCTCGGAGAAACTTCAACCATTCAGGGAGTCACAGGACAAATGATTACATGGCTTATAGAAAATATTGTTATCTCATCCACCATAAGTTTTGTCTCTTTTTGAAGCTGTATTTTGTCCTTTAGCGCAATCATCTGTAGCTTGTTGCATCCTCATTTTCCAAAAGGATTCCAAGATGACTGTGGCTACCTATAAGTATCAAGTTGTAATATTGTAAGAAGGATGGTAAAAATAAGACTACAAGGCAGATTACTAAATTGTGTCTGACTATTGGTTTTGAGTCTTTGTGAATGTACTGGTATCCAAATCTACATTAATAAAATACAATGGAATATCCATTTTGATATCTATGATGTCTTCTTTCATTTACTATTAATTCTTGTATGTTCATTTTGTAAGGCACTTTGAATATACTGGTTATAAGGTAGTCATGTTCTTGTCTGTGAGTTGCTTTCAAGGAAAGTTTTAAATCTTATAGATGATTGGAGAGGATTAGGGTTTATGCAAGAATTTGATACAGGGGTGTAAGGATGAGAGGATAGTTTGTAAGGCATTCTCTCTGGGGTTCACTTGTATTTCCATTGATTGTTTTCAGTATATGTATTCTCTATTTTGACTCTATCACCCATGATTAGGCACTGGTCATAAATGTTGGCAAGTGGTTGTTATCATCAAATTCAAATTCAGTTAGTCTTTATACTCATGTTATTTCAAGTACAAGTCTAGTTAATTGTATTAAGTACAATTCACCTTTTTGATTCCTTGAAGAGTGAATCAATAGGTTATCCTTCATAGGTCTAAATGGCATAAAAAGAAGAAGGATCTCCAATCCTTAATCCACTATTAAAACTGCTGAAAGCTAATATTCTGTCAGAGGTATACCCGCCTGGGTGTGTAGAGCCCAAAGTGTAGAAGGATTTTCTATCCTTGTTAATTATCCCTTTTTATTGTGAGAATCCCACTTGGGTATAGGAGAGTCTGGCATTTATTGTCATTATAATCAATTCTGCAAGAAAAAGAGCTAACAAATTAGCGACTCTACTCTGGATTCTTGTAATGCTCTCAAAGTCATGATCATGAAAGCATTTGTCCTTACAATATTGAGAATCAGTTTGTTCTTCCTTATAATTATTAGAGAAATTTTATTTTTCTTATCTGCTGTGGTGCATTGTCTAAAGGTCCTAATTCTGAAGATGATACAAATTTTGTCTCAGTTGGAATAGTTGATAACTCTAAAATATATGATATGATCCCTTGTCTATTTTCAAGAGGAAATCCGCTGAATGGAAAAGATTTGTAGTTATGGGAAGTGAAAGATCATTTTCTTCAAGTTACCAGGTGAAGAATTATCAGAGTTAATATATCTGCAAAAATCTGCTAGTTGCTTATTTGTTATAAGGCAATATCTGAGATAGGACAAAGTGTTTGATCTTTATATATATTAACCCTCTGAAAAGAGGTGGTGACTCTAACTTCTGTGTAGTCCAGTATTACATAGTGAAATATTTATTTGTTCTGTAAGATGAGTAGACAAAGAAATACCAGGTCATATTCCAGAATGAATCCTGAAAAGGATCTTGGAGAAGAGCTCCATACGCCTCAAAGGAAACAATGGTCCAAAAGAGAGGCATCTAAACATGATTCCCAACATGTCTCTGAAGGAAAAATGGATATTCCCATTCCAGAGAGGAAGTCGTCTTCATCTAAAGATGCAAAATCTGTGGGACCAGTCGATGCTTATAGAGATAATACCAATTTTGATCCCTTTAGAGATGGAGAAAATACTGACATAGGGTTCTTTCCTGTGGAAGAAAAACTTGCTCGACAAGAAGAGACCTCCACTGCTGAAACAACATCATATGATTCTGATAAATTGCAAGATGAGGTTGTGGCTTTGAAAATGAAAAAATAAGTAACAAGAAAAGTAAATAGCTAAAGCAAAGGGAAAATGTGAGCAAAGGATATATGATTTATTATTGGAAAGAGAAGTCAAGACTAGAAGGAATGACCTTAAAACTAAAAGCCTGGATCAAGAAGTCAAAAGTTTGGATCTAGAATTGTTTGATACCCTCAATGATGAGAGAAACAAAACCCTGAATAAAATCTCAAACCCTGACAAGGATGAATTTGAGAAGGAAGGACTTGTAATTAGGCAGTTGTTCCCATATGAGAAAGAGCGAAATGTGAAACTCAAAGCAACGGCTAAAGATGCCCCTGACAAAGGTAAGCAAAAAGTTATGGGTATCAGCATAAATGAGCCTGTGCAAAATTTTTCTAACCCTAAAGGAATACCTCAAATTGATTTGGATATTGAACAAGCCAGGAAGGCTAAAGACGACTTGGCAAAACAACTAGAAAATTTGGAATTGGAGGCTACGGCAGCTAATATGAAGATGAAAATAGCCTTACTTCATGCTACCAATAATACAACTACAAGTAGCTCTATGAATGTCAACCAAGGAGTACAACAATTTAATTCATCTACTGAGTTAAATGTGAACAATCAAGGTAGTTCTCCTATGGTCCAAAAATATGGGAACAACCAAAATGTTCAGAGCTCTGGTCCTAATGTAGCTACTCAAATTAAGGGTCCTCACTCAGATTTTCAAACTACCAAGCCCAAACAGAATGTTCCTCCACCTATTCAACATCAAGGAGGAATTTTTGGATCAAGTGGTGATAACGAGCTAGGGAATTTTCAAAGGCCTGTCAACATGAACAGATACAGAGCTCTCTTCTTTGAAGGCATCCCTAGTCACCCTAATGTGATCCCAAATGAGGTAAGAGATAGAATCCCTAAGTTCAATGGAAATAATGTTGTTACTTTTGAAGAGCATTTAAAAGATTTTGGTGATAAGATGAATGAATTTGAAATTGAAGATGAGGATGTCATCATGAAACTCTTTGTTCAATCTTTAATTGAAGATGCTAGGGATTGGTTCAGAAACTTACCAAATGATAGTATTGCCTCTTAGGATGAATTTGTAAAATCCTTTAGGGAATAGTATAGGGAACATGTTAATTCTGGATATATGTTAAATGAGTTTAATAACATAAAAAAGTTCTCAAATGAAAATATGGCTGATTTTAATAGTAGGTTTCGAAAGGCTATGAACAAATTGTTCCAATTTTTGAGGTTAGATGAGGAGGTATGCCTTACCACTTACATAAATGTTGTTGATGGAAAAATGTCTTATCTTCTTAGAGATAAAAACCCAACTACTTTAAGGGATGCTTACAAGATGGCAATTGAAATTGAAAGTAATAGAAGAGCATCAGGGAAATTGGGGAAGAGAGAAGACAATAAACTTTGGAAAGAAAAGGGATCAGCCAGTAAAAATTTCAAAGAAGGTGATACAGTGGATAAATTGGTGAGTGCAGTAAAAGACCTTGCTACAAAGATGGATAAGAATGATAGAGGAGGGTACCAAGATAATAAGTATAATAACCAAAGATTTGATAGATAGCCCAATCTAAGAGATTATCCATACAAGACCAATTGGAATAATGACAAACCTATCCCTGAGGGACATGACAACCCAAAAGCAAAAGAAACTCCAGATCCCCTAAAAAGAAACAATGCCAACTATGTTGAGAATACTCCCTGGTGTGATTCTTGTAACATGCCACACTCTCCCTATCAATGTGTAGTAGCTGAGGCTTTGTTTGACCAAACAGAAGAAGGAGAGAAGGAAGTCCCTGCTATCAACATGTTCAAAGTAAAGAAACCTTATCCATGGATCCTTGATATTGCCTCATCCTCTGATGATTCATATTTGGAGGATAATAATTGTTTTACAAATCAGTTACAACATTCAACATATAAAAATGATCAGGATGAATATGTTTCACAAGAAACTATAAACACTATGGGTGATGATAGTTCACAATCTCATTTTAGAACTCCTACTGATGAAGAGAAAAGGTCTTTATCTATTGTGGCAATTAATCAAGCCAGAAATGCCTACAACTTAAGAAATAGGATAGTACATCCACCTCAAGGCAAGTCTACCCCTGCTTATGTTAAGAAAGACTCACCTCAAGTAAGGGTTTCCATCCTAAGAATGATGGCCAAGGTGAATGTTGCAAGCAGGCAGGATCTTCTTAGTATCATATCAGGGAAGGTATGTCAAAGGAAGAAGTGGTGCCGAATGAGAAACTCAAGAAAATGAAGAAAGTCAATGATATACCTCTTGAACTACCTCATTTTGATATGAAACATGCTTTGACCTGAATGAAAGTCTCAGTCCCACTTATGTAAATGTTGAAAATAAAAGAACATAAGGAAGTTGCTCTGGCATTATTAATGGGAATAGATGATGTATCTATCCCTAATCATGAGGAAATACCTTTGACAACAAATAGTGCTAAAGAAGATTCTCGGTTAGTGAAAGGAAAAGGAAAGAGCAAGGAATTTTCTGACATTTGTATTGGAAATATAATAACCGAAGAACCATTGTCTGTTGATCCATTCTATGTAACCTTAATCGTAAATAATTTTTTGGTGAAAAATTGCATGATTGATTCTGGAGCAGCGACAAATGTAATGTCCTATCATGTGATGAAAGAATTAGGCCTCCGGGTTACTACACCTACTAGAAGTTGCCATGCCATGGATAATAGGGAAGTTCTTGTGATAGGGACATTTAAGGATATTGAAGTGAAAATTGTTGCCTTCCCTTAAGAAACATATAGGATGGACATAGTGGTAGTGGATACTAAACCATATTATGGTATGCTTCTGTCAAGGCAATGGGCAGCAGCAGTAGGAGGAAAGATGTAGTTGGATTTATCTTATGCAACTATCCCTATGAATGGGAATGAGGTCAAATTGTATAGAGAACCCCGGTCATCTGTTATGGGTGAGGTGGTCTTACCTGATCAATTAAATTGTTGTGTGAATGTTGATATGGAAAATTTTATGGTTGAAGAAGTTAAGCCACAATTGAAAAATACTAACCCAATTGTGGATGAATTGTTGTTGCAACAAAATGGACTCTGGAAAATGTACTTCGATGGAGGATGTTCAAAAGAAGGATCTATAGAAAGAATCTTGTTGATATCCCCATCAGGTATCACTTTCAAATATTCATTTATGTTAACTTTTCAATGCACAAAACAATACTGCCGAATATGAGGCTTTAATCTTGGGAATGGATATTGCCATCAAGCATGGTATTAAGTGTTTAAAAGTCCATGGAGATTCCCAGTTAATTATATCTTAGATTAGGGGACATTATGCTACTAAAGATGACATATTAAAGTTGTATAAGTATGCTGTCTAGGATAGGATAGAATTCTTTGATGCTTTCAATATTTTATGGGTTGAAAGATCAAATAATATAATGGTAGATTTCCTGGCAAGTGTTTCCCTAAAAAATAATGATGCTACTCTTACTAGCATATCTATAGTTGAAACAAAAAGTAGGCCAACAGTTCCTGACAATATTAATAATTGGCAAGTTTTTGAGGATGATGATGATAACCTCAAGTTTATCCAATGTATGGGCCAGTATGATGGTCAAAAGATTGATTGTGAATCTCTAGTGTCAACTGTGGACATTAAGGAATATATTTTTGATCAAGAAGTCATCCAATTGAATACTAATCACATTCCCAAGGGGTTAGTTGAATTGGAAGGCATGTTTAGCATAAATGACAACTATATGACTCAGAAGTCCAATGGTAGAATGGAAGACTTAGAGAAAATCAATTTGGGATCTGAAACATCTCCCCAATTAGTCTACATTGGCAAGAAATTGGACAGTAATGTGAGATAGAATTTAATAAAGTTTCTGAAATTGTACAAACATGTTTTTTCCTGGTCCTATGATGATTTGAAAGCCTACAAAGAAGATTTATTCCAACATGATGTCCCTTTAAAAGAAGGCACTAAACCATTTAGACAAAAGAAAATACCAATCAATCCATTACTAGCTACCAAGATGGAGACAGAACTGATGAAGTTAAGGGATGTAGGCATAATCAAGCCTATTAGACATTCATCTTGGGTTTCTAACTTAGTCCCTATTAGAAAGAAAAATGGGGAAATAAGATTGTGTGTTGATTTCAGAAACCTAAATGTGGCCTCATTGAAAGATAATTGTGGATTACCAAATATGGCGGCTATGTTGCATAAAGTTACTAGATGTGACTTGTTATCTATGATGGATGGATTCTTAGGGTACAATCAGCTGTTGGTTAAAGAATTTGAGCAATTCAAAGCAACTTTCACTACCCCTTGGGGCACCTATGTATATGCTCGTATGCCATTTGGTTTAAAAAATGCTGGAGCCACTTTTCAAAGAGCTATGGATGTAGCCTTCAAAGACCTCATAGATGTTCTAATCGTGGTTTACCAAGATGATTTAACTGCTTTATCAAAAAGAGTTGAGGATCATTGCAATCATTTGGAAAAGGTCACGATAAAAGCACTAGAATATGGGGTGTCTCTAAACCCAAAAAAGTGTCACTTTGCTGTTACTGAAGGGAAGATTTTGGGGCACATAGTGTCAAAAGAAGGGGTGAGGATAGATCCTGAAAGGGTTGAAGCCATCCAAAAGGTACTTTCCCCTAAGAACTTGAAAGGTACACAATCGTTTCTAGGGAAGATCAACTTTGTTAGGAGATTTATTATCAATTTTGCATAACTGGTTAAGCCTATTGTCAAATTGCTAAAGAAAAATGTGAAGTTTGAATGGGGCCAAGAGGCTCAGTTAGCCTTTGAAAGAATAAAATAGGCTATTCAAGAAGCACTAATCCTTGTATCTCCTGATTACACTAAACCCTTTTCTTTGTTTACTTTTGCCTAATTTCATACTATTGCAGCAGTCTTATTGCAAAAGGATCGTTAAGGATTTGAGCACCCCATTGCATTTTTTAGTAAGTCATTGCAATCAGCTAAATTAAACTATTAAATGATGGAAAAACAAGCTTATGCTTTGGTAAAGGTAGTCAAAGCTTTCAGGCCTTATTTGGTGTGTGTAAAAGTAAAAGCCTATGTCCCTCATGCTGTAGTCAAAGACATCTTTTTTCAAAATGAAGTAGTTCAGGAAAAAGATGTAAATGGATAAAAAAAGTTCAAGAGTTTGATATAGAAATCCATATCACTAAGTTAGTGAGGGGATTAGGGTTTGCTAAGTTGATGACAGAAGAAAATTTGGATTTGGCCCAAATAAACAGTGTTTGTGCAAAAGATAAGTATTTGACAAGTATTGAAATGCAACCCTGGTATTCCAATATTGTTTATTTCCTCAAAAATGCTAAATATCCAGACAACTTGAATGATAACCAAAGGAGGAGTTTGAAATTGCAATCACAAAAGTATGTTTTGTTGCAGGGTGATTTATTCTAGAAAAACATAGATGGGATCTTATTGTTGTGCCTTGAAAAAGGTTAGTCAGAAAAGATACTGAAAGAAATGCACTCTGGAATATGTGGAGGGCATTATTTTGCTAGAACAACAACCCACAAAATTTTGAGGGATGGATAATATTGGCCTTGTGTTTTCCAAGGTGCTAACACTTTTGTCAAGAAATGTGAGCCATGCCAGAGATTTTCAAGCAAGATGAAGTATTCAGGGGCATTGTTATTAAACTCAGTAGTGGCGGAGGCTCCCTTTGCTATGTGGGGAATGTATTTATAGGAGAATTCAATGAAAAATCAAGTGGAGGCCATGGCTGGATTTTGCTAAAAACTGATTATTTCACAAAGTGGGTAGAAGCAATCCCAACCAAAAAGGCAACAAGTACTGTGGAGATTGATTTTTTCATGGATAATATAATTACTAGAGTTGGTGTTCCCCTTAAACTAACCATGGACAATGTCATGTGCTTTAGGTCTGAAGAATTCACTGACTTTTTCTTTAATATGGGAATTGTTATGTCCTATTCATCCCCATACCAACCTCAAGCTAATGGTCAAGAAGAATCTAGCAATAAAAGCATTTTAAAATTTTTGAAAAAGACCTTGGAAGGAAATAAGAGATCTTGGCATGTTAAATTGAAACTTGCCCTATGGGCTGATAGGATTACTGTCAAGAAAGCCATTGGAAAATCTCCTTTTGAATTGGTTTATGGTATTCAGTCAAGAATGCCTGTCAATAATTTGGTCCCAATTTATAAGTTTATCCAAGATGAAGGTATGGAAATCTCTAAACCCATGGAAGAAAGGATGGTTTAGTTGGTAGAATTGAATTAAATAAGGAGAGAAAGCCAGAGAGAAAATATCAAATTGCAACAAAAAATGAAATACCTTTTTGATAGAAGAGCAGATGTGAGAAAGTTTTTACCTGGTGATTTTGTGTTATAGTGGAATATTAGGGCTGAGGAGAAAGGCAAGCACAAGAAATTTGAATCATTGTGGATTAGGCCTTATGTTATATCTAGGATCTTTGGGAAAGATTCTTACTTCCTAAAGAATTTGGATGATGAAGAACATGAACTACTAGTGCATGGACAATTCTTAAAAAATTTCTTTAATTAACTTCTACTTTCCATGCACAGTAGTCTGTAATATATGTATAGGTGTGTTTCCCTTCTGTTGTGTGTTTTTTTCAGGTTATTCTAATTTGTGTTCTACTTCCCCAGAGATCTGTGGCTCTTGTTATAACCTAATGTTTAAACATCCTTAGAGAGAGCCACTGTTGGTGGTATTTCTTGTCCAATTTATGTCTTGTAATTTTCTTTGGGGCTCCTGTCATTATTGGTGTCAAGGGTTTCAGGACTGAGTTTCAAATTATTTTCATCTCTCTGTAAAAGTCCCCCAAACCCTCAACCTAATTGAAAATGGTTAAAAATGACTAAAAAAAACCGTAAATGCCTCGGTCGGCTTTATTTTTGTGTTACTTTTTCGGTCACTTAAGTCATTTTAAGTCATGTGTTTGTGTTGAATGGGTTGATTTTGTCAAAATATTGTATCATCCTAAACACTTTAATAATTCCTAAGTCTCGCCATGTAGGTCCCTTTTACATCATCCCCTTATGTATCAAGCAACTCAAAAAAGATCAAACGATGCACTTATTCACTTATCTCCAAGATGCTCGACATCTAACATATAAGCAAATAAGTGGAGGTGACACATTTCCTTGGTGGGGCTAAGCATGTTAAGAAAGTCCTCTGTTAAAATTCGAGCAACTTAGAAAAGATCAAACGGCACACTTATTCGCTTATCTCCAAGATGCTCGACATCTAACATATAAGAAAATAAGCAAAGGCAATGTGTGTCCTTGGTGGGGCTGAGAATATCCTAAAGGCATTCTATTAAATAGTACACAAGTTTGGAAAGATCTGACGGCCCGCTTAATCGCTTAAAGAGAAGATGCTCGATATCTAATGAATAAGTGAATAAATGATGATGACACCTGTCCAGGGAAGAACGTGGTTCCAGTTGCAGACAAGTATGAAAGGTGTTAAAACCAGGAAAGATTGGATGGCTTGCTTAATCACTTATATCCAAGATGCTTGACATCTAACGAATAAGTGAATAAGTGGTGATGACATCTGGCAATTGGTGGCCCAAGCACTCAAAGCTGGCGAAGGTTTAAAGTTTAGTTAAGTTATTTCATATCTAATGTGTCGCTTAATCACTTATATCCAAGATGCTCGACATCTAATGAATAAGAGAATAAGAAGAGGTGAAGAGTGATGTCCAGAATCGATGGCTCAAATTCAAAATTGATAGAACAAGTTGTAGAGAGTCGTTAAACTGTGAAATTGAAGCTGTGGATTAATTGACGAACGTGCGATAGCTCTAGTCGAATTCAATTTGAAAGACTGATTTGATTGAGGCCATGAAATTGATTAAGCCAACTGCAGCCTCAATAATTCACCAAAGTTATTTGAGCAAAGATGGAATTGCGGATAAAAATATCTCCACGCGACTTCTATGTAGAACGGGTAAGCTTATTGTTCACTTGCATTCAAAATTGGGGTGTAATTTGCAGTTCAGAGAAGGTTTTAGAGCTCTTGTTTCAGAATCTAGTTCTAGTATTGATAGAAAACCCTTAGAATGGCCCCTCGAGTTGAAATTTCGGGATAGGTCAATTACCAAAAATGGAAAGTTAGGGAAGATTGTTTGCAGCAGTTACCGTTGTCTTCAGGGGATGCCACACAAGCTAAAAAAGTAGTTCCACAACATCCCCGCTTCAGAATGATAGCTATGTGTATTTTGACAAAGTTTTTGCAACCAGACTTAACTCATTGCTAAGCAACCAAAATGCTAGAGTTCATAATGAAATAATGATGCTTTTAAGGCCTATGGAGTATACCCCGGAGTTGAAAATTTCTCACAACTGGGGATATTTAATCTTGTACCCTTTTGCCATAGTGATTAGGGTTTATGGTTTCAGAGGTACTCCTTATGTGTTACCCTACAGAGTCTGACTCAAGATTGGGATAGCAAAAATTATAAGACAATTAGGTGGGCTGCAGGAGGAAGCCTTGACCGGAAAGATGAAGGGAAATATCTTTCCTACCCTCACTAGAGCCCATCACTTTATCATAAAAAAAGGGGGGTGGACACAGTTTGGCAAATACTTTGAGCCCTATCATTTATGAACTTCCGTATCCAGGTGTGCAGATAATGAAGATTTTATCATGGGCATGTTCAGGAAGAGGACCAATTGTATAATGTTAAAGCATCAATTCTACTATCCAGAGGATATTATTATGAACATTTTTGACCTAGAGGTTCAAGAAGTCAGGAAGGAAAAAAATGGATGGCATATAAGAAATCCTTGGACTTTGTCCAGAATTTTGACAAGACCTATGATCCTCTAAAGGATTTTTTCCCATGGTCTTATAAAATTGATTCACTAATGAATATTTTTGAGGGAATACTGCAACCCCTAAATGAGAAGAGGTAGAGAGCAGTTGATAGTGATCTAGAAAAGGCTCTTGCTATTTTGAATAGATTCCCACAAAGAAGAATAGTTCCACATAGGAACTATGTAGTATACAAAAGAAGAGGATATACCATTGTTTCTCCCAGAGTTGATAAGCCCATTCAGCATAAGGGAAAGAGGCCAATGGAAATTGATGTTCAAGAAGTACCCTCTCGGAGGAGGCAAAGGGTGGAGACAAAATAACAAGGAGGTGAATTGTATTCTCCTTCCCAATCTGCTATGTAGTATGATGACCAGACCATTGCTGAGCAATTGCTCGAGATGAGAAATGCTGGTGAAGTAGTTGTTACCACTCAAGAAATACAAGAAGAGATGCCAAAAGAGCCTAAACATACATCATATGACCTCACAGTGGCTGAATTTGCTAGCAAGGAATTAGATCCTGTGACCAAACAAGCTAGTGATGAATTCTTGTCTGATGACAATTTCATCAAAACTAGGGCTTTTATTCAGTTCCTATGGAGATGCCATATTGGTGAATACAATGATAAGTGCCAGAAAATGATAGAAGTTCAACCCAATACTGCCAAGGAGGACATAGAGAGAACATTCAAGAAAGAATTGATTTCAAAATTTTATCAGATTACTGCTGAAGAGGGTAGACAAATGATCAAAAGTCAAGGAGTTCTCATATTTCCACAATGGTATTTAGCTGATGCAGTGGTTTTTGATGCTATAAGGAAACAAGATAAACCCATAAGCCCTGCTGGGACATCAATTGGTGCCCAGTTTAGTGAGGATCATGCAACATTGGCAATCTGGTCACTAAATAAAAATGACAAGAGAAGAATTAAAGAAGATGATGAGACTGAAGACACAGTTAGCCTAATTATGAAAAGGGTTGTAGATACCTCAGGAACGAAAGTGGCTAACCTTGTTGTACAGGTTTCCAATTTGAGCATGAAAGTGTTAGAGAAAGAAAAGGAAGCATATGCTAGTCTGAATGAAAGATATGAGTTTGTGCTCAAAGCTTACAATGAAAAGAAGATGAAATCTTTGATTAAGGATAACAAAATAGCAGAGTTGGAAGGTAAGCAGAAGATTCAACCGATGCCCCAAAGGCTAATTGCTCAAGACCCATATCAGCCATCCTCCTCAAGTCCATTTATAACATATCCCCCATCTCTTGCACCTCTAAGTCCTCCTACTCAGGAAGCTATTGATGCCAAGAGAGCATAATTAAAAGCTGAGAAGAATAGGCTAATCCATGAAAGGACAAGATTAGAAGAAGAGGGTAATAGGGACTAAAAAGATTTCCAGGCCTACAAAGAAGTTGAAGAATTGGTGAAGCATAAGCACATAGGTCACATATTTTCAAATCTCAAAAGATGTGCCAGCGAAATTAACCTTGCTAACCTCTACTCACTAGGAAAAAAGATCACAAGCATCACTAGCTGGCATGAGGATGAAAAGAAGCAATGGGAGCTAATAGTAAATAATTGGAAAGGGTAGGCATCCCATGTCAAATATTTCTATTCCCTCTCAAAAGTACAAAATAATATTGATTTGGTCCTAAAAAGCATTCACAAGTGTCTCAAATCAATGATCAATTTAGACACCAAAAGGAACATGGTTATGAAGAAAATCATAACCCTAAGGGGAGAGTTTTCCAAGGATAGGTATGATATGTATTCTAACATGTTCAAAAAGGATGGGAGCATAAAGAATGAAGCCCTATGGCTGAGGCAGTTAAACGAGGCACTGACTAGTAGGACAAAGAGTATTGTTACACTGGGAAACACTGGCTGGTTTGTATTAACCATTGATGTTTTGCGCAAAGCCAAGGCATTTTTTGAATCTTGGGAAGTAGAAGTAGAGAAGGATAATAGTGACTAGGAGGAGTTCAACAACTGCAAAGATGAAGTTCTCAACCTCAAGTGGCCAAGTGATGAGGTGTACACTACTTAGGTCAACAGATATGGTATAGTTACCCCCATAGCATGAAATAGCAGATATGAAGGGGAAAAATAACATCAAGGAGGTTAAGATAATGGAGCAGATAAATTATTAAGACCTCTACACCAACAAGAGAACAAAATCTAGCTGACAAAGACCCAACTACCTTGAAGCAACTTCAAGCATTCAGGCGGTCACAAGACAAATGATTACATGGCTTATAGCAAATATTGTTATCTCATCTGTCATAAGTTTTGTCTCTTTTTGAAACTGTATTTTTTCCTTTAGCCCAATCATCCGTAGCTTGTTGCATCCTTATTTTCCAAAAGGATTCCAAGATGACTGTGGCTACCTATAAGTATCAAGTTGTAATATTGTAAGGAGGATGGTAAAAATATGACTACAAGGCAGATTACTAAATTGTGTCTGACTATTGGTTTTGAGTCTTTGTGAATGTACTAGTATCCAAATCTACATTAATAATATACAATGGAATCTCCATTTCGATATCTATGATGTCTTCTTGCATTTACTATTAATTCTTGTATGTTCAGTTTGTAAGGCACTTTGAATATACTGGTTATAAGGTAGTCATGTTCTTGTATGTGAGTTCCTCTCAAGTAAAGTTTTAAATCTTATAGATGATTGCAGCAGATTAGGGTTTATGCAGGAATTTGATACAAGGGTGTAAGGATGAGAGGATAGTTTGTAAGGAATTCTATCTGGGGTTCATTTGTATTTCCATTGATTGTTTTTAGTATGTATATGCTCTGTTTTGACTCTATCACCCATGATTAGGCACTAGTCATAAATGCTTGCAAGTGGTTGTTATCATCAAATTCAAATTCAATTAGTCATTATACTCATGTTATTTCAAGTACAAGTCTAGTTAATTGTATTAAGTACAATTCACCTTTGTGATTCCTTGAAGAGTGAATCAATAGGTTAGCCTTCATAGGTCTAAATAGGATAAAAAGAAGAAGGATCTCCAATCCTTAATCCACTTTTAAAAATTCTAAAAGGTGATATTCTGTCAGAGGTGTACCCGCCTGGGTGTGTGGAGCCCAAAGTGTAGAAGGATTTTCTATCCTTGTTAATTAGCCCATTTTATTGTGAGAATCCAACTTTGGTATAGGAGAGTCTAGCATTTATTATCATTATAATCAATTCTACAAGAAAAAGACAAAACACATACTTCTCTTCATTGTCTCTGCTCTACTTATTCTCCGCTCTTACACTTATTACAAGAATTCATATTAATTATATATACATACTCAATAGACGCGATCAAAAACAAGACCTTAGGTGGCCCAAAAACATTATACACAACACTTCCAAACAAATTGGCTTAAGTGTGTTTACAATAATGTTTAATACATAATTAATAACTTATTACAATAGGTGCATAGCCTTTACAAAATAAAATATTATACGCTAATCCAAAAATGGTGGTCGGCTCCATACTTTGTTTTCTGAACTATTTAGTGCACTTAATCTTTCTGTAACTTCTTCATACTATCATTCTATACCATGTGTGTATAGGGTAAGCATAAAAAGACATAATAGAGCTTATGTGTGAACACGCATAGCCTGATTCAATCTTACACATGTGCGTTGGTGCTCTGATCGATTGCATAACTATGTTATGTTCTGTCTTCTATACTTAGCCAATGTTTTCTTTTTGAAAGTTTACTGTCAAAACTTTAAATGACTTTGTTGCCATAATGACAACATAAAATAAGTCATAGTCTCCCTGAGAGTCAACTTGCCAACATGAACATATCAATTTCACAGCACCAACAAATCTGATATTTAAATATTTATCATGGTCTTTTAAATTTGAGGCATGAGCATTGTGAGGTAATTGGCAATCCTGTGTTACCAAAAAGATGTTTTGGTTTTTATTTTTGTTTTAGTAGTAAACTTGGATGGAGACCTCAAGTGCTCGGTCACTTTGGTGGCACTTCTTAGTTGGAAGATGTATTGCCTCACTGTTGAACTCAGTGACTAGACTCAGTGGTACTCGGTGTTGTTTTTTATGATATTATACTCATGGTACACTGCTTGGTGGTAGTTTCTTGGTATGTGCAGCTTGGTGGTGTCTTTCTCGGTAGCATATTACTCGGTGGTGTCTCTTAGGTGGAGTACTACTCATTTGTGTCTTTCACCGAGTGGTCTGGCTCTTTGTGTGCTTCCTTACCGAGTGGTTATTGGGGTTCACCAACTTGTGTTTATGGATTGGGTAGACATTGGAGATTGCATCTATGATTTGAGGGGCTCATTGGGATCGTGCTGAGTTATGATGAATGTAGATTTGTGGCATTGGATCTTGTGTGGAGCTAAATTTAGGTTTATGTGTTCTTCTATGTATTTTTTTATTATTTGTAGTCGACTGGTGCATTTAATATCTATTCATTATAGAGTGTATGGCCGACAGGTCATTTAATTATTATTTACAAGCTGACTTGTGGCAAGTGTATATAAAAGAGAGTCTAGTTTGACATTTAGAGGAAGATAGAGACATAAGAAGATAGATGGAGGATACCAGAGTAACCTAATAAGCTAAAATATTGTAAGTTACTACAGATAGTTGTAAGTGGGTAGACAAATATTGCATATTTCCTGGTGTCTTGCGAGCACAAGTTCAAATCTGGTTTCTTCCATTTAGCTATAGGGTAGATGGAGAAGGTTGGATCCTATGAGATATTTTTGTATCTATTGATGTAATTGTCCCTAACTGGGAAGGCCTTATAGCCCAACATGTTTCATGTAATTGGAATTTTGAGATAATATAAGTTGATATTTTTAGATCTAGTTTGTTGATGTGTTCCCATTGTTGTTCTTGTTGTTGGCTGCCAGTTTGGATAGTCCCTTATTGGATCCTCTAAGCTTGACTACATCAAGTGGTATTAGAGCTGTTGGTTCATTTCTTGTGGATCTTAGGGTTTTCAAAGATCTGGAGAGATGCCTCTAAGAAGATTGGACCCTAGGGGATTGCAGATCATTTGAAGAAGGTGGAAGTGAGGATATACGAAAGATTCAGATCTGAGATGATGGAAATGAAGAATGAAATCATAGAAGGTATAAAAATTTTTGGATTGTGTAGAGGTCTAAGAATGGATGATGGTTATGAAGAAGTTGTTGAATATTTTGAAGTTGTTGGATCTAGTGGAGATGACAAGTCGATCGGATAGAGAGATCTAGAGGAGATAGATATGATCGGTTGTAGAGATCTAGAGCTCAATTGAGTACAAACTACTGAATGGAGGTTTCCAAAATTTCTAGGTACATTGAGACTCAAGGATCTGATTGATTGGATTAGTGAGTTAGAAGACTAATTTGAGCTGGAAGACATTGAAGATCCACTTAGATTGAGGTTGGCATAGACTAAGTTGAAAGGGCATGTTGGTTTATGGTGGAAAGAGTTGCAGAGGGATTGAGAAGAAGAAGATGAGATGAAGATCAATTGGTGGAGGTTAATGGTGGCAAAGCTAAAGGCTAAGTTAATTATTGATGACTATGAACCTTAGTTATTTAAGAAGTTATAGAATCTAAAAAAAAAGGAGATGACTGTGGATAATTAAACCAAGAAGTTCTACAAGTTGACTATTCGGTCTGGGCATAGAGAAATTTCTAAAGAAAAGGTGGTGAGGTATGTTAATCACCTAAAATTCTATATCCATGATGAGATTGGTATGTTGAAGATTCACTTTGTAGAAGATCAGCTTATCAATATGCACCAAAGGCATAAGATAGGTTTAAAATAAGACATTATGGTAATTCTCGAGGGAAAAAGAAGCAAGAATAGTCGGTAAAAGATAAACTTAGGGTTGAAGATGAACCGAAACCTGTTGAAGTGAGGAGAAAGACATGTAGATGTGTATTCAGAGGTATTTGTTACAACTATGGAGAAGAAGGACAATGGTCATTTGAATGTCCCCATGCAGATAAGAAGGTCGGTAGTCACCAAAATGCTATGGTGAATGAGGTTGCTGAGGATGAACCTGAGGTGGAAGGTGTGAATCTTTTTCTTTAAAGAACATTGTTGTTCTCAAAGAAAGATGATTCTTGTAAGATAAAGAACTTGTTCAGGACTATGTGTAAATCTGGTGGTAAATGTTGTACAATGATTATTGATGGAGGGAGTACTGACAACCTAGTTGCTGAAGAGATGGTTCATAAACTTGGTTTGAAAAGGTTGAAGCATCCTTGTCCTTATAGGATAAGTTGGTTACAATTTGGTCATGTAGTAGAGGTGAATGAGTAGTGCATGGTGAGTTTTTACATTCATACTTATAGAGATGAAGTATTATGTGACTTTGTGGAGATGAGTTCTTATCATGTTTTACTTGGTAGACCTTGGTAGTATGATAGAGAGGGTATTAATGACTATAAAATAAATTCCTTTACTATACTGAAGGATGGACAAGATTCTATTTTGATTCCTTTGAAGGATGTTGAGCTTGGGAGGAGGAACTTGAGTATTGGTAGCAGATCTGAAGTTTTTGTAGTGGATGGTGCAGGTATGAGTGTGTAGAGATGTGAAGTTAAATCAAAAAGTAATAGTGGAAAAAGGAAGTAGAAGAAGAATTGAGGGAAGAGTGTGTCGATTGAGGACTTGGAAGACATAAACCAGTTTTGGATCTATGTGTTGAATCTCAACAGATGTTCAACTAGCTTATGAAAACATCTTTTTCACACCTGGGATGTCTAATGCAGGACCATCCAGGGGTAGTTGGCAATCCTATGTCACCAAAAACATGTTTTGGTTTTATTTTTGTTTTAGTAGTAAACTTGGTTGGAGACCTCAGATGCTTGGTCACTTTGGTGGATGTTCTTAGTTGGAAGATGTATCACTTCACAAATGAAGTTGGTGACTGGACTCGGTGGTACTTGGTTTTGCTGTGTTCGGTGATATTCTACTCGAGATACATTTCTCAGTGGTAGTTGTTTGGTGTGTGTAGCTCTATGGTGTCAAATTTGGGGCCAAATTTCGACAGAAGTTTCTGACAGGTAACTTTTTCTTACGAATTTGGTGTTTTTTTTTGTAATAGGCCCCGATGATGTCGGTATTCTGATGGGTGTTTAATTGACCATTGGAATTCTAACAGATTCGAGGTATACATTAAAAAAAAAGTGAAATATCCTCATCATTTTTATTTTGATTGGAGAGCGGGAGAAAAGGAGTGACAACTGAGCGCGGGAGAAGGTATGTGATTTCTTCATCTTTTGAGCCTCTGGCATCATATTTGAATGCATTTCATTTTATTGTTGAGGGAGTTTCTCTCTGAAATGACTGCATTCTACTGGTGTTGTGCCCTAGCTAGTGCTTTATATCTATTATTTGATGTTATTGGTGCTTGTGCTCAAGGATATGGATTCACTGTATTCAAATGTTTGGATTCACGTTTGTTGATATTACTGGCATATGTGTTTAATGACGCCATTATATATTGTTGTCACTGAAATAACCACATTCTACTGGTGTCATGCCCTAGCTCATGCTTTAACTCCATTATTTGATGTTATTGGTGCTTGTGCTCAAAGATATCCATTTTTTTGAAATGTTGACTATTGTTATGAAAAGGACAGCCCGTGAGCTTCTAGCTAGGTGCCATTTGTATTGATAGCTTAGGGAATCAAATGTATTGTATCATTTATAGTTGAGAATATGTTAAAAGGAAATAGGACAAAGAATGATTTTTATTTAGTTTCTCTATTTTGATCCCTAAGTGGCTTACAACCCTAGACAAGTATATGCAGATTTACAGATCCAGTTGCAGGATACATAGTAGCTGATAATTCACAAGAAATCCATGCATCCAATTTGAATAGCAATTAATATAAAGAACTATGGTCCTCCAATGGCCCAATCATCCGGACCTTGACTGTCCCCTCAGCGAGTGACCCTTCAAAACTGGGTTATCATGCAATCAGTGAGTGATCCTTCATTCTCTTGGTCTTCCCTGCATGCAAACATATTGGTAATACACAATACAATGATAAAAAGTCTTTCACAATCACCCTTCCCCCAAGGAAAAATATCAACCATCCCTTCCACATAGCATTTCACTATTTTATGAGTGGATTGTGTAGGAACAATTAACATTAAACAAGGAGAAAACTCCTCAACACATTTTGGAAACCATTGAATTCAATAATAAATGAAACCTAACACCAACACTATTCCTTTCCTAGTTGCAGGAAATATGGGAACCATTTTTGACAGATATTGTACAAATGAGGAGAATACTCCCAAGAGGAAATGCTTCAATGTGGAACAATTGAAGGACAATATTTTACTTTTATATGCACATATGCAATTTTTTTGATAGATTTCTAAGATAACAAAACCATAGAAAGAATAGCATATAGAAGAAAGTAAAGAATAATGATCATATTTTGAGATATTGTGGAAACTTAAAGGAAAGAATGCTTGGTGGGGTTATCATGCAATCAATGAGTGATC
>MU226511.1:948916-977586 GCA_018584345.1 Thuja plicata
TTCTCATCCATGCATGAAATGTTCTAGTGATCATATAAAATTACTTTAGGCCTCCAGTATTGATGAGATGTACAAGTGTAAAATGTTTTTGTGAGACTGGGATCAATTTGTGCAGTGTACATAAATGTAAGGTGGTGATTATTCTCGATGATCAACAGGTAGCTAGGATAGTAGCTAGGAATAAAGATAACATAGCCCAAGAGACCATCATAGGTTGTCTCTTTATTCGGTCTATATTATTGACATAATGTTTTACATTGCATTAGCTCATCAAATCTGGGGATTTGAAAGAATTTAATAGAATATTTTCATGACAATGTATATTATTTAAGTTGACGTTGCACAAATTTATCTACTTCACACACTTGTATACTATGAAGATGGCGATAAAGAAGCATCTCCTAACATGGCCATGCTTCTTTATCGCCGTCCTCATAGTCTACAATGCATGAAGTTGATAAATTTGTACAACATCAACTTAAATAATATACGTTGTCATGAAAATATTCTATTAAATTATTTCAAATCCCCAGATTTGATGAGCTAATGAAAGGTAAAACATTTTGTCAATAATATAGACTGAAGAAAGAGAGAACTGATGATGTTCTCTTGAGCTATTTTATCTTTAATGTGCATATCAGTCATTTTTTCAGTATTTCATAATTAATTTTCGACAGCAGTGCTATACCATCGATAGATAAAATGTTAGAGAATCATAATTTATGACAATTCTTCTGACAGTAATGCTATACATTTGATAGGGCAACCTGTCAAAGAAATGTTGCATGAATGTCGCTATTCTGATAGTTAAAGTGTTGCAAATAGAAATTTTTTAACAGAAACTTTGACAGTAATGCTATATATCCGACAGGTATATCTGTCAGAATAATGTGGAAACTGTCAGTATGCCAACAATTATAATGTCGGAAAGGATATGTTTTCGATAGTTATTTCTGACAGAGATTGTATATTTCTGATAGGTCATGGTGTTGGAATGTCGATGGATGAACCGTAGGAAATTCCATAATGAAGTTTTTGTCATGTGCAAGTTTCTGACATGATGTCATGTCAGTAAACTGACGGATGTGTCTTCTATCGCAATTTCCTATGCAAAAATGGCGAAGGACTCATGTGTCAAAATATCGACAAATGAGCATTGGCAATTTGTCAAATGGCCATCAGAATTTGACCTCAAATGTACTAGTGGTGGTGTTTGTCTGGGGGAGTTCTTCTCAGTTGTGTCTTTCATTGAGTGGTTTGGCTCTCGGTGTGCTTGTGTTACCGACTAGTTGTTGGGGTTCACTGACTTGTGTTTATGGATTGGGAAAACATTGGAGATTGCATCCATTATTTGAGGGATTCATTGGGATCATGCTGAGTTCCAAGGTGTGGAGATTTGTGGCATTGGATCTTGTGTTGACCTAAATCTTGGTTGATGTGTTCTCCTATGTATTTTGTTATTATTTGTAGCAGACTGGTGCATTTAATATCTGTTCATTGTAGACTATATGACCGATTGGTTCATTTAATTATTGTTTACAAGCTGACTTGTGGAAAGTGTGTATAAAAGATAGTCTAGGTTAATGTTTAGAGGAAGATAGAGACATGAGAATATAGATAGAAGATAGCAGAGTAAGCTAATAAGCTAAAATATTGTAAGTTGCTCCAGATAGTTGTAAGTCGGTAGACAAAGATTGTAGATTGCTTGGTGGCTTGTGAGCGCAATTTCAAATATGGTTTCTTCCACTTAGCTATAGGGTAGATGGAGAAGGTTGGATCCTGTGAGATCTTGTTGAATATGTTGATGTAATTGGCCCTAACCAGGAAGGCCTTACAACCTGACATGTTGCATGTAACTGGAATTCTAATATAATATGAGTTGATATTGTTATATATGTGTTGTTGATGTGTTTACATTATTTTTCTTTTTGTTGGATGCAAGTTTGGATAGTCCTTTATTGGATCCTTTGATCTTGACTGCATCAAAATTGTCTCAAATTAACAAAATCATTTCCCCACCAATTGAGGCACTATTCAACTTTCCCCAAATGTCTTAAGCGTTCGACATTATGATGAAATATGCAACCCTATTTTGATTTATATAGTTTTTTGTTTATATATCCCTTTTATTACATATAAACTTTACTAATGAGACCCCTACCAGAGACGGAGGATATTGTATGGCATCCTGACTCTCCTTTTTATGTAGCTGAAAGAGGGATGTTGTTGCAGGAGCACCTAGGTAGGCTAGTGGATGCATTGTAACCTAGGGTTTTTCTCATTTTTTTTGGCTTGTAGTGGTTATAGTCAGATCGCTAGATGAATAAAGGGACCAAGTGTCCTAGTGTGTGGAGTGTTTGTAGGAGGGTGGGTCTTGTTAGGTCCTTAGAGACATTTGTGTCCAATTAGGCCCAATTAGGTGTTTTTGAAATTTTGTGGAAAAATGAGCCAAGAAAGGGACTAGAGATCCTATTTGATGTTTTTTCATCATATTTTGTGGATTGGAAAATTTTGGGCATGGTTAGACCAAGTTTGGAGACCAAACTCAAAAGTTGCAAAAAGTTGTCAATGACAACATTGACAACTTTTATGACAAGATTACATCTTCGGTGAAATTGGTTAGATCACTATCTGAAACTATTGAATTAGTGTTTGGGTCAACTATATATTACCATCCTTGAGATGTGTGAATGGTTGGCAAGTTTGAGAAACTTTGTGTATGGACTCTACATGTCAATAACATTGACTGTTAAGGTGTTTTGAGGTGATCTGATAGTTTGATGGATTGAATCCAATTCTATGAGAATTTTTTTGTGTAATGTAGGTTGATAGAATATTTTGTGTGGTGGTAGTTTTTTTTATTAAATAATTTTAGTTTCTTGTTTAAATTATTTTTTTCTTAGCACTGTCGTTGTTCTGAACTAGGCATTGTGAACAAATGGGGTCTTAACTCCATTTTCCACCGTGGAATTAGCATGAGTCTTTGGATTATGAGAGTAGACTCCATTTACATTGTGTACAGTGTAGGAGGGGCCCAGGAAGTGATGGAAGCCAGTTTTAAAGTGATGCCCTAGGCGAGCTAGTGTGGCATGGCTAGGGATCACCATTAGTTACAGAGCCATTTTGGTTGATTGAAAGAATTCATAGCTTCAATCAAAGCTTGTAGAGAGTTAGGGTATTTTTTTTTCAGTTCCCAAAGTGAGTGGGAATATTTGGTGAGTGTGTGGTGAGGTTCAAACTTATTCCTAGACCCCAAATGGTGTTTCTTGCATCTTTGGCCTAAAAGGCTCCAATATACCCAAATTGATCAATGCTTAATCCAAAGAGAGGATTAGGGTTTCCAAGATGTTCATAGGACCATTTCCAATCCCTGAAAGCATACTTTGGGCATGGTTAGAAAAATTTTGGAGACCAAACTCAAAAGTTGCAAAAAGTTGTCAATGTTTTCATTGACAACATTGACAACTTTTATGACAAGATTGCATCTTCGGTGGAATTGGTTATATAAATATCTAAAACTATTGAATTAGTGTTTGGGTAAAATATATATGACCATCCTCGAGATGTGTGAAGGCTTGTCAAGTTTGAGAAATTTTGTGTACAGACTGTATATGTCAATAACAGTGACTGTTAAGGTGTTTTGAGGTGATCTGATAGTTTGATTGATTGAATCCAATTCTATGAACATTGTTTTGTGTAATGTAGGTTGATAGAAGATTTTTTGTGATGTTATTTTGTTTGATTAAATAGTTTTAGTTTCTTGTTTAAATTATTTTTTTCTTAGTACTGTCCCTATTCTGAACTAGGCATTGTGAACAAATGGAGTCTTAACTTCATTTTCCACTACGGCATTGGCACGAGTCTTTGGATTATGAGAGTAGACTCTATATATATTGTGTATGGTTTAGGAGGGGCACAAGAAGATATGGAAGCCATTTTTAAGGTGATGCCATAGGCAAGCCAGTGTGGCATGGCTAGGGATCACCATTAGTTGTAGAGCCATTTTGGTGGATTCAAAGTATTCATAGCTTCAATCAAAGATTACAAAGGGTTAGGGTAGTGTGTGTTGAGTTTCTGAAAGTGAGTGGGAAGATTTTTTGAGGTTTTCTTGATAGCAAGAAAGAAGTTTCTGACATACTGATTTTGAAACCCACAAAACCCTGATTTCTAGCCTTGTTTGTAGGCAGAGATGTATGGACAACATGGGATCCCTAGACCTAGAAAATATCTAGTGTCTCAATAAACGATGTCTAGATCCTAATTTTTTTTGGGCACTTTTTAATTTTTTTTTTTGTGTTATTGTACGAAAGGTGACTAAATAGGGCTAATTGCTTGTAGCCCTATTTGGAAAGCAATTGTGTGGGTTCTTGGAACTCGATTGGAGTTTTGATACAAAGTGTGCTTGCAGGTGTTGGAAAGGGTCCTGTAAACATCTTGGAAACCTTAATCCTCTCTTTGGATTGAGCATTGATCAATTTGGGTCAATTGGATCCTTTTAGGCCAAAGATGCAAGAAAGACCATATGGGGTCTAGGAGAAATTTTGGAAGTGTTTTGTTTTACAGAATGATGTTCACTAGTTGAAGGAGTTAGGATCTTGTGAAAAGATAAATAAGGAGCCTAGAGTTATTGAAAGAACCCTAGTAGGTCGTAGAGTGACCTAGGAGACCCTAGAGGAGGTCTCAGAAGAAGCAAGACTAGTGCTACATCAGAGTGGTATCAGAGCAAGTTGAGAAACTTGGGAAGATTGGTTTATGTCAGAAGTGGAATTTTGTGGTTCTACAAAGATGGTGACAAATGTAGAACTAGCCAAGGATATGGGAGAGAAAAAGGAGAAAAATAGACTCCTTGAGGGTACCTTGGAAGCCATGAGGATAAAGATGGAAGAACTAGCATATGTTGCTTGGAAGAAAGACTTTGAAGCTAAAACCAGTAGTAGGGGTAAGCAGAAGATTGAAGAGGAGGACTTCATCCCTGAACCAAATCCAATAATGAATGAGGAACCTTTCTTTAAGGCCATAAAGGGATTAAGTGGAAAATATTTGAAAGGGATACCTTTAGTTGGAGGAAAGATGGATATTGAGATAGTCATAGAATGGATTGAAGCAATGGATAATCACTTCGAGTGTGAGGCGATAAATGAAGCCCGAAAGATCAAAGTGGCCAAGTCTAGACTCAGAGGGTCAGCTTTGAATTGGTAGAAATACTTTTAGGGTGAGAGGGTAAGTATGGGAAAGTAACCAATTGCAAATTGGAATGCTATGGTTTTCAAATTGAAGGAAAACTACCTTCTAGAGGACTATGTGATCTAGCTTCATAGGAAGAGATAAAACTTGAAATAGAAAGACCTAGATGTGGCCTCATATACTAAGGAGTTATAGAGATTGTATCTAAGGTCTAAAATGTAGGAAGAAGAGCCAATCAAAGTGGCTAGATACTTGGGTGGATTGAAGTGGAACATCCAAGAGGAGATTAGCATATAGACACCTACCACCATCCAAAAGTGTCATGAATTGGCCATAAAGGTGGAAGAAAAGGATAAGAAGAAAGGGGATTCTACCTTCAAGAACAAAAATAAAAATAGAGGTAGAGGTAGAGATCAGAGGGGTCAAAGAGGAGGCTACCAAGACAGGGGTAGTGAACAAAGATCCCAAGGAGAGAGTAAGTTGATAGAGAAACACACTGAAAGCAATTCAAGAGGAGGTTATAATAGAGATAGAGGGAATCATGGTGGTCCTAACAGAGGAAGAGGAGGTAGTAGTAGTTCCTATTTTGCAACCATGAAATGTTATTGATGTGGGCAACTAGGTCATCCAGCCTATAGATGTCCAGACAAACCTTCTGCAGAAAATAGTGATAAGAGGATAACATATTAACATGAGGACACTTCAAGTGCCAAAACCCCTGAGGTAGACCATCTAGAATTAGAGATGGGTGAGAATCTAATATTCAGAAGGGTACTAATAAGGCAACCAATCAAGGATAAACCCAAACATAGGAGGGCACTATTTAGAATTAGATGCAAGATCCTTGGTAAGGTGTGTAAGGTGATTTTGGACTCTATATCCACAAATAACATCATTTCAGAGGAGGCAATAGTAAAGTTTAAGCTATCCAAGATACCCCATGTGACAAGGATAGATTTCTTTGTGACATCCTACTAATGTGTTGCCCCACTTTTGGTCTACATACCTTTGAGATAAAGTGGATGTTTTATGTATAGTAGTGATCTTGTAAGCTTTGTGTAAGTCTTGAGTCTAAGTATAGCTATCCTCTTAGGATAGGAAGCCATTATCAAATTCCCCTAAATTGTCTTCTTTTCTATAAGATGGGAGGAATTGGTCTCTGAGATCGCATTTCATTGCGTAGGTTAGGTTCCCAAATCCGGTAAAGGTCATGTTTCAAAGGATTCTAACATTGATTTTATATACACTTAAAGTTTTTTCCTTAAAGTATTCCCTTTGGTAGCATGGTGGAAAATTGGTTCTAAGCTTCTCCTCGGCGGAAAATCACCTGCAGAGTATGTTTTCCACAACAGACATGAACTTAGAGTATCAGAGGTCAGTGGAAGTTGGAAATGAGAGATTTGGGAATAAGAAAGCTTTAGGCATTCAAATTAAATCTATTCCAAGAAAAATTAATGATTGAAATCAAGATTTAAGCTTATCAGCAGAAAAGAAGAAAATGGCTTCTCCGTTACTCCAACAGGTGGGTTTGTACCTACAGAGTGCGTCTTCCACCAAATCAATTTTATGAAGGATTTTCAAGAAGAATCAACTTCATGAGTGACCCAGGGAATAAAGATAGTGGATGAATTCAAGACATTCCATTTTAGCATCTTAACAAGCTAAATTTCTCCATCAACAAATTTTTGAGTAGAGAGCACTCTAGAGGCATTTCTCTGCCGAAAGGGAAGCGGAAAAGTGATTTTTCACTACCTCCAAAAAGTTATCATTACGGTTACTAAAGTGAAAAGACATTTCTTAATAGCATGTTGGAGTAAAAGTAATTAATTCAAATAAAGCCATTTTACTCTATAACAGACTTTCTCATTAATGTCTTAGTCATTTCATTTATGTGGCACGGGAAGTCAGTCATTAAACTATAAAGAATTCAAATTTATAAAGTCAGAAAAGTATTCCAGACAGGAGATACCATTTGTTTGACGAATTGCCCAAATTCAAAATTCTTAGCGATAGTTGTTCATTGCTCCTGCACTCTTGAGAGATCTACTTTAGCCCCAAATCATAATACATTGAAGTATGGCTTCTAAATTCACAGGATTCAACGCAATGAATGACATCACATCCAACAGGCATAAGATTACAGACACCTCCATAAAGTTCATTGATATGCAGAACTTTCAGAGAAAAATGAAGGCAAGCCAGATGCACCCTATCACTGAGAAATTAAAAGAGAGTGGGTTAGTATAAGTGATAAATTTTCCTATTGTCGTTCAAGCTCCTGAAATTGTTTGAGAGTGCATAGCCTAGTATAATCTAGATACCAAGCAAATCCTCCTACCCAATGACACATTGCTTCTTTCAATTGATCAAGATTCTGTCCAAAACTTCATGTGTATTCTAGAGCAGGTTGAATACTTAGAAATGACATATAGTCAGGTGGTCACTGAATATGTATAAAAAAGGGTAGTATGGAAGAAAAAAATAATGAAGGCATGGTTTCAAGAGCCGAAGATTTCCAAAGGAAAGTTACCCAAAACACTATATGACACGAATCTAAAGCCAGAGATCATAGACATATTAGTGCTGATCCTTAGAATCTGAGGTGAGAGTGATGTGCAAAATTTCATTGAGCACCATTTCTTCTTAGTTTAGGTGATTTTTTCTCAGCACCACTTTATTGATTGGGCCCTCATGGTAAGAGAAAATCTCTCCAGTGCCCTAAGTAAAGCTAAGCTTCAAAATGAGCTCTACATGTCTTCAGTCCTCATATATATATTAGCCACAATTCAAATTTGGCCAGGGCTTCCTAGAGTCGAAGATTTCCCAAATAATGTTAAAAGCTATGAATTTTTCCTATGTCTAACATTATATAACATTTATGTTGAGTATCTCAGAGTTAATGATGCATTTACAATGAGACTATGCAGGGAGCTACAAGGTTGTCCAGAAAGGAGATTTCCTCCTAAAGCCATGGCTTTTATCAGCCAATTTGGGTGCTTTTCCATTCAATTTGTGGATTTCTCATATCTTCATCTTGCTGGATTCGATGACTTCCCTTTGAAGCTTCCCAGATACCCTGATGATATGATCGTGCTAGTGGAGGTGATGAGTTAGGCACTCCAAGTGTACCTAATCTATGTTGATGCTAGGAAGAAGGGCTACAATTTTCTGATGACCATTGGAGCCTATAGTTGCACATCCTGGTCTGAGGCAAAGAATGTTCTGAAGACATTCTCAAAGAGGTTTTTTGATGGAGACATATGATGTCTTGACGCCCTAGTATGACCCTATAAACTATGCCTGAGATATCTTTCGAATGAGTTGGTCAATTTGTCATATTGATGATATTGAAGACTGCTAGGCTAACTGCAAAGAAGATTTAGAAAGCCAAGAGAGATTCTATGCCAAGTTAACCATTGAACAAATCAAAAAGTTCAAAGTTAAAATTTAAGTGGAAGGAATGGAAGATGATGGTAAACATGTGTATGATAATACATATTTGGAGAAAATAAAGCCACTTCCTATAAGCTTTGAGTCCATGCTAAAGTAGACCATTAACAATATGGAATCCTTGATGGGTGGAATATACAAAAGAACAAAGCAGTGGGTCAAATGGACTATAGGTAGAAGGAAGAGGTCAGAAAGGAAGCCTCCTACTCAAAGGATCCCAGAAAAATATACTTTGAACATTGCAACAACTTCTTTAGTAATACTCACAACCATAGCCAAAGGTTCATCTTAGCCAGCCGATGGAGGTGATGAATCTCCAAAGAAAGAAGTTCAACCAAAGAAGACATGTGGAGAAGGCCCGCTTCTAGATATTGGGTCAATAGAGGAAGCAATTTCTATAGAATTGGCCAAGCCAACAAAAGAACCTACCAAGGGTGCAGGACCTGAGCAATCAACTAAAGCAGTCATTGTAGATCCACAAGTCGACATTTTGACACAAGATACTCCAAGGTGAAGGTCCCCTATTGTAGTAGAAGTGGGTGAGGATACCTCCAATACCTCAGCCACTAAATCAGATGAGAGGGTTGGGAAGAAACAAGAAGCTACTCAAATCATTAGATTGGTCTCCTCTTCTCCAACATAAGTAAATCCATTTTCTTCTAGGCCTAAATCTACTCCTTCGGTCATCAGGAATTTGTTCATAGAAGATTTGGTTTCTGCTTCTAAGGTTAGTAGTGCCGAGTCATGGATAGAACATACTTTGGAGCAAAAAAGGAAGAGAGCAGAGGAGGGAAATTCTAGCAAAGATACTCTCTCACGGGCCTTGCAACCCAACACTACAGTGGGTAAAGTAAAGAAAGTAAAGATAATGTCTACACTGGGTCGAGATCTTGAAACATGGCATTTCACTATGGAGGTAGCCAAGCTTACAAAGGAAGGTAGAATCAAAGATATGACTGGCCCCGACTTTCATTTATAGTCGTTCGACATGGGACTTGCTTGGCATGACACCAAAGTAGACTGGTGGAAGTCCACCAATGTGGTAATAGAAGAAGAGCTCTAGGAGCTCAAAACTACTAAAGTTCAACTCAAAGAAGAAGTAGCTAAGATAACTAGCTTCATCAGATAGCTCATCATGTCGATAGCCAGTGTTCCTAGCACCCATACCACTTTTGATCCCAGTGCTACAGAGAACCAAGCTATTATTGCCAAGTTGCAAGAGGACAGACATTTTGGGAAAATTGGCAAGCGATCAATCGAGAGGCTCGAGTTTGAAGGACTAGTGGTTGTTGAGAAACTGGGTAATGCCCTCTTAAGATTGGAGACAAAGAGGATTAATATTGATAAGAATGGCTTCAAAGCTGAGAATTTAAGATCGAGATGATCATCCAAGCTGAAACAGGGCTGCAACAAACAAATGTCAAGATCAAGGAGGAGAAGAGAAAAGATTTTGCACTCCTTCAAGGTATGCACACAGAATCACAGATGAGTGGAGAGGGAAAATAAATGATTGGATTGGCTAATATGTAGAAATAATTTTTTGATTATGTGCATAAGATGTCAGAGTAGTCTTCCACTCATTTGGAAAAGGTGCCAGAGCTTCGACAATTGAGTGGATGTATCTATAAAGCCATGGAAGAGTTGAAGGATCAGATGGATGCAATTAAGAACCTATCCAAAGAATATTCTAGGTGATTTATCAGATATACCAATGTCCATGTTAATAGACATGAAGAGCTCATCCAAGTCATTACAGTTGTCACTGCCTATAGGGCTAAGTTAGACGAGGGGAAGTGAACCGAAGCCTAGATAGATTCCCTCTTGTGCTATATTTTTATTGAATTGCAATAGATAAAATTTTGTTTATCATTTTTTATTGGAGAAGTGGAACCATTTTGGTTACCATTTTGTAACAGTCCAACTCTAGAACCCTATATGTATTATTTTCCAAATCAATGAAAAAGTTGGCTAAATTTTGGTGTGAAAGATAGCATTTTGCTGAGTCAAATTTGTATGTCTGAATGCCATTTCTTTAACTGCTCCATTGCATTACATTTATTTATCTACTAAATTAGATTGTTTCTTTGGAATTAGATTTAGATTTTGTGGTGGAAGCAAAATTCTATATTATGATTTTCTATAGTTAATCAGGGGGAAATTTGGCATTTTTTTGAATCTGGGAGATGTCCATGTGAAATAGATTGATTCATTACCATTTCATTATTAAATTTCTAAGTCTTGCATTTGCATTTTCATTATCAGTTATTGCATCACAAATTTTAAGGAGTCATATGATTGATGAAGTCTTGAAATTGGCTAAAGTTAGAATCATATTTATCCTGCCCGAGCTATTTCCTATCTAGGTTTAGCTTGGTTTTCCTCTTCTATTCTTGAGTCAAGAACATACCCCTGTTAGAATAGGAAAGATAAATATTCATTAAAGATCATTTACTTAAGGGAGTTGAACCTTTAAATTCAGAGGGAAATTAGTTGTATAGTTACAATTTCCCAACTGTTGTATTCAATTGTTCTTAAATATTTGGGTATTCTAGAGTTAAAGCATAAAAGAATAATATGTTTACCAATAGATTTTTGTCGACTCTGCTAGGGAGATGAATAGTCATTATACTAGAAGCATAACATGGAGAAAGATGGTGCTTCCCCATGAAAACATAATTCCTGTTCTCCAACCAAATCTTGGATTCCAAGATGGTCAAGAGGATCTCATTTCCTCACTGAATACTTTTGTTTGGAGATACAGAAGAAACACTGAGCACTATATAAATGCTAGTCAAGTGCTGGAATGTGAAGAAGCTAGAAAAAAAGCACTTGAAGAAGCCATCCGAAGGAGAAACATAAGAAGGGCATGATGCCAAGCCGAGCATGAAGCCAGACTAGAAGACTAGTTGGAACCCTATAGCCCAAGAGGTTTCTCAGGAGTGAAAAGAAGAAAGGTGACATAGACCCACTTTTTGAGAGACTTGCAAACCTTGATTTTTCTCTACTTGGAGTACCCCATTGGAAGAATATAAATACTAAGAGAAAAAGTAGACCTCCTTCACCTCCCAAACAATCAACTCTTTTGTCTACCACTTGTCAAGTGTTAACTTTGCACAGAGTAGTTGTTCATCCTGGTTTCAATCTAACACCCTATCTACCTCCTATGGTTATGGCACTTCCTTGGGTTGCTGCAGTTGGACCATTGCAATTAGAAGCATATAATCCACTTCCCTCAGGTTCAAGAAAGAATTTCCCCAGATTCTCTGGAGATGGGAAAGTATCTACAGATGAACACATTGCTGCATTATTTACTTTAGTGAATATCTTAGCAGTGCGAGAAGAAGATGCGTCCATCAGATTATTTATTGAAACCTTGGTTGAAGGTGTTGCCAATTGGTTTCACCACTTACCCAATTCCTCTATCATAGATTGGGCTTCTATGAGAGTTTCTTTTGAAGGAATATTTAAAAATACGGAAGATGAACATGCACTATTGACACAGTTGACTTCCATCAAGAAAGAGCCTTCTATTAGTATGAGAGATTTTGTGCCTAAATTCAACAAGCTTTTAAATCGTATCCCAACACCCGACATGCCTACTACCAAGAATTTGAATTTTTTTTTCATAAGTGCTATGCCTCTTGACATATCTTATGATCTAAGGAGAAAAAATCAAGCCACTTTGTACCTTGCCCAAAGGACTATGGTGGAGTTAGAGGATCACATGATTTCGGTAGGAAAATGGAAAAGGGAGATACAATCCAGAGTTAGTCCTAGTAACACCACATCATCGTATGAGATGATTAAAAATTATCCAATAAATTCATCGCCTTCAAGAGGTAGCTTCCCAGATTTAATAATCCTTATCAACAAAACTTTCAAGAATAGCTTGGAAGAAGCAATGAAGGGAGGAATACCAATGGAAAGACATTACAGTTGACTACTCCACCACAGAGGTTAGCTATAGAAGCTCCTCCTAAAAGGGGAAATGTTTATGCCTTCCATTTAACTACATATCATAATGAAGAAAGTTGTCCCGATGTAGCTCATGCTTGACAAATGCATTAGACTGACGAATGGAATACTGGAATGTCTAGAGCTAAACCAGATTCATATTCACATGGCGAATCTGAAAACTTATATTTAGACTATGAATCAGATTCAGAACAAGGAGAAACATGTTATGCTACCATAGATGGGACTTCTTATACAGTCTTAACACGGAGTCAAAAAGATAAAGGCCCCACTTCCACATCTCCACCAAAGAATAATGAGGGATCTACTTCAAATTATAAGGAAGCCAATCAAGGAGTGAGGATTATACAACTAGGTAAGGACAAAAGCTCTTTTGACATTATTCAGTTTTTTAGAGATTCCAGAATTCAGATATACCCCATAGACTATCTTAAGTCCAATCCTGTAGAACTGCAAAAGCTTGTAGACTACTGTAAAGAGGGGAGTTAGAATGTAAATCAAAATTCCATGAATACCATAGAAAATGAGTCCATATTTGCAAACCTAATTGAACAAGGTGAACCATCTGTGTTGGCTACTTTCCTAGGCCAAAAGCCTCACTCATTCAATGTGTCATTGTATATTAATGGTTGCAAGTTAAGTAATTATATAATAGACTCTGGAGCCTTAGACAATGTAATTCCATTGACCGTTTCTAAAGCCTTGGGACTTACTCTCACTAAATCCCATGGTAGGTGTTACTCTATGGATTCCAAACAAGTTCCTTTGGTTGGGAAAATAAAAGATTCCCAAGTGGCTCTAGCAACACATCCTGAAAAGAAAATGTTGTTAACAATACTTATTGTTGATATACCTACTGGTTACGGTTTTTTGCTAAGAAGGAGTTTCTATAGAGACATAGTAGGGGAAATAAAGGTAGATTGGTCTCAAGATCTGATCCCAGTAGGAGGCAAAAAGATAAAGCTGGTCCTCGAAGAAAAGGAAAAATTCAAAGTGCTGAAGTATGATGATCCTAAAGACTAGATTCTATATTAGGAATTAGAATTTGGCAATTATATAGTGTTTACGGATGGTTATGATGAGGAAACTAAACTAGGTGAAGAAGAAGATCATTCTTCCGCTAAATAAACACCATTAGATATCTGGACCCTCAAATTTGATGGGAATTTTGCATCGTTGGGATCTAGTGTAGGCATAGTTCTGATATCACCAGATGGTATATGTGAGCCTATGACATACAAATTGGAGTTTGGAAACACCAACAATATAGCTGAGTATGAAGCCCTACTGTTAGGAATCATTGCTACAAAAGAAAAGGGCATGAAAATTTTGAGAGCCCGGAGTCATGCTGAACTAATTGTATGCCAAGTTAAAAATCAATACTCTATAAAGGATCATAGATTGAAGAACTATAGAAATAGAGTATGGGATGAAATAGAAGCATTGGATGCATTCTTTATTGAATCTTTACCGAGAGAATTGAATTCCAAGGCAGACTCTTTAGCAGTGTCAGCTTCATTACTCCTCCCCCACCTAGAGTTCAAAGATAAGAAGTACCAAGTAGAGGTCATGTACCGACCATTTGTACCTAACAATATGGAATATTGGAAAGTGTTTGAGGACAAAAATAACCTCCTAATCTTCTTGGAAAGTAGTGGTGACTTCCATAAAGATGCCCCTAATAGTCATAAAGGAGACTATCCTGGTAAGCAAAAGAAAGATAAGTAAGATATCATCTAGTTACAAGGGAATATCATTCCTCCCCACCTAAATACACTTGAAAAAATTTTCAACATACATGATACTTTCATCAACAAGAAGAGAATTTAGAGAGGTCCTACTACTAGCGAGTATGAAGGAATTAATATCAGGAGTGAAAATGATCCCAAGATGATCAATACTAGGAAACGTTGCACTAGAGAAGAAAGGGAAGAAGCTAGGAAACTCTTCCTAGAATATCAAGATGTTTTCACCTAGAATTATGAAGATCTAAAAAGATTTATGAATGGTAAATTCAAACACCAGATTCCCTTAAAACATAAGGCTGCCCCGTTCAGGAAGAAACAAAGGAATTAAAATCCCAAAGTTGTGGATGCAATATTTAGAGAAGTGGATAAAATGCTTAAAGAAAGGATTATCTACCCTATCCACCATTCTACTTGGGTGGAAAATATAGTGCCCGTGAGGAAGAAGAATGGAGAAATAATGATCTGTGTAGAATTCATAAATCTTAACTAGTCTTCCTTGAAAGACAATTACGCTCTCCCCAACATGGATCACTTATTGCAGACCATAGCTGAAGCTGAGATGATGTCTATGTTAGATGAATTCTTGGTGTACAACCCGATAGAAGTAGAGGAAGTAGATCAACACAAAACAACTTTCAGTATCCCGTGGGGCACTTTCGCATACCACAAAATTCCATCTGGGTTGATCAATGCTGGACCTACCTTTTAGAGAGGCATGGATCTTTCTTTTAGTGATATGAAGAAAAAAATAATTGGTATGTATCTGGATGATCTTACTGTGTTTTCCAGAAAAATAGTAGATCATATAAATGATTTAAGAAGAGTATTACAAAGGTGTAGAGAAGACAAAACTTCATTGAATCCCAAAAAGTTAGTTTTTTGTGTGACTGAAGGGAAATTGCTAGGTCACATTTTTTGCTAGGAAGGCATAAGAATTGAACCAGTAAGGGTGAGAGGAATCCAACAATTGAGCTTACCTTTCAACAAAACTGGAGTGAAATAATTTTTCGGCCAGGTAAAATTTCCTAGGCAGTTCATTCCAGATTTTTCTGAGATTACCAAGTGTATAGTAGACATGATGAAAGGGAATGTAAATTTCAAGTGGAATGACTCTAGAAAACAAGATTTCAAAAGCATAAAGAATTCTATAGCCAATGATCCATTGTTATGTCATCCAGATTACAAGAAAGATTTCATAATCTATTGTTATTCTTCTGAACACACTCTTTCGACCATCCTCATGCAGGAGAATGAGGAAGGAGTTCAAGCTCCTATTGCTTTTATGAGCACACCTTTGAAAAATCATGAGTTGAGATACTCTAAGAATGAAAAACATGCTTTCACAGTAGTAAAATCTTTAAAGAATTTCATATTCTACATTTTACACTCTCACTCTCTTGTATATGTGCCTGACATCACAGTAAAAAGCATATTGACTCAACAAGATGTTGGATGTAATAATAGAGGAGCTTGGGTAGCTAAGACTCAAGAATATGACATAGAAATCAAGCCTACTAAATTAGTGAGAGGAAATGCACTGTGCAAGGCAATGAAGGAAAACATAGAGGATGAAGACCCTATGCAATTGGTCCTAGCTGTAAGTATGCAAGATCCCTGGTTTGAAAATATTATGTATTTCTTGACATATGGTGAATGCCTTGAAGGACTAACCTCAAAACAAAGAAGATATCTAAGGTTGAAAGCTTCTAAATATATAATTTGGGAAGATAGATTGTATAAGAGGTCTATAGATGGGACTTTCCTCTAGTGTGTTGACAAACAACAACAAGAGAAGTTGTTAAGGGTGTTTCATGATGAACCTTTTGGGGGACACTTGTCCTCATCAGTCACCATGTTCAAGATATTGAGACAGTGCTATTACTGGCCATGAATGTTTAGAGATGCATACGATTGGGTAGCAAGATGTGAAAAATGTAAAATGTTTACTGGAAAACCACAGTGGGTAGTTCTACCCCTTAGACCAATGATAATTGAAGGACCTTTTCAACAATGGGGTCTTAATTTTATTGGTCCCATAAATCCCATGTCTAGCATAGGCCATACCTACATAATCACTGCAACTAACTACTTCACAAAATAGGTGGAGGCGAAGGCAACCAAGAAAACTAATTTAGAGGTAGTATGTGAGTTTATCAAAGAGAACATCCTGGTAAGGTTTGGTGTGCCTATTAACCTAGTTATGGATAATTCCACATACTTAACTTCCCACAAAATTATCAAGTTTTATTTTGAGTATGGCATGATGATTAGTCATTCATCTAACTATTTCCCTCAAGGAAATGATCAAGCTGAGTCTAGTAATAAAAATTTGGTGAGCGTCATGAAAAAGCTCATGGTAGACAATAAGAGGACTTGGCACAAGAAAATCTATGAAGCCCTCTAGGTAGATAGAGTGACTCCTAAAAGAGCCATCGGTGTATCCCCCTTTGAACTTGTCTAGTACAGAATTGAAGCTAGTCTTCCGTTACCATTAGAATTGGCAACTTACAAACTAAGAACGACAGTAGAAGACAACATATATGAACATGGTTTAGAAAAGAGGATTCTTTACTTGAACAAACTTGAATAAGAAAGACAGAAAATGGTAGATCATATCACACAACATCAAATGTGTGTGAAGAACATTTTTAATAAAAATAGCAGACCCTGAATTTTTATGGAGGGAGATATGGTGTTGTTGTGGGATAAGTGTAGAGCACCCAAAGGTATGCATGGGAAGTTCGAACCATTGTGGAAAGGACCCTTTAATATCCATCAAGCATTCTAGAGGAATTCTTTTAAGCTAACTTATCTAGATGGTGAAGCATTACCCCTGACATACAATGGTCAAGACTTGAGCTGTATCATATCTGCTTTTAAAATAGGTAACCCCTATATTGTACCATAGTTACATTTAGTTCCTACTTTTTTTTTCCTTAGTTAGGTTCCCATTTTTTTTTCCTTTTCGTGTCTTTCTTTAGTTTTGTTGTGAGCCACCTTTTTGTTGAGCTTTTTGAAACCTGAGATTTGAGTTCCTTGCTTGGACATGTGAATTCCCAAGTCCCCAGATAGAGCCAATTGTTGCCCCACTTTTGGTCTCCATACCTTTGAGACAAAGTGGATGTTTTATGTATAATAGTGATCTTGCAATCTTCATGTAAGTCCTAAGTCTAAGTCTATCTATCCTCTTAGGATAGGAGGCCTTTATTGGATTCCCCTAAATTGTCTTTTTCATATAAGCTGAGAGGAATTGGTCTCTGAGATCGCATTTGATTGGGTAGGTTAGGTTCCCAAATCTGGTAAAGGTCATGTTTCGAAGGATTCTAACATTGATTTTATACGCACTTGAAGTTTTTGTCTTAAAGTATTCCCTTTGGGAGCATGATGGAAAATTGGTTTTGAGCTTCTCCTCAGCCATAATCACCTGCAGAGTATGATTTCCACAACAAACAAGAACTTAGAGTATCAGAGGTCATTCGAAGTTGGAAATGAGAGATTTGGGAATAAGAAATCTTCAGGCATTCAGATTAAATATATTCATGTATGCACCCTAAAATAGTTGCCTAGACTATGGGCCCCATTTATCATTTTATCAATTTATCAAATTCCTGAATCAATGCTTTGGAACATTTTCAATTCAAATAAAATTCCTTGATCAAATCATAATTAATTCAATTATTTCAATATTTCCTAAGGTTTGATCATTTTTATTTAATTAAAAGATTTAATCTCCCTTTTAATTAAATAAAATTCATCTTATTTAATTAAATTAAATTCCTCCCATTTAATTAAATAAAATTCTTCTAATTAAAATAAAACCCCTCTTTTAATTAAATAAATGAAAATACCCACTTAAAGTACTTTATTTGACGAAAAAGGAAATAAATTAAATAAAAATCCTTTTTTATCACATCTTTCTAAGTGGTGGGATTTTTTCTTTTAATGAGCACATGGATCAATCAAGATTTATTCTCCACCATTGCTCATTTCTTTTTGCCTCTTAATCTCAACAATTCACTTTTTTTTATAAGGAAACCTCTCCTTCTCATTCCAATATGGAATTTTTAGCTATTGTTGTGCTGCAGGTTTGGAGAGCCATTTTGGAGGAGAATTTGAGCACTCAAGCTTAGATATTGCAACTTCTCTCTTCTTGTCTTCTTCTTCTTGCATCCATGGATATTCATGTAGATTAGATTCATATTTCTTTTCATAGATTAATCTTGCATTTGTATTTCCTTTTATAGAATAATCATGCATTGTTATCATATAGATTAAATTCCTTTCTTGCATTGTTATCATATAGAATAGATTTCATTTACATGCATTGAATCTCTAATTTCATGGTGTACTTGCATGGGCACAACAAGGTCAATCTGAGGGCCTCCATTACAAACCTTTGTAATCCATGACTAGGGAGCTATGAGTCGATATTTGAGGCCTCATTCTTGAGCAACCTTGAATGGAATGATTCATAGAAGTGTGACACATTTTCATCACACATTTTTGGCTCCCACCGTGGGGCAGAAGATTCATTTTCTGTCACATGGCCATTTTTTAGATTTCTATATTTTCAGTACTTTCCATACTTTCTGTAGGGAAATTTTGCACGAGCTTTTGTAGGTCTGTAGGAAAGATTTTGCTGCATTCTTTGTTTCCTCACATCGCTCTATATGAAACTTTGTGCAACATTATGTGAATCCTTGCGCGACATTCGACACTAGGCTATGGATCTGATCTGTTATTATTTTTTTGCTGTCTAAGCACTTCTTTGCATGAGATTCTGTGAATCTTCATGCGACACTATGTGAATCTTTGCACGGTACTATGAAAATCCTCGTGCAAGATTCCACACCAGAGATCTATTTTTCATTGCTATATTTTTATATCTCTATTTTTCTTGCTAACCTCTAATGTTTACTATTTATGGTGGTTTGTGATTTGTTTTTAATGTTGCTGTTGCTGTTGCTATTGTTGTTGCTGATTTGGAATTGCTTGGATAAACAACAAAATGATTCATGTTGCATTGGATGTGAGGTAATTTTTTGATCTCTATAACATTTGGATTTTGGAAATAAAATGAACATCTCATATGTTTATCTTGAGTGTTTCTTTCTTTCATCGATCACATTTCCAATTGGTCCTCTAAAAATGGACCTAGATTTTCTTTCTTGCATATATGTTTCACATAGTAATTAGGCCCTATGAACACTATTTGTGGTGATCTTGAGAGAGTGGGCTTCATTTTCTTGTCTTACATGCGAAGCTCTTCTTGACGATAGATCCCCTTGTAGGTAGGGAAGGATTTTTTTTATATCATTGGTCAACTTGGTTTTGGCTTCAACTATTGGTGATACTTTCTCTCTTTGGGGAGATTGGTGTCATTTGTTGTTGTGTGAACCTTGAATGAGGTGATTTCAAATTAGTGGGTCAATTAATCTTGTTTACTACGTTTTGGTGAGGTGGAGAGGCTAGAGGATTATGCTCTTTTCCCTTTTGGGAGAATCAAAAACTTGGAACCCTTGAATACGAACTAAGTCCCCATGTGGTCCATATTGCAAGTCTTCCTTGTTAGAGAGGTTTAATCATAGTGGACACTCCCTTTATTGGGTAAACCATGTGGACGGAACCTCAAGCGGTAATAGCCATTTTTACCATGGTAGCAACAACCGCTATATAAATATCCTTGTGGAAGAAATCTCCACGGGTGTAGTTTCTTGTGGGTTGTCAAATCTCCTCAAGAGCTCCTGATTGATTAAATTCTTGGGCTGTGTCAAAACCTCAGTGCACTAGGATTGGATTTCACCCTTGAGATTACAAAAGTTGAAGAGTCAAGCCATTAATAAGAACCATAGTGCAACCGACATTTAATTCTCTACGACTATGTGCATGGTTGAAAAACATTTTGAGATCATACACAAGTAGCATCCTTATGGAGTAGAAATACTATGACACTATCTATGTTAATGTGCAAGGTTTCTTTGTCCCTTGCTCATTGTTTGAAGAAATTGATTGCTTGTACTCCCTGATTGTTGTATTGTGTGTTTGATTCATGATGAAATCTATAAATGCATCTAGTTGGTCAATTAAAACAATTGAAAACTAAGTTCTATGTCCTTCCCTCACGCAAGAAAACTATTTATTTTGTGTCATTTGTTGCGTTTCCTCATGCGGCTATCTGAGAATCCTTGCACAATATTCTGCAAACTTGCTACCAATTTGTTGTCCTTTCTGTTTCACCAGTCTGATTTTTGCTGCCAATTTGTTGTCCTTTCTATTTCACCATTCTGAGTTTTCTCGCATGATTCTGTGCATTTTGTCATGAGATCCTGAGCATTCCTTCTTGGGAGCCTGCATTTCACCACGCAAAACTGTCTTCCAGTGAGGTATTTTGTTGTTATCTGCCAACTTGCCAAATTTGAGTTCTCGGGTTATGAAAACTTTAATGTATACCCCCAAAGAGTGTTATGACATTTTTCTCAGCATCCAAATGAACTTAAATGGTATTAATTTGCACAAAATGACTATTGGTTTTCTTTCTTCTGCATCTCTCATGTATTCCTAGTCTCCCATTTCCATCATTTCTCTTCTTCCTTCACACTTTTTCCTCTTCTTCCTAAGATCTTCACATATTCTTGTTTCTTTTCCTCTTATTATCTAGTCTTCCTTCTTCTATTCATCTCTTCTTTCTTCCATGATTGATTCCTCTTCTTCTAGAACCATGAATTTCAAATATCTTGTTATGGAACCTCTCTTAAGAATAGATGATCTTGAACTTATTGCTCAATTCAAAGAGTGGTGTTCCTCCAAAAATTGCATGGATGATAAATTAAAAAAAAAAATAGAGAAAAGAGCGAGTGAATTAGACACCTTTGCTATAATCATACACATGATCGGCTCATAATCTCTTTCTTCCAAACATCTTTCATCTTCTAAATCTTCTCATCTTTCCTCATCGTCCAAATCTTCTTCTTCCACTAGGTCTTCACTTTCCTCTTCTTCACGATCTAGTTCTTCTTCTACTTCTCCCAAGAGTCATACTTCTCTTCAAAATGCATATCATAATGAATGATGTGATAATCCTTGTGATACCTCTTCCGTGAAGAATGACACACCCATTATTGATGACTATGATGATGGCTACTATGATGAACTACATAGTTATACTTATGACACCTCTATTCCTAAGAGTTCTCCCTATCATGTGCTTGTTCTTACAGGTAATGGGTCATCCCATTGGAGAGATTGTGATGGTGATCCATATGATTCTGATTTTGAAAGAGACTTTGATGAGTTTTATGAACAATACTTTGATGATACATTTGAGGAAGAGAAAGCTTTCCGCGCTAATTATAAATGTCAATACTATAAGAATTCCTCCTGTAAGGATTCTCATGCTAAAAATAAATATTTCACTCACAAGAAAGATAATTTTAATGATGAACCTTTGTTTTTTTATGATTTCCTTCCATCCTCTACTTCCTCTAATACCCATACATCTCCTAAAGTTTCCAAGATCTCCAAATGTTTCACAAATCCTTCATCCGATAGAAGTCCTAATGCTTTTCATGCAGTTCCCTATAGTTATCCTCAAGGGATACCTCCTAGAGATACTCAAGCTAACCTTCACTTGGCTGCAAATACTTTCAATAATGCTAAATCTAAAGAGCCTAAGACTTTATATGCTGTAATGCCTACTTTAGCTAATCCTTCCCCATCTCTTCCCAAGTCTCCCATACAATTCCAACATGCTTCCTTATCCTTAGAAGTGGTTCCATGTCAAGAGGACTCTAAAAATGATAAAGAAAAGAATATAAAGAAAGATCAAGATTAAGAAACCTCCATTTCATCCAATCCTTTTCATGATGTCTCTTATCCGCATCATGGTTCTTTTGATCCCTTGCACCCTTTCTCATTCATTCCACCCTATCTTAAGTCTTCTCCTAAGCAAGATCAAGTTACTACGTACACCGTTGAGCTTTTTGACAATCAAAATAAACTTACCCCACTTACACTTTCCAAAGATGATACTTCCATTAAGGTTATTAAAAATGGTGTTGTTACTTCCAATATTAAGCCTATTGAAAATCAAGAGGAAAATTATGCAATTAAGTTATCCAAATATCCTTGTCAAGATCAAAGTCTTCCATCTTCTTATTCTACCACTCCATGTTTGCTTCCACTTTCTACTCTTCCTAAGTCTTTCCAAGCATCAAACAATCCTATCAAAGAAGGTGCTCCTATTCAAGATGTTCATGATCCTATTGAAAATCCTAATGCTCAATCTAAAGATGCTGATGTCCTTGGTTGTCATATACATGCTGATGAACTTATTGATTATCCTTTTTTGTCTTCCATGTCCATCCTTGGACCTCCTCCACCAATACTAAGGGCTTCACATCTTCCGTCCATCTAGGGTCCTTATGTCCCTTCACTTTTCTCTTCTAACTCTCCTAATTCGTCATCCATCTTGCGTCCTTGCGTCCCTCCATCTCCTATCTTTACTCAAGATCAACATAGATGCATAGCCTTGAATCCTTTTCATCCACCCACCCATATAAACTAGTCATATTCTTCTTATTCCTCCACAAGTCCCAAGTCTTTTGGAAGAAAATTGAATGTTCAATAAAAGAAAAATAAGCAATACAACAATCCATCTGAAAAAGAAGATCACCATGTCTCCTCTAATCAACATGGGGGCATAAAGTCAAAAGAGATATCTAAGAAGAAAACTACAAGACAAGTATGGGTTTCAAAATCCATCATTGAAGATATTCTCTCTAAATTATCAAAAAGAAATGAAAAGCCTATGATTATATGGATTCCAAAGTCTCTCTTGAAAGAGTCTCATGTTGAGAAAAAAGTGAAGTTGACATTCAAGCTTCCAAAGGCTTCCACTTCATCTTCTTTCAAAAAAATTCTTTCATTCCATGTGCCTAAACCACAAGCTATGCTATCCATTCACCATATTCCTTAATGTATTCCTTCATTCAAATTTTCTTCATCCTCTCGCTACCCTTCAAGGTGTGTATTGAAATTGATCTTGCCTCCTTTTCTGTCTACCCTTTCACAATCTTTCCATTCACTATCCCTCTACCTTCTATCCTTTTTCCTCATTTTTCTTTTCCTCCTAGCTTACAACCTCACTCTCTTTGCATAAAACCTTATCTTCCATTGTCCTCTTTCATCTTCCATTCCCTATCAACATCTTTGAGCATATCATTTTGAATCTTTGGCATATCCTGGTTTATCCTTTCAAGGAGTATTATCTAAAAAGCTTGCCTTCTTCCAAAAAATTCAAAAAAAATAAAAATAAAATAAGAGAGAAATAACTTTTTCCTATGGTGAAAACCACTCTCTTGTGGTGCCTTGGATAGGTACCATGATGAAAACCTAGCAATTAGTCATCATGCGTAGTTCTTCTACATCTTTCATCCATTCCGTATTCTCTCTTTGATCTTGACAATGTTGATCTATACACGAACATTTGGGCTATCTTGTGAGCTATCTTATGATGATCTTGCTTTCATTCTTTTCATGTTTAGCCTTCATATCTATCTTCCTCCATTCATTTTTTCCTATCGCTATCATTTTCCCCTTTGGTCTTGATATAAAAATAAAAGAAAAAAGAAAAAGAGAGAGTAAAACACGGTGCTATGAAGCCTCTTGACATGTCTACTCCTTTGGACTGCATCCTTTCCTACTCTTGCATTACACTTTTGTGACTTATCCTATGCTGGCATTTCATTGCTTGTCCAAATTTTCTTTACATGATGTTTTTTTTCCTAGCTTTGGTACTCTTGAGGAGTTTTCCTTTGAAGATTTCTTCACTTCAATCTTCTTCATTTTCCTGTCTTCCATCTCTTCCACCAACTTGTTAATCTCCCCTGTCCTGCACCTTGCTAAAACATTGGGACTACATGACGTGATCTTCCTTGGGAGTTTGATGCCCATTCTATCTTGGGGAATCCTTTGTACATAATTATTGATCTTGAAAAAATCCAAAAAATGATATATTGTCAATAATTCTAAAAATTAGAAAATGCCCTGAAAAAATGATCATCTTTGTGAAAACCTAGCAATAGGCGCTTTGATGTATCTCTAAAAAAAAATTATATATTCCAAGAATAAAAAAAATTCAAAACATTCAAAAATTCAAAAAAAATAGAAAAAGGGCCTTGGTGAAAACCTGGAAACAGGCGCCTTGGTAGCAAAAATTCAAAAAAATTATAAAAAGTCTTGAAAAAAAAAATGAAAAAAAATGAAAGAGAAAAAATTGTAATAAAATCCAAGTGGTGAAAACCTCGAAACAGGCACTACTCGAGGCCTTTGCACCCCTGTTCTTAGCGCATGACCGTGACACTTAGGCTTTCTCCATCATTCATTGTCCTTGTTGCCTTGGTTTGGAAATGGTCTTTGCCTTTGTCTAGGGGGCATAACTATGTTAGCTTTGGTCTCTTGTATGCGTTAGTCTTTTGGACGCCTCACAAATGGTGTTTTTTTAATAACACCCCAACTGTATTTTTCAATACAACCCTTGACATTTAGTGTTTTTTAACACTTATCAGTTTGGTCTTACCCAGTTTTGTCATGTGGTCTTACCTACTTGCAAGCATTCAATCCTTATCCTTGGAACTCAGTATCAATTAACGCACTTAAATTTTTTAAATACAACAGTTAATGCTTGAGCTATGTCATGATATTTTCTTTGTATGCTAACTACTATTGATTTTTGTTGATTATCCTTGTCTAATAATTCTCTCCAGGATGCATAGCTAGATGACTTGGGGCATGGAACATGTTTTTATTTGCTTCTTGCTTTATGCTTCACTTTTTTTTGCACAACCATTCTGCTGGTCATCCTAGCCTCTATGCCTTGATGTGAGTGTGGTTTTTCTATATTAAATTGGGTAAGATAACATCACAGTCATCTTGACCTTTATGTCTTTGATGCTTATGTTAGAATCTTTCCACATTTCAATCCGATATAAATCACATTCATATCTTCATAGTTGCACTTATGACTAGTGATGATTGTGGGATTTTACGATGTCCTTTAATAATGGCCCAATGATGAGAATAAGTTCCTTTACATTTTATAATGAATGATGAACACAAAGTCCTATGTTATAGTTTCTCTATTGCAAGTACACCTTTGCATTTTCATGTACCTTGCATTGTTATACCTCATGTTAGTTTGCATTTTTAGGCTGCATTATGAGTTTGCAAGGCTTTTCCTTCATCTTTCTTGTGGAATTTTAATCAACTATGATTGCGTTTTGATCTTCATTTCCTTATCTTCTTTCGTGATCTCAATCAAAATTTTCTATCTTAAACAGTTGATTGATTTTGGGGCATTCTCTTTCTTAAGGAAAATTCTCTTTCTTCTCTCCATTTCTTTCCACCTCTTCCAAACTTCTATCTTATGTTTGCTTTCACCCCACTTCTTCTTCTTCTTCTTCTTCTTCTTCTTCTTTTCTTCTAATTCAATATTGGGGCATAATCGTTTGCACTAGATGGTCTACCTTGGTTCTATGATTCTTATATCTTTCATCTTACATCAAGAACCTTATCTTTGGTTCGATTTGATCAAATTTATCAATTTTCTATTTCTCCTCTATCTCATTTTGATTTGGATCACGAGGGGGTAGTACCTATCAAACTTCAATCCTTGATTCAGCTTTATCAATCCTATCATTTGCTCCATTTGGGGCAACCTTTCTTGAGAATCTTATCTCAGACATGTCAATTACTTATTTACAACGATGTTAACCTTGTCTTTTTTGCAATCAACTTATCTTTGTTCTGATATCAATTACTTATTTACAACGGTGTTGATGTCTGTGTTGTTTTGTTATCCCAAATCAATCTCACACTTCATCTACATTCTTTGACTACATGTGTTCCCAGAATGATCACACATTGGTCAAAGAGGGGCAAATGTATGCACCCTAAAATGGTCGCCTAGACTATGGGCCCACATTTATCATTTTATGAATTTATCAAATTCTTGAATCAATGCTTTGCAACATTTTCAATTCAAATCAATTTCCTTGATCAAATCGTAATTAATTCAATTATTTCAATATTTCTTAAGGTTTGATCATTTTTATTTAATTAAAATATTTAATCTCCTTTTTAATTAAATTCCTCCCATTTAATTAAATAAAATTCTTCTAATTTATTTAATTAAAAGAAAACCCCGCTTTTAATTAAATAAATAAAAATCCCCACTTAAAGCTCTTTATTTGTTGAAAAAGGAAATAAATTAAATAAAAAATTAAATAAAAATCTCTTTTTCTTCACATCTTCCTAAGTGGTGGGCTTTTTGCCTCTTAATCATAGCCTTTGATTTTTGCATCTTAATCTCAACCATTCACTTTTCTTTATAGAGATGGAATTTTTATGTATTGTTATGCTGCAGGTTTGTAGAGCAATTTTGGAGGAGAATTTGAGCACTCAAGCTTGGATATTGAAACTTCTCTCTTCTTGTCTTCTTCTTGTATCCATAGCTATTCATGTAGATTAGATTCATATTTCCTTTCATAGATTAATCTTACATTTGTATTTCTTTTCATAGAATAATCATACATTTTTATCATTTAGATTAATTTCCTTTCTTGTATTGAATCTCTTATTTCATGGTGTACTTACATGGGCACAACTAGGTCAATATGAGGGCCTCCATTACAAACCTTTGCACTCCATGACTAGGGAGCTATGAGTCAACATTTGAGACCTCATTCTTGAGCAACCCTAAATGGAATGATTCATAGAAGTGTGACATATTTTCATCACACAATTCCAAGAAAAATTAATGATTGAATTCAAGATGTAAGCTTAACAGTGGAAAAGCGGAAAATGGCTTCTCTGCTACTCCAACAGGCGGGTTTATACCTACAGAGTGTGTCTTCTACCAAATCATTTTTATGAAGAATTTTAAGGAAGAATCAACCTAATGAGTGACCTAGGGCATAAAGAAAGCAGATGAATTCAAGACATTCCATTTTAGCATCTTAACGAGCTAAATCTCTCCCTCAGTGGATTTTTGAGTAGAGAGCACTCCAGAGGCATTTCTCCACCAAAAGGGAAGCGGAAAAGTGATTTTCCACTACCTCCAGAAAGTTACCGTTATGGTTACTAAAGTGAAAAGATGTTTCTTAACGACCCATTGGAGTAAAAGTAATTAATTCAAATAAAGTCATTTTACTCTATAATAGACTTTCTCATTAATGTCTTAGTCTTTTTATTCATGTGGCGTGGGAAGTCGGACATTAAATGGTAAATAATTCAACATTATAAAGTCAACAAAGTATTCCAGACAGGAGCTACCATTTGTTTGACAAATTGCTCAAATTCAAAATTCTTAGCGATAGTTGTTCATTGCTCCTCCACTCCTAAGAGATCTACTTTATCCCCAAATCATAATACGTTGAAGTATGGCTTCTAGATTCACGAGATTCGATGGGATGAATGACATCACATCCAACTCACATAAGATTATGGACACCTCCTTAAAGTTCTTCGATATGCAGAACTTTTAGAGCAGATTGAAGGCAAGCCAGATGCACCCTATCACTGAGAAATTAAAAGAGAGTGGGTTAGTAGAAGCGACCAGTTTTTTTTGTTGTCGTTCAAGCTCATGAACTTGTTTGAGAGTGCATAGCCTGGAATAATCCAGATACCAAGCAAATCCTCCTTCCCAACGAAATATTTCTTCTATCCATTGACTGAGATTCTATCCAGAACTCCCTACGCATTCTAGAGCAGGCTGAATACTCAAAAATGACATATAGTCAGGAGGTCACCGAATATGTAGTGAAGAAGGCAGTATGGAAGAAAGAAATAATGAAGGCATGGTTTCAAGAGCCAAAGAGTGCCAAAGGAAAGTTTCCCAAAACACTATATGGCACAAATATGAAGCCAAAGATCGTAGACATCTTAGTGCTCCTCCATAGAATCCAAGGTGAGAGTGATGTGCTAAATTTCATCGAGCACCATTTCTTCTTGGTTCAGGTGATTTGTTCTCGGCACCACTTTATTGATTGGGCCCTCATGGTAAGAGAAAATCTCTCTAGTTGTAATGCCCACCCTAGAATCTTCATATGTTAGATGGATAGGACTATTGCTTTGACACTTTGGATTTTAGGATGGACTATGATTATTATTTAGTTAGCATTTTATGAGAAATTTGAGCATATATGTTTGGTTACTACAGTTATTTGGACATATTAAAGGAGTTATAATTTAATGATGAATGGCTAGAAATGAACTATCAGTAAAATGTTTTACATTGATTTGTGTTATGATGTTTAT
>MU226511.1:980204-1023894 GCA_018584345.1 Thuja plicata
GAATCTTGGATTTCTTTATCTTTTGAGCCTTAGACTGCTTAGGGCCTTGTGAGTATCTTGGTTCTATCTCCTAGCATGGGGGGTGGAACCTCATCAGTTCCACATGGTTGGGTGGCAAAAATATTTCAAGGTCCTATTCGTGACTCATGGCTTGGATATGTTTAGATTCTATGAAGACTTTTATCATTGTTACTAAAAATAAAGATGTAAAGATATGTTGTAGTGCCTTTGGGCCATTTATGTACCTTTTATTATGAGATCTATTATCAGAAAGATGTAATTGAAAAGAAAAGCAATGTATTTGGGAGGGATAGTTCTAGGCTTGATTTCAAGGGTTATTATTTGAAAGAGCAAAGTTGGAAATATACAATGTAATGTTGAATGATCTTTTCTATCTCTTCTTTGTTGCAATGAAAGAAAAATGTTTATTATGCTAAAGTTAAAATGTGATTTGTAATGAATAGTTATTCAATGTGTAGGAAGGAGAAATGAAATTAGTATATAAAGTAAGGAATATAATTGTAAATGAAATGTTATTTTCTTACCTTATCTCTTAAGTTCTAAATGTGAAAGTAATGAAATGAAATGAAATTCAATTTGGATAAGTAATGTTAATATGTTAGCAAATGAATTCAATAGGGGAACCTTAAGGAATGTTATGTGAAGCAGTAATGATTTAATGTTAGAAAAAATATATATATTTGTTAGTTGCAATTTTTGGTCATAAGACTTGATTCCTTATGGGTTCCCTGGTGGGGACATTACACTAGTTCCCTAAGTAAATATAAGCTTCAAAATGAGTTCTACATGTCTTCAGTCCTCATACATATATTAGCCACAATTCAAATTTGGCTAGGGCTTCCTAGTTTAGAAGAGTTCCCAGATAATGTTAAAAGCTATGAATTTTTCCAATGTCTACAATTACAGAACAGTTATGCTGAGTATCTTAGAGTTAACAATGTTTTTACAATGAGATTGTGTAGGGAGCTACAAGGTTGTCCAAAAAGGAGATATTCTCCTGAAGCCATGGCTTTTATCAGCCAATTTGGGTTCTTTTTCATTCAATTTGTGGATTTCTCATATCTTTGTCTTGCAGGATTCGATGAATTCCCTTTGAAGCTACGCAGATACCCTGATGATATGATCATGCTAGTGGAGGTGATAAGGTAGGCACTCCAAGTGAACCTGATCTATGTTGATGTTAGAAAGAAGGGCTACAATTTTCTAAAGACCATTGGAGCCTATACTTGCACATCCTGGTCCAAGGCAAAGAATGTTCTGAAGACATTCTCAAGAGGTTTTAGTTGGAGACATATGATGTCTTGAGGTCCCAGTATGACCCAGTAAACTATGCCTAATATATCTTGCAAATGACTTGTTCAATTCATCATATTGATGATATTAAAGACTACTGGGCTAATTGCAAAGATGATTTAGAAAGTTGAGAGAGATTCTACGCCAAGTTAACCATTGAACAAATAAAAAATTTCAAAGTTAACATTGAAGTGGAAGGACTGGAAGATGATGGTCAACATATGTATGATAATACATATTTGGAGAAAATAAAGCCACTTCCTATAAGCTCTGAGCCCATGAAAGGGTAGGCCATTAATGATCTGGAAACCTTTATAGGTGGAATTTACAAAAGAATAGAGTAGTGGGTCAAATTGACTGTAGGCAGAAAGAAGAGGTCGCAAAGGAAGCCTCCTACTCAAAGGACCATGACAAAAGATACTTCAAACATTGCAATGACTTCTTCAGTAATACTCCCAACCATGGCCAAAGGTTCATCTCTGCCAGCTGGTGGAGGTGATGAAACTCTTGAGAAAGAAGTTTAACCAAATAAGACATGTAGAGAAGGCACGCTTCCAGATATTGGGTCAAAAGAGGAAGAAGATTCTCCAGACTTGGCCAAGCTAGCAGAAGAACCCACCAAAGGTGTAGGACCTGAGGAATCAGCTAAATAAGTTTTTGTAGATCCAAAAGTCAGCATTTCAACCCAAGATACTCCAAGGAAAAGGTCCCCTGTTGTAGGAGAAGTGGGTCAGGATACCTCCAATACCTTAGCCACTGAATTAGATGAGAGGGTTGAGAAGCAACAAGAAGCTTCTCAAGTCATCAGATTGGTCTCTTCTTCTCCAACATAAATAAATACATTTTCTTCCAGGCCTAAAGATACTCCTCCGGTCATCAGGAAGTTGTTCATAGAAGAGTTGGTTTCTACTTATAAGCTTACTAGTGCCCAGTCATGTATAGAACATACTTTGGAGTGGAAAAGGAAGAGAGCAGAGGAAGGAACTTCTAGCAAAGATACTCTATCATGGGCCTTGTAACCCAGCAGTATAGTGGGTAAAGTAAAGAAAGTAAAGACAATGTCTACACTAGGTCAGGATCCTGAAATAGAGTATTTCAGTATGGAGGTTTCCAAGCCTACAAAGGAAGGCAGAGTCAAAGATATGACTGCCTTTGACTTTCAGTTATAGTCATTCAACATGGGAATTTCTTGGCATGACACCAAAGTAGACTGGTGGAAGTCCACCAATGTGGTAATAGAAGAAGAGCTCTAGGAGCTCAAAACTGCAAAAGTTCAACGCAAACTAGAAGTAGCTGAGCTAACTAGCTTCATCAGACAGCTCATCACACCAATAGCCAGTATTCCCAGCACCCAGACCACTTTTGATCCCAGTACTGGAGAGAACCAAGCTATTATAGCCAAGTTGTAAGAGGACAAACATTTTGGGAAAATTGGAAAGCGATGGAATGAGAGGCTTGAGTCTGAAGGGCTAGTAGTTTTTGAGCAACTGGGTAATGCTCTCTTAAGATTGGAGGCAGAGAGGAGTAGTATTGATAAGAATTTGCAAACTCTCACATCTAAGAGAGTGAGATGGCAAGAATGCATAGTAATTCTTCATGTGGTAGTAAAGATGAAGACTAAAGAGTCTCTAAAGGCCAAGATACTACAGATAGGAGATGACCCCTTGATTGAATGGCTTCAAAGATGAGAATTTAAGATCGAGATGATCATCCAAGATGAAACAGGGCTGCAACAAATAGATGTCAAGATCAAAGAGGAGCAGAGCAAATATTTTACACTCCTTCAAGGTTTGCACACAGAATCACAGATGAGTGGATAGGGAAAATAAATGATTGGATTGGCTAATATGTAGAAATCATTTTTTGATTACGTGCATAAGTTGTTAGAGTAGTCTTCCACTCAATTGGACAAGGTGCCAGAGCTCCATTAGTTGAGTGGATATATCTATAAAGCCATGGAAGAGTTGAAGGATCAGACGAATTCAATTAAGAGCCTGGCCAAAGATTATTCTAGGTGGGTTATTAGATATACCAATGTCCATATTAATAGACATGAAGAGATCATCCAAGTCATTGTAGTTGTCACCACCTATAGGGCTAAGTTAAACATGGGATAGTGAACCGAAGCCTAGATAGATTCCCTATTGTGCTAAATTTTGATTGTATTGTAATGGATAAATTTTTTTTTATCATTTCTTATTGTAGAAGTGGAACCATTTCAGTTACCCTTTGTAACGGTCCAACTCTAGAACCCTATATGTATTATTTTCCAAATCAATGAAAAAGTCTGCTAAATTTTGGTGTGAAAGATAGTATTTTGATGAGTCAATTTTGGATGTCTGAATGCCATTTCTTTCACTAATCCATTGCATTGTATTTATTTATCTATTAAATTTGAATGTCTCTTTGGAATTAGATTTACAGTTTGTGGTGGAACCAAAATTCTGTATTATGATTTGATAAAGTTAATCAGGGGGAAAGCTAGCATTTTTTCCAAATTTGGGAGATGTCCATGTGAAATAGATTGATTCATTATCATTTCATTATTAAATTTCTAAGTTTTGCATTTGAATTTTTATTATAAGTTATTGCATCACCATTTTTAAGGAGTCATATGATTTATGAATTCTTGAAATTGGCTAAAGTTAGATTTGGATTTATCATGCTTGAGCTATTTCCTATCTAGGTTTATCTTGGTTTGCCTCTTATGTTCTCGGGTCAAGAACATACCACTATTAGAATAAAAAAGATCAATATTCATTGAAGATCATTTACTTAAGGGAGTTGTACCTTTAAATTCAGAGGGAAATTAGTTGTTTAGTTACAATTTCCCAACTATTGTATTCAATTGTTCTTAAACATTTGGGTATTCTAGAGTTAAAGCATAAAATAACAATCTGTTGACCAACACAAATGGATGCTTGCCCTTTGCTTCTTGGAAGGCATTGGAAATATGATAATGGGGCAGTGTATGATGGGAAAGAGAACTCCATCACTTTCAAGAAAGGATGAAAGACATTCAAAATTCAGTCATTACTAGAGGATGAAGAACCAAAGACCAAAACTCCTAGTGTTATGTTATGCAATGGAAAGGAGTTTTTAAAAGACATCAAGGGTGATGAGAGTGAGGGGTATGCCATTGTGATGAAGCCCAAGAAAGAAGAAGAATCAGTGAAGGAGCCATTACCATCAGAAGCGCAAGAATTGCTGGAGAAGTACAAAGACATAGTGAGTGATGGCACTCCTACAACCCTACCACCTAAGAGGGTTATAAGTCATCAAATAGAATTTTTACCAGGGGAATCCTTTCCTGAAAAAGTAGCATACAAGTTGACTCCAGATTAGAACTTGGAGGTAGCTAGACAAGTGTAGGAACTATTGGATCAAGGCTTGATAAAAAATAGCATTAGTCCTTGTGTAGTCCTGGTTGTGTTAGCATCCAAGAAGGGGGGAAAGTGGAGATTATGCATAGAATCAAGGGCTATAAATAGTATTACAATAAGGTACATATTCCCAATCCCAACAATAGAGGATCTTATGTATTTCTTAGGTGGGGAAATGTACTTTACAATGCTGCATTTGAAGAGTGGTTATCACAAAATCAGGGTGAAGGAAGGTGATGAATGGAAAATGACATTCAAGACCACAAATGGGTTATATGAATGGCTTTTTATTCCATTTGGCCTCTCTAATGCTTTGAGCACATTCATGAGGCTCATGAATGAAGTGCTCAAGGACTTCATAGGGAAGTTTGTGGTTGTATATCTTGATGATATACAAATATTTAGCAAGACAAGAGAGGAGAAACTCAGACATGTTGAGGCATTCTTGAAAAGGTTACATGAGGAGAAATTGGCTATTAACCTTGAGAAGTGTGAGTTATTCAAGAAAGAACTAGTTTACTTGGGCTTTGTAGTGTTCAAGGGTCTTTTAAGATGGACAAAGACAAAGTTGTTTCTATCTTGAACTAGCTTCCACCTACCATAGCCACAAAGGTAAGGAGCTTCCATGGCCTTGCCCAATTTTATAGAAAGTTTATTAGGAATTTCAGTGGGATATGTGGACCTTTGATGGATACCATAAAGGGTGGGGTCAAGAGTAAGTTAAAATGGATAGTATAAGTAGAGAAAGCTTTTGAGTTGTTGAAGAAACAAGTGGCTACTCAACCAGTCCTACTATTGCCAAGCTTTGAGAAGTGGTTTACCATTGAGTGTGATGCTAGTGGAATGGAAGTAGGGGGTGTATTGAGTCAAGAGGGCAGACCAATTTCCTTCTTTAGTGAGAAATTGAATGAGGCTAAGAATAAATATTCTTCTTATAATTTGGAACTATATGCCTTAGTCCAATCTTTTAGAAAATGGAGACACTATCTATTGCCCAAAGAGTTTGTGGTCTTTACTGACAATCAGGCTCTTAGTTACATTAACACCCAAGAAAATTTGAGAAATAGACATTTGAAATGGATAAAGTACTAGTAGGAATTCACTTTTACTATAAAGCACAAGAAGGGTAAACTTAATAAGGTCAAAGATGCCTTAAGAAAGAGGTTGTTGATAGTGCAAGAAGTTCATTTGAATAGCACTGGGATTAAAAGTTTCAGAGATCTATACAAATTAGATGAGGACTTTGGTGAGGCCTATAAGGTATGTGTTGATTTTGAGAATCATTTTCATAGCAAGTTCTCTAATTTTACTTTACAGAATGGATTGTTGTTCAAGGGCAATCAGTTGTGTATACCCAAAGGGTCAATGGGGATGAGCCTCATCCAAGAGAAACATAATGGTTCTCTAAGTGGTGACTTTGGTTCTACCATTAGCCAAAGTTGGTGAAAGATGTCACCAAGTATGTGGAGTAGTGTGTTGTTTGCATGAAGGACAAAGGAGGAATGAGTAATGTAGGGTTGTATCAGCCTCTACCAGTCCCTAAAAGGCCATGAGAGTGTGTGAGTATGGATTTTATTGTGGGCTTACCCAAGACTAAATAGGGGTATGATAGCATTTATGTGGTTATTGATAGATTTAGTAAAATGGGGCATTTAATCCCATGTAAAACTACTAATGATGATAGCCACATTGCTTATTTCTTTTTCAAAGAGGTTGTGAGGATCCATCTTCTCCCTTTGAGTATAGTCTCTGATAGGGATGTAAAATTTATGAGCCATTTTTGGCGAACCTTGTGGACAAGATTGGGCACTAACCTATCTTTTGGTTTAGCTTACCACCCTCAGAATAATGGCAAAATTGAGCTAGTAAATAGGGTGTTGGGTAACCTATTGAGGTGCCTAACTAAGGAGTATGGGAAGAATTGGGATGTGGTTATTCCCCAAGAAGAATATGCTTACAATGATAGCAAGAATAGAATGACAAGAAAGAGCCCATTTGAGGTTGTTTATGGCATGCAACCTAGGGGTGTTTTTCAGCTCAGAGATCTTGGTGGGATGGAGTACAAAAGTGGCCATGCAGAGGACTTCACCCTTACCATGAAAGAGATACAAGACCAAGTGAAGAAGTAGATCCAAGACAGTCAACATAAGTTGAAAGCCAAACTTGATGAGAAGAGGATGGATGTTCTATTTGAAGTAGGTGACTATGTCATGGTCCATTTGAAAAAATAAAGGCTACAGAAGGGTGTCCCTACAAAGCTTCAGATGAAAATGGTGGGACCTTTTAAGATCTTTGCAAAATATGGAGCTAATGCATATAAGGTGGACTTACCATCAGACTTGAGCATATATCCAATCTTTAATGTCCAAGAATTAATACAATTTAGAGGGTAGATGAATGAGATCACTCCAAATAGTCTGTGGGTCAGTGATGATGTGGAGGTTGTTGTCTTACCTCCTAAATTTCAGATGGTGGCTGACAAAGTTCTAGACTCCCGGGTTAAGAAGATTACTAGAGACAAATTCTACATGGAGAATTTGATTCAATGGAAAGATAGGTGAAAGTACGAGGCTTCCTAGATTGCAGAAGAAGACTTCAAGAAGGTGGGCATGTCAAAGGATCTATTGTCCACATGAGTGACATAGTTTTTATTTTTGGGGGAGTATGGTGTAGGAGCACCTAGGTAGGCTAGTGGATGCATTGTAACCTAGGGTTTTTCTCCTTCTTTGTTTTGGTTTTTAGTGGTTCTAGCTACACCAATAGATTAATAAAGGGACCAATCATCCTATTGTGTGGAGTGTTTGTAGGAGGATGGGTCTTGTTAGGTCCTTAGAGACCTTTGTGTCCATTTAGGTCCAATTAGGTGTTTTTGAAATTTTGTGGAAAAATAATCCAAGAAAGAAACTATAGGTCCTATTTGATGTTTTTTCATCATATTTGGTGGATTGGACAAGTTTGGGCATGGCTAGACCAAGTTTGGAGACCAAACTCAAAAGTTGCAAAAAGTTGTCAATGTTGTCATTGACAACATTGACAACTTTTATGAAAAGATTGCATCTTTAGTGGAATTGGTTAGATAAATATCTGAAACTATTTAATTAGTGTTTGGTTCAACTATATATGACCATCCTTGAGATGTGTGAAGGGTTGGAAAGTTTGAGAAATTTTGTGTACAGACTGTATATGTCAATAACAGTGACTGTTAAGGTGTTTTGAGGTGATCTCGTAGTTTAATGGATTGAATCCAATTCTGTGAGAATTTTTTTGTGTAATGTAGGTTGATAGAAAAAATAATTTGGTGGTAATTTTTTTGATTAAATAGTTATAGTTTCTTGTTTAAATTATTTTGTTATTAGCACTGTCGTTGTTCTGAACTAGGCATTGTGAACAAATGGGGTCTTAACTCCATTTTCCACCATGGAATTAGCATGGGTCTTTGGATTATGAGAGTAGACTCCATGTACATTGTGTACAGTGCAGGAGGGGCCCAAGAAGTGATGGCATCCATTTTTAAGGTGATTCCCTAGGCGAGCCAGTGTGCCATGGCTAGGGATCACCATTAGTTGCAGAGCCATTTTGGTGGATTGAAAGCATTCATAGCTTCAATAAAAGCTTTTAGAGGGTTAGGGTAGTGTTTTTTGAGTTCCTAAAGTGAGTGGGAAGATCTGGTGAGTGTGTGGTGAGTTCCAAACTTTCTCCTAGACCCCAAATCGTCTTTCTTGCATCTTTTGCCTAAAAGGCTCCAATTGACCCAAATTGATCAATGCTCAATCCATAGAGAGGATTAGGGTCTCCAAGATGTTCATAGGACCATTTACAACACCTGCAATCAAAATTTGGGAATGGTTAGACCAATTTTTGAGACCAAACTCAAAAGTTGCAAAAAGTTGTTAATGTTGTCATTGACAACATTGATAACTTTTATGACAAGATTGCATCTTCGGTGGAATTGGTTAGATAACTGTCTGAAACCATTGAATTAATGTTTGGGTCAACTATATATGACCATCCTCGATATGTGTGAAGGGTTGGAAAGTTAGAGAAATTTTGTGTACGGACTGTATATGTCAATAATAGTGACTGTTAAGGTGTTTTGAGGTGATTTGATAGTTTAATGGATTGAATCCTATTCTGCGATCATTGTTCTATGTAATGTAGGTTGATAGAATATTTTTTTTTGTGGTATTTTTTTTTATTAAATAGTTTTAGTTTCTTATTTAAATTATTTTTTTCTTAGCACTACCGATGTTCTAAACTAGGTATTGTGAACAAATGGGGTCTTAACTCCATTTTCCACCGTGGCATTGGAACATGTCTTTGGATTATGAGAGTAGACTCCATGTACATTATTTATAGTGAAGGAGGGGGCCAGGAAGTGATGGAAGCCATTTTTAAGGTGATTCCCTAGGCGAGCCAGTGTGGCATGGCTAGGGATCACCATTAGTTGCAGAACCATTTTGGTGGATTGAAAACATTCATAGCTTCAATCAAAGCTTGCAGAGGGTTAGGGTAGTGTGTGGTGAGTTATGAATGTGAGTGGGAAAATCTAGTGAGGTTCTCTTGATAGAAAGAAAGAAGTTTTTGACAAACTGGTTTTGAAACCCTCAAAACCCTGAAATCTAGCCTTGTTTATAGGCAAAGCTGTATGGAGAACTTGGGAGCCCTAGACCTAGAAAATATATAGTATCTCAGTAAAGGGTGTTAGGATCCTCAATTTTTTTGGGCACTTGTTAATAATTTTTGTATTTTATTGCAGAAAAGGTGATTAAATAGAGCTAATTTCTTATAGCCCTATTTGGAAAGCAATTGTGTGGGTTCTTGGAACTCGATTGGAGTTTTGATACAAACTGTGCTTGTAGGTGTTGGAAAGGGTCCTATGAACATCTTGGAAGCTCTAATCCTCTCCATGGATTTAGCATTTATAATTTGGGTCAATTAGATCCTTTTAGGCCAAAGATGCAAGAAAGACCATTTGGGGTCTTGGAAAAAGTTTGGAAGTGTTTTGGTTTACAGAATGGTGTTCACTAGTTGAATGAGTTAGGATATTGTGATAAGATACCTAAGGATCCTAGGGTTAGTAAAAGAACCATAGTAGGTCATAGAGTGACCTAGGAGACCCTAGAGGAGGTCTCGAAAGAAGCAAGACTAGTGCTACATCAGATGTTAGTTGGGTTTTTAATTACACTATAATGATGATGGGAATTGACTATCTATTTGTAAACCTAATCAATTCCAACCATAAGCGCAAGATATACAAAACTAATAAACAACATATCAATGTAATACTTTGTCATGACCATATAAAAAATGAACATAATGCCTTAAGGAGGGTTGGTAGATGGGGCCAAAGGAACTCCAAAACACCAATCCAACTTGCAAAACACAACACAAAAGTTTTAAAAATAGAGAGGGAGAGAAGAAATGTAGATTCATTTCATTATACTTATCAAAATTAATACATGTTGAGCTGTGAGGCCTTTAGGGTTATAGCCAGATACATTCAAAACAATCAAAGAACAATCCTCATGCATGCAAGATCCACAATCGCTCAACTTTCCTATTTTATAGTTCACTATTAATCTATCTACTACGACCTGCCCCCTAATCTATGAACATAAATAATACATTTATACAAGAGGCAACTGAAAAGGTTATCCCTAAAAGATCCTAAAGATCCACATTGGAGGAAGAAATGAACTATATTTAGGTCCACACGTTCCCCAATGAGAGATCCTAAATTAATGTTGAGACTAAAATTAACTATAGATGTCATCTAGAAGAACCAACAGTCACAACCCTACATGGTGAGTTAGGATAAAAAAAACCACTAACAAGACAAGAACAACTACCAAGACCTTTTAGTGAAACTGAGACAAATAAAGTAACTGAGTTGATGGGGAACCGAGCCTTCTACCGAGAATTCCAAAGAAATTTACCAAATGTCTCCACAAGCTACCAAGCTCCAAAAGATTTTTTTTTGTTTGGTACAAGATTTCCATGAACCCAAGATGCTCCTGCACCAGACACCCAGGGTTTAAAAGAAATGATTATCTGAATCATGAGTTAGTTATGACCTAAGTTGAATCTAACTCAGATTCAGAAATCCATGTCGATCCTTTAGTCGGTCTATTCTTCCACTTTACCAAGTATTCCATGTAATCAATTCCTCTTGTGCTTCTGCCAATTCTTCGTTCCAAAATCTATTCAACTTCTTGTATTTATTTCTTAGGATAATCACTCAAAATTGTCACTTTGTCATCATGTTCATGATACTCATATAAATCTAAAATTTTGAATATAGCTAATATATCTATGTCATCTGGTAATTATAATTCATAAAAATTTCCACTATCAAAATTCATCGATATCATGAAAGGACCAAATTTATCCATCTTCACTTTAACATATGTTCAAACAAGAAATCTACCTTTCTTCAAATGAACCATCACTTCATTACCATCCTCAAAAACCTTATCTCTTCTTGATCCATCTCCACTATCCTTGTACTTCTGATTATTTTAATCCAACTCATGTTTCACTTCCTCATGTAATGTCTTCATAAACTTAGCAAATTTTTCTCCTTCAACACTTATCATCTCTTCTCTAGCAATATCTCTCTAGTCTTATATACCTCTTGGTTGTGTGCCAGTAACAATATGAAAAGGTGTCTTATGGGTACTTCTATTCACTAAATTATTAAATGCAAACTTTGTTTGTGCTAATGTCACATCCCAATTACTCTGTTTGTCTCCAACTAAGAATCTCAACAAGTTACCCAAACTTCCATTTACAACCTTTGTTTTTCCAGTAGTCTATGGATGAAATGTAGAACTATAATTCAACTCGGTGTCTATCTTTTTCCATAGTGTTTTCCAAAAATATCCAACAAACTTACTGTCTCAGTTAGAGATGACACTCTTTGGCAATCCATGCAATCTGACAATCTCTTTGAAGAAAAAATCTTCTATATGCACTACATCTGATTTTTTCCTACATGGTATGAAATGTGTCATCTTGGAAAATCTATCCACAACAACAAATATGGAATTATTATGTCTTGATGTTCTTGGTAATCTAAGAGAAAAATCCATGCTAATATCACTCTAAGGTTTCTCATGAGGAACACAAATCGGTATATACATTCCAGTATTCAAACTTCTTTTGCAACATGACAAACTCCACAACTCTTCACTAATTTATGAGCATATTTATACAAATGAGGCCAAAAATACCTCTCCTTTAGTAAAGTCAATGTTTTATCAATGCCAAATTCTCCTTTCAGACAACTACTATGTTTCTCCTTTATCAAATTGGTTCTCATTGATCCTCTCGGTATACATAAGTGAATACATTTTAACAACATATCATCTTGAATAAAATAGTATTCAAACCTAGTCGGTTGATCTGGAATAGATGTTTTGCCCATTCTCCATGGCTCAGTAAAATAAAGGTCAGTTTCATACAAATTATTCATATCATCAAAACCAAGAACTTCAATTCTCATTTCAGTCATCAAAGATCATCTTCTACTGAATGCATCAACCACTCCATTGGATACTCCACATTTATTATTTATCACAAATGTAAAACTATGCAAATACTCTACCCACTTCATATGTCTCTAATTCGACTTATTTTGACTACTCAAATCTGTAAAGCCTTATGATTAGTATACAAAAAAAAATCATTTGGCATCAAATAATGTCTCCACTTCTGCAAGAATTGAACAATAGCATAGAATTCTTGATCATAGACAAAATATTTCATTTTTGTGTCATTCAACTTCTCACTAAAGAAAGAAACATTTTTACTTTCTTTAGTCAACACAGCTCCTATTACACTGCCAGTTGCATACCACTCAACTTGTAATACCTTATTGAAATCATGTAAGGATAATATAGGCAATTCAAAAACCTTTTCCTTCAAATTATCAAAACTCTTATCAGCTCAATGAGTCCACATGAACTCTCTCTTGTCACCTCTCATTGTCTCCATCATAGCATTACAAATTGAACTAGAATTTATGATTAACTTTCAGTAAAAACTTGTTAATCCAAGAAATGATCTTCCCTCAGTGACATTCTCAAGTGTTGACCAATCAAGTGTAACTTCAACCTTCTTATAATCCATCTTCAAATGATCGGCTGAAATCACAAATTTCAAATACACAAGTTCTTCTTTCATGAAGGAACACTTTTTCAAATTAATCAGCAACGTTTCCTCTTTCAATCTCTGCAATACCTGTCTAATTTGCAAAAAATTCTTTTCTCTGGTCTTACTGAATATCATAATGTCATCCAAATATACAATCACAAATTTACCCAATAATTTCTTCAAAACTTCATTCATTAACCTCATAAAAGTACTCAGTGTATTAGTTAAACCAAAAGGCATATAAAAAACCACTCATACAAACCTTATTTTTTCTTGAAAGTGGTATTCCATTCATCACCTTCTCTAATTCTAATCTGATGATATCCACTCTTCAAATCAATCTTGGTAAAATATTTTTCTCCACTCAAACAATTCATTATATCATCCATCCTCGGTATAGGGAATCGATACCTCGTTGTGATCTTGTTAATAGCTCTAGAATTAGTACACATTCACAATTGTCCATTCTTCTTACATGATAACACAACTGGTACTACACATGGACTCAAACTTTCTTTGATCAAACATTTCTGCAACAACTCATTTACTTGTCGATTGAGTTCCTCATTCTCGGTTGGTGTCAATTTGTGTGGTGCCTTGTTTGGTAAAATAGCTCCATGAATCATATCCATACAATGACTAATATCTCTCATCGGTAGTAAATCATCATGTACATTATCTGAAATAATTATTTATATTCGATGAGTAACTTCTCCACTTATATAGGAAATTTATCTTTTTTTTCTCACTCTTCTTGTTAGGAATCAAAGCATAAAAAATATCATTTCTTTTTATATCGTTAACAAACTATCTACCTACCACAAAATTTATTTTCAGAGATGTACATATTTCACTAATAGATTCTTCAACCAAAGGTAGCAAAATTTGCCTCCTTCCATCAGCTCAAATACTATATTTGTTCAATCTTCCATCAAGTATAGAATGTCTATCATATTTCCAAGGTCTACCTAAAAAAATATGACAAAAATCCATAGGCATGATATCACACAACACCTTATCATAATACTTTCAAAATTTTAGATTCATAAAACATGGTTCACTTACTAGGAGTGTATGATCATCTTTTTATACCCATGAAATTTCATAGGGCTTTGGGTGCTTCAATCTCTCAAACTATAACTTTGTAACCATGTCCTTAGATGCCAGATTCTCTCAACTTCCACTATCAAAAATCACTTTCAACACTTGGTCTGCAACTCTACATCTAGTCTTGAAAAAAGTTTTCCTCACTAGATCTTCCCTATTTTAGCTCCACAATATTATTTTGATCATCAAGTTTCCTTCCTTTTCAGGTTCATTCGATGAATCTTCTTACACAAATGCATTTCTTCTACTACCAAATTTCTTTCCTGCATGTGTACCAAATTCTCCTAACTAGGTTAGTTTGATAATCACAAGGTAGAAACTTTCCCTTCAATTTGTATATCTTCTTGTCCCATACCTTGATCTCATCTTTTCCTTTCTTCTTTCGATCCAAATGAAAATTCTCCCACCACAAGGATGCATGACCTTTCAAATTTAAGCTTGCAATCTTCAATTTTTTCTCGTATGATATATTCTTATACTCAAATTATTTCTCCATCTCAGTTATCCAATCTATCAACTCATTTGAATCCAACTTTCCACTATACTCAAGAGGATTAAACTATGGTGTGGACTTCAAAATTTTCAAGGATTTCAATAGTCTTTCTTCTCCTAGATCTATCACAGTTGCATGTGTGGCTTCTATTTGCACTTCTTCAAATTCATCGTTACTAACATCCTCAAGATGTCTTCATTCATGATGGGTCATCTCAATAGCTTCCAATCTAATAGATATCTACCTTAGCATATCATCTAGGCCTGGATCTGCATCTCACTTCCCCCGAACCATCTTGAAATCCACTACAATTATATGTCAGATGGCGATCTGTGACCACACAACAATAACCAATTAGGATTTACAAGAAGGAACCTCAAATCTTTCCTCGCTGTGATACCACCTGAAACAAGGAGGGTTGGTAGATGGGTCTAGAGGCACTCCCAAACACCAATCCAACTCTCATAACATAATATAGATGTTTTAAACACAGAGAGGGAGAGAAAAAATGTAGATACTTTTCATTATACTTATCAAAAATTATACATGTCGGGTTATGAGGCCTTCCCGATTATGACCAGATACATTCAAAATAATCAAAGAATAATCCTCATGCATGTGAGATCTAGAATCTCTCAGCTTTCCTCTTTAACAGTTCACTATTAATCTACATCCTACGATCTACCCCCTAATCTATGAATAGAAATAATACATTTATACAAGAGGCAACCAAAAAGGTTGGCCCCAAAAGATCCTCATATGAGGAAGAAATGACCTAGATTTAGGTCTACACGTTCCCCAATAAGAGATCCTAAACTAATGTTGAGACTAAAAATAATTGCAGATGTCAGCCAGAAGAACCAAAAACCAAAGTGCTACTCGGTGTGATAGGAACAAAATTAACCACTGAGTAGACATGAAAAACTAACGAGACCATTCGTTTAAATTGAGCCAAAGCAAGTAACTGAGTCAATGAGGAACCGAGCCTTCTATCGAGAATTCCAAAGCAGTTTACCGAATGTCTCTACCAAGCTATCAAGCTCCAAAAGAAATACATATTTTGTTTGATATAGGATTTTCATTGTACCCAAGATGCTCCTGGATCACATAAACAACGATGTACACATATACATTCAATAAATTGTTTCTTTGATTTTCATCATATCCTTTAAGATCTTGTATTTTATGAAATTTTATATTATCTATTAATTCTCAGAAATTTCAAGTTATATAAGTTCTTTTTAGATGATTGATTGCATTAGTTTCTCTAGTTCCAAATGAGAAGGAAATATCTTCTTTTATAGAAGTCCTCAGGAAAATCAAGTCTTCAGATTAAGAGGTTAAAAGATCAATGGCTAGGATTAGAGACTACATAAGGATAATGTGGGAGATACTTAAAATAAAGGAGATTAAGAGGTTAAAGAAAATAAAGGGATAAGATTGAGTGTTAGGTAGAGGATATCGATGTTTTATAATACATCACAAGATGCATTCAATCTAGACACTATGTTGGAGACATAAAAAGAGTGAAAGAGTCAAATGAAGAGATAAGTGCCATGTGTCACATGCCTATAAATTTGGGAGTTGATCAATGTGAGTGGAGATAATTGTTGAGAATTAGAAAACAAGGATCATGAATCAATCAATAAAATAAAATAATTTATTCAATTAATTTAAAAAATGAATAAAATAGACTATTAAATAAATAAATATATTTAAATAATAGACTAAAATAATAATGAATTAAATAAATAAATAATAAATATATATTTAATTAATAGAGGAACTTTGAATAAATAATTAAATAAATAAAATATTTATATACTTATGTCACGACAATTTCAAGTGTATATTTTGCCCCTCTTTAAGACAATGTATCTTGTCGCATTCTTTGAAAGAAAAGAAAAAGGATAAAGGCTATAGGTATGATTCCCTATCCATGGGAAGGATAAGGAAGGTTATAAGGAATTATGTTCTAGGATAATGCCCACTCGAGAGGACCAGTAGGTTAGAAGAACATGTGTGTGTTCTTGAAAGGAAATATAGGGGATAAGACTAGAAGCATAGATAAGAAGAAGATAAATTGATGGTGATAGACCCAGTCATGTATATGAAGAATATATGAATGAGAAGGTGAGGAATATATAGAAGAAAATAATGAATACTTGTCTCTTTTATAGTGTCTTATGATCATTGAGCTTATTATGGAAAAAGGATGTAATGATATGGAAATGTGTTAGACCGAAATGAATCAACATATAAATTTCAAGGATGGAAGACACACTAGATGGTGAAGGAATGACCCCTTTGACATGAGACCCATAGACCCTCATTGATCTTAGATAATCATGTCCTAAGATGAGTCATCATATTACTAAAGTACAATATACAAACATAGATCAAGTGACTATCCCCCATCGTCGATTCCCTAGTCAAAGACACCCTTGACAAACATAGAAAGAACACCACCAAAGATAAAGAGATAAATAAAGTAAAAGACAAGACACACTAACCAAACACATCAATAACCATATAGACATCTTGCTAGAGTTTACGTGTAATTGATAGGTTGATAAATGATTTTTTTTTGGTTTCTTGAAGGATTCATCATATATAAGACAAGTCATATATCATGATAGTGTCTGATGAAGAAATGAGATATGTTGCACATATGAATATTTTATTTTCATTGATTTCAAAATTGTTGTAGTTAGTGTAGTTAGTCTATAGAAGATGAATATAATTTTTAGGAGTTGTGTTTTATAATGTGGTTGTTTATTTGAGAGTAGTATAATATCAACAACATACATATATGATATCATATATACGTAGAAATTGTTGAAGAAACATGTATGGTGTATATCTGGTGTCCTCAAGTCAATTCTAAAGTTTTGGAGTTTTTTAAGTTAAATGCACATAAATTTGACTATTCCAATGTGTATACTATTAGACATGGTTTTACCTTTTTTCTTTGGATTTTGGTATATCAACATATGTTGTCTTATTTTTTAGATATGATGTTAATAGACGTTCATATTAGTTTTCATGCTTTGATTTTTTTCGCAACAAAAGTTATAATATTCTAAGAATTAGTTTGTTGGAATTGGCGTATATTAGAGTTGTTAGCATTCATGTTTTGTCATTGATGTCAACATATGTTCAGTTGAAGTCTCAATCAGACTGTTTGTCTCAGGCACATGCAAGACTGACAGTCGTGTATGACAACTATATGAAATATTAGAGGTTATGAGCACATATATGTATTAAGGGACAAGATGGGATCTTATGTCTAAGGTCTCCTAAGTTTATGTTCTTATTTGTTTGAGTTACAATAGTTTTGGTAAATACTGTTTGTAGAACAATGACATAGAATTGTGATAATGTTAGTCTCTAAGTATTGTGGATAACTTTAGTACAAGCATAATTCATGTAATGAAAGATTAGGGAATATGAGAAGACATGTTGAGGAATTTTTTTTATGATTCTTGGGTTGAAATACTCTTGGTGATGCCAACTATGATACGTGTTCTGAAGAAGACCTATTTGGCACCGACTTCAGTGATGTAGAGTGTATTATGGATGGTGAGCATGTATTATGGATCTTGGATTATATTTGATTATTTGTAATAGATGTTTACTTATTCAAGGTAACGTGTGTATCTTATCAAGGGGTTAAGCAATTATTTATGCATTGGGAAAGTCTTAATTGGCTGACCTAATTGCTTATTATAAACTTGTATAAAGGAGAGTTGTTTTCTTTATTAGGAGTGTGGACAATGAAGTATCAAAGTTGCAAACTTGTATTTTAGAAATTTGTTGAATGTAGATTAGAGATTGTGATTGATGAACTTCATTGGAACTATTTAAGCAAAGTTGTTACTACTAGTCACTACACTAGATGTGATATATTTTATTATATGTATGTCAGATAGTGAGTCTTGAAGGTGGATTTAACCTTCTTTAGCTAGTGAGCCTAGGAAGTGAGCCTTTTGTTTCTCTTGACTCCTAACAGGGTTTCTCCTTTAACAAGGATTGTGTACTGTATGTAATAATCAACTCCTAATAGGGATAAATCTCCTAACAAGGATAATATAATTTCAGTGCATTATTTGTGGGTACCAATTCCAACAGGGTTTTTTTTTCACCTTAAGAGGGTTTCCTTGAAAAAAAGTGGTTGTGTTATGGTGGTGTTGTTAATGTGTTCAAAATTACATTTATCTTTTGATTGTTAAAGGTTAAAAGTTAGAGTATTTGGAATACAACTGATTGACCCTGTTAAGACAAAAAAATTTGGTTTCCATGGTGCTAGGTCCTACCTATTTTTTTTCTATGTCTAAGCCTTGTTGTGAAGCCCTAATTTTTATTTTGGTCCAACACTTAGTTTATTTTTTTCTCTAAACCCTAAGTCTCTCATGCCTCTTATTTTCTTGTATTACCTTTTTGGGAGCTGCTTAAGTCCTTTTAAATCATGTGCCTTATGTCACCGTGTGCAGGGCATTCCTTTTTAAATAGTAAGCCCTAGTGGGGCCCGTGTATTAAGTTTTTCTTAACTCTAAAGTCTCTGTGGTATCTTTTTATTTTTAATATATCGAGCAGATCTATTCTCATCCAACGATGGGTGTAATGCCTTGATCAAAAGTTGCATGGAGAATAACCATTAAGGAATTGCGCCTAAATGACAAGTGTCTATTTCAAGATTGTAGGGCCGACATTTTCAAAGATAAATTTATGTCAAATCAAAGAAGATCAATGGTGGGTTTTATCCCATGAATGAAATATACGAGGAGGTTATTCTTCAAGGCATCACAACTGTGTGACTCATGGCTAGTAGGGGGACTTGGCAGAGCGAAAAGGAAGATTAAAGTTGGAAAATTTTGTTTTGATTGGATGGCAGGTGTGATGCCTAGAAAAAAATATGCTTGTATTTTATTTATCATGGGATCATGCCTAGATGATAGGTGTCGATTGCAGAACTCACCCAAGTGGTGCCTAAACGTAAAGGTTAGTTAGATCCATTTTAATGGGATGGTATGCGTGATGCCTTGATCCAAATTTTTCTCAAGGATATTCATCAAGGAATCACGCCTCATTGAAATGTGTCCATATGGATGAGGAAAAGTCAAGTGGGACCAAAAATGCTTACGTGGAACTGCCATGTGTCCTGGTCTTATGGGCTCAGGGTGTTTTAAGGGTTAATCGAACGACCACATTTTAAAATGAATTTAAGGTTTGATCTTGAATGTAAATGGATGTTTCAACCCATGTGTGATCGTTGAGGAAGATATTTGAAAATTTAAATGTTTCCAAAGAGTTCTTCATCTTGGTGTTGCTCCTCCAAGTTGTAGAAAAGTAGGTAGGAGGATCTGATCTTTTGGTTTGGATTTATGTAGTCGTGGGATGATGAACGGATAGAATTTTGATGAATATGGATTCATAAATAATTTAGAAGTGATGGCTTGGGTATTTGATCATATTTGCAGATATTTTGTAAACCTTAGTTGACTCCTTGTTGTTTCTTCCTTAATGTTGGGTTTGTTCCCGAGTCTTATTGGTTGTGCAGATCTAATCGCCTTTTTGATATTTTGGAGAAATATCATTTGGTGGGGTGGAGAAAGGAAGGATTATAGAAAACTAGATTTCATAGAAGGACATGTGTCAAATGGATTTAATATCTAGGGTTTCCTTCTTCTATAATTTCTTTTCTTTTCTCTATTATACGCATTCTGAATCCTTTTAACTGGGGGTAGGTTCAAGTGTGGTTCCTTCTGTAAAATATTCTTCCCTTTTCTTTGCATATAGCATGTTATTGATCTCTTTCTGCTTTCAGAGAAGAGCATATGTTGTAATAGTTAACTTTGTAAATAGATTTATCAATGGTTTTGTATTGTTATCAAGTTGTCGACATTATGCTTTCTGAATCATAGAGACTAAGGCATCAAAGGTGTTTTGGTATTGTCCATTGTTGATAAGAAATGTAGTCATTTAAAGGATCACTATTGTTTGGGATTTGTTTTTTGATATGTATGAGTTTGGGGTATTAAGGATATTTGAAGATTGTCTTTCTGTGGATGTTGATTAATGAATTGTATATTCCAAGGTCTCTTCTAAGGAGAGGGTTAAGTACTTTGAATTGGTAGTTGCATATTTGAACACATAGGTGGATTCATAAGAAGAACTTGACTAATAGGGTATGTTGGATGTAAGGCATATGGGCATATTATACTCTATTTTTTTCTTTGTTCATAATCTTCCTTTTGTAATATTATGTTTGACTCTACTTCCCATTGGATAAGGCACTAGTCTATGTGGGGTCTAGGGTATTTTCAGGGATCCATCAATCATAACAAATCAAAGATAATATTTTCCTTTCATGTTCATAGGAAGGAGTTAGAATATGTCTGGTTTCAAATGTACTTTATGGAAGTGGGATATTGCATAAGATTTAGTAAACACTAAGGTATCTATTACATGTAGGTTTGAAAGCTATTCCACATTTATATATTTGCAAGATGTTTTATTTGTCAAAATGATTCATGTGTGTACAGATTAGGTACACCCACCTGAGTGATGTGGAGCTCAAAGTGTCAAAGGTTTATGAACCTTGTTGAATATTATTTATTTTTCTTGTTGAATCAGTGTTTGGGCTTATAGAGGAATATATATAAGCCACAGGTATAAAAGGATCAACAGGAAAAATAAAAAAACAAAATGATGACTCCGTTGGGGAAACAAAAGTTGACAACTTCAACATAATTGTCAGCAAGTTTAAGAGAATTGTTTCCTTGCTTTGCTAAATCAATCCAAGAGTCATCACCAACATAGAGACTCAGCTCAGGATAAGAGATCTTTGTTCTCTATTTAGTCAAAATCAATCCCAGAATCATAAGGTTTCTATAGAATCATGTTTTACAAAAATATATTCCTCTTACTTATAAAGTGAGTTAGGGTATATTTTGTCTATCATAGTACGTGTCTAAAATTCCAATGTCCTAAAACATATACATATATTATCTCACAAGTGGTGAGTGGCGACTCCAAGTTCTCTAATTTTACCAGTGTGAATGTTTGGAAAAATACTAAAAAGAAAGGTTGCCTCGCAGTGATGAAGAAGAAGATGTTTGGGCTCCTATGACCTAGAGCATAGTCAAAGGAAGAATCTATATCAAACATTATTAATGGGGTTTGTTGTGAGTTTTCTTGTTTTAAAGAAGGTCATAGTGGGGTGAAGAGATCTCAGTTGATTTAAATTTGTCCTTTTAAAAGAGGTGGTGACTCTACCAAGGTTTTTTAAAGTGATTTGCAGGTAACTTCATATCAATATTTTCTATACCTACTACAATACATCTAGGTATTTTATTTTCAAGGTTATAAAGTGTTTCCTTATTAATTGATTTAAGCACTAAGAGAAGGAACAAGATGTGGATAGAGGTTTGCATGCTTCAAGGTTAGATTTGCAATTTGCTAAATCAAGTGAAAGTATGTATTAGTTTATGGTTGTATAGTGAATCCAGAGATCTTGTGTTGCTACAAGCAAAATTTTTTTCTCAAAGTGATGATTCACATGTATATACTAGAGATGTGTATAGATCTGGAGTACCTTTGCCAGATCTTGAAGAGGTTCTTGGAGATTAAAAAAAATTAGAACAAGAGATCCAAGAACAAGTTATTTTTTTACTACAAAATAGAATGCAAAGAATGGTGGGAGAATCTACACTTCATTTTTATAAGAGGTGTTCTACTACAATAAGGCATCTTCCTATTCATATCTATCCTCAAGAGTCAGTTTGGGTTAATGTGTTTTTGGAACTTTGTTTTCCTGATTCATTTGATTGGCTAGTCTCCTTTAGGAAAGAAGGTTTTGAATATGATAGGAAGTAGATAAAAAATATTGAATATCCTGAATCTAAGGTTACACATGAGGTTATGCCTAGTGATGCTGATATTGAGAATGATAGAAACTAGTATGATAGAGATGTGTCAAGTGAGGATGCTCTCTTTTGTAATCATGAAAGTGATGCTCCTTATCAGTATGAGGTAGAGGATATATGTAGTAAGAAATAAGATAGTGATTGGATAAATAAAGACACTGCTTGTGATTGCATATCAGAGGGTGGTGAGAGTGATGATAATGGTTCACTTTTTAGTGAATTTTTTTTGAGTTCTTGTCTTCTGAATATCTGAAATGGTTGTTTGCATAAGGTTGATAATTTTCAAGAAAGTTCTTTAGGGAACTCTAGTATGGGCATGCAAACTAGTGAAAAAATATAGTATGATGACTCCAGATGTGGGACAGAGAATGGTTATATTTTTTATCAGTTTGAGGATGTTTTTTTATAAATGTGACAATCCAAGTAAAGATGCAAAGTGGTCTAAGGGTCCTAAATTTTTCACTGGGCATAATTGGCATTGGTTACATGATGGTTAGTATTATCAAATGAGGCCTAATTTACAAATGTTAAATGAGGGAAGATATATTGACAATGTTTTGAGTAGGCAGTTTGAAGATATCAACATATCAAATCATGCAAATGATAGCTACATTTTTAGTTTATTTCCAGAGCAGGGAGCAGTAAATTTTGTTTTTGATACAGGCAAGCTGAACTAGAATTTTGTTGATAACTTTAGGCCATCAAGCCTAGTTTGAATCCTTCAAATCAGGGCAATAAAGAAACAAAGATAAGTTGACTTTGCTAGGTAGTAGGATGTATATTTGTATATATTACTATGATTATTGTGTCTTGTAGGGATTTTTTTGTCCTTGGTTTTCTCTTCCCAGAGATCTGCAATCTAGGGTTGATCTTGTGATCAACCTTTTTTAGTGGGAGCCATTATTAGGACTACAAAATTTGGTTTCCATTGTGTTAGACCCTACCTATTTTTCTTCTATGTCTGAGCCTTGTTGCTAAGCCTTAAGTCTCTCGTGCCTCTTAATTTCTTCTATTACCTTTTTGGGAGCCACTTAATTCCTTTTAAATACTGTTCCTTAATTCATCGTGCTGGGGGGCATTCTTTTTTAAACCCTAAGTCCTAGCAGGGTTCGTTTATTAATTTTTTTCGTAAGTCTAAATTCCCTATGGGATCTTTTTCTTTTTAAGATGTTGAGCATATATGTTATAATCCAACGCAGGGCATAATTCCTTGATAAAAATCTTCATGGAGGATAACCATCAAGGAATCGTGCCTAAATTACAATTGTCCATCTCAAGATTGTAGGACCAATGTTTTCAAAGATAAAGTTCACTCAGATTAAAGTGTAAGGTCTACACAAACAAGATCAACGGTTGGAATGATCCCATGAACAAAAGATGTGAGGAGATTATTCTTCAAGGCATCACACCTGTGTGACATGTGGCTAGTGGTGGGACCTGGCTAAGTGAAAAGGAAGATAAAGGTGGGACAAATCTATTTTGATCAGAAGACAAGTGTGATGCCTGGAATAGAAGATGCCTATTTTTATTTATTGTAGGATCATGCCTAGATGACTGGTGTCCATCAGAGATCTCAGGCAAGTGAGGTAGAAAGGTAAAGGTCAATAAGATATTTTTTAATTTGATGGTATGTGTGATGCCTTGATCCAAAGCTACCCTAAGGATATTAATCAAGGAATCACACCTGAGTGACACATGTCTAGATTGATGAGGAAAATTCAAGTGGGACCAAAAATGCGATGTGGAACTGCCATGTGTCCTGGGATTATGGGCTCACAGGTGTTTTAAGGGTTCATCAGATGACTGCATTTCAAAATTAATTTAAGCTTTTATCTCGACCGTTGATCGATTTGTCATGCTAGGTGTTACCGTTGAGGTAGATATTTGAATATTTAAATTTTTATAGAGGGTTTTTAGTTGTGCCAGTGCTCTTCTAGGTTGTAGATAAGTAGATAGGAGGATCTAATCTTTTGGTTCACATTTACGCAGTTGTGGGATGCTAAAGGGATCTCTCCCAAAACAAAGATTATCTCCAAACAAGGAGTTGTCTTCAAATGGGAATCCTTGTTTGTCTCCGCTGTGAAGTTCCTTAAAATAACATCTAGTTCGCACATGCATGAATAGGTTGATTCGCCTAACTGACACTGTGGTTATATATAAAGTGCTGACTAAGTCCAAGACCAAAGAGACCAATTGATAAATGTCCAATTGAGGAGGAGATCTCAAAGACTCTAATCTTGAGTCAAGGTTAACTAACCTTCTCTCACAACCCATAATAAGAATAGCACCGACAAAGATTGATAAGATTGAAACAAAAGACTAGTCAATCAGACAAGAATGATGACATCAAATTTCAAGACATCCACAGGTTGGATTGATAACATATCGTAGTCAAATACAAACAAGTAGAAGAATTATGATAGTATAGACCTTAAAACACACTGAATGTAGTAAGATATACTAATGATATACAAATTTTTGACAAGTTTCTAAAAGACTGTTGAAGTTTTAGAGGAGATATTACAGACAAGAACCTAAAGAGAACATTTTTCTATATTGTTGTTATTGTTTGTTTCAGTGAACACTCACAGCAGACACATCAAGAAGCCCTCAACTATTCAAGCACATCAAGAAAACCCTATTCCTAGGTGGCAAGAAATGGACACTACTTGTTTGAATCCTTTTACAATAAAATACCTATTCAAGTTGGACAGTCAGAAGCTTGGTAGCACTGGCTTCCCTCCACGAAACACACTTCTTGGACCTACCAAGCTTTGAATTTCTCAAGGCCCAAAGACCTTGATACATTTACTATCTCAACAAGAGGGGTACATGAGAGGTTTCTTAGGTGTGTGTGTCTCACAACGACCATATCAATAAGTAGAAAAAAGGATTTTGGCCACTAACTGCAAAGGGTTTTAGTAAGGGTCTTCATTAAAGTGTATCCTCTGTGTCCATATAGGTGCAATTCAGGTTGGTAACCCAATAGAGAACCTTGGCACAAGCAGTTCATGATATGTGAATGAGACTCGGAGGCCCTGCTTTGTGTTAGGAGAGAGCCAAGTATAAGCTCAAATGCCACTTATCTTCTAAGGCTTTGATCTCAAGGAAGCACTTTTATTATAGTGAGTCGAAGAAGCTTGGTGTTAGCTTTTTCTCACTTGGGTTGTTGTCCAAGGGTGAGTAGTTTTTCCCACTTGGACAGGCCCTCAAAAGTTGCAGATCATTCATGTTGAATGACAATAATGTTTTTGGATTTTTCATCATCCCAAAATGGCCAAAGCATATTTTCCTAACATGATTCTCATCCCTAAAACATGAGATAGAAGTTCATTTTAAAATTCTTTCATGTGCGTTCATAGTTTAATAAAACAAAAACAATATGCAAGCACATTGTTTAGCATTATATCGATCAAGGCAACTTGCAAGATGATCCGTTAGTAGTCCGTGTCTTAGTATTTTTTTCAACATCTTGCAAATCACTATTAGGTTATAACCCACAAGATAATCTAGATAACAACAAAGCCAAAAACTCGTCAGTGTTAGAAAATCCAAAAAATCATAAAACTAAGTGCATATTCAGAAACTAGACAAAAAAAAACCCACTTTCAAAAAACAATTCACCCAAAAATGTTACCCTATGAGACTGAATGAGGCTCTGGAAGTTACCAAATAGGGGATTAGGAAGGTACAATCATCAAAATCTATAATTTATGATAAATCCAGCAAAAAAAAATAGAAAATAACCCCACCACAGTGATCCATGTGCAAAGATGATGATTGGTTGAAAGATGCAGTTGACTGAACTGACTGATCAATTATTGTGGAAACTTCCATAATCATTTTCAGTTCACAACTTTGTTTCCAAAATGATAACTAGTGAAGAATTAGTTAACTGAGTGGAAGTGGATTGTTTCCAATTTGATAATCAGTTACCTGGATTAGATGATGTCATATGCATTTTTAATAATTTAAATGCTTTTGAATGCATATTTTCTTTATTAATTAATATAATTCCCTTTTTATTTAATTGACAAATCTGTAATTTTATTTAATTAATATATTAGAAATATTATTAAATAATTAACATAAGGTTTATTTGCCAATGTATTGCATTTTTAGGAATTAATTAATTAATCAAGATGATCGATTAGGACTTAGGGTTTAGGTCAGATCAATTCAAATTTCATAGATTGAGGAATTGCCTATTTTTTTAGGACTTAGCGTTTATCAAGATTAGGGTTTCTTGACTAATTATTGTGATTGGGGGTCTAGGGTTTAGATGACCATTTTTATGTGATTACATTATGCAGTCGTGGGATGCTGAAGGGATAGAATTTTGATGACTATGGATTCATAAATGATTGAGAGGTGATGGCTTGGGTTTATGATCAGATTTGCATATATTTTGTAACCCTTAATCAGATCCTTGTCTTTTTTTCCTTGATGTTGGGTTTGTTCCTGATTCTTGGTGGTTGGGAAGATCAAATCAATTTTTTGATCTTTTGGAGAAAGATCAGTCAGTGGGTTGGAGAAAGGAAGGATTGCAGAAAATAAGATTTCATAGAAGGACATGTGACAAATGGATGTCATTTCTAGGGTTTCCTTCTTCTATAAGTTCTTTTATTCTCTCTGTTGTAATTAAGAATTCATTTTAAAAGAACCAAATAAAATGTGTAAGTTTCATTTTAAACACAAATTCAAATGTGCTCTAAGATTAGATTTTTTGCATGCTTTAAAAAAAGTAAACTAACAATTAATAAAGCTAAACAAGTTGAAAGCTAAGAATACAAAATGCTTGAGAACCAAATGCAGTATAATAATGATAGAAAAAGTTAGGATCCTTTGTGAAGGAAATAAGACTCTCTTTTATAGAAATCTCTCTCGAATTGACAATCCAGATCAAAAGAAAAGAGTGGCTCATATTCGATTGAAGAAGCACAATCTATGTGCAAAGATGATGACTGGTTGAAAGATCCAGTTGACTGAATTGATTGATTAGTTATTGTGGAAACTTCCAAAATCATTTTCAGTTCACAAATTTGTTTCCAAAATGATAAAGAGTGGAGAATCAGTTAACTGAGTGGAAGCAGATCATTTCTAATTTGATAATCAGTTACCTGGATTTGATGATGTCATATGCATTCTTAATAATTTAAATGATTTTGAATGCATATTTTTTTTATTAATTCATTTAATTCCCTTTTTATTTAATTGACAAATTTGTAATTTTATTTAATCAATATATCAGAAATATTATTAAATAACTAATATAAGGTTTATTTTTCAATGTATTACATTTTTAGGAATCAATTAATTAATCAAGTAACATGATTGATTAAGACTTAGGGTTTAGGTCAGACCAGTTCAAATTTTAGACTGAGGAATTGTGTGTTTTGTTTAGGACTTATGGTTTATCAAGATTAGGGTTTCTTGATTAATTGTTGTGATTGGGGGTCTAGGGTTTACATGACCATTTTATGTGATTACATTAATGCAGTCGTGGGATGCTTAAGGGATAGAATTTTGGTGACTATGGATTCATAAATGATTGAGAGGTGATGGCTTGGGTTTATGATCATATTTGCAGATATTTTGTAACCCTTAATCATATTCTTGTCTTTTTTTCCTTGATGTTGGGTCTGTTCCCGAGTCTTGGTGGTTGGGCAGATGAAATCAATTTTTTAATCTTTTGGAGAAAGATCAGTCGGTGGGTTGGAGAAAGGAAGGATTGCAAAAAATAAGATTGTTGGAAGTACAATAATGGGAAAGCAAGATACTAAGAGGGGGGTGAATCAAATCTTAAAAATTAACCTCTTAAAACAACTTGATCCACATTCATACATATATGAATTTAACCTAACATCAGATAGCATTAATAACATGAAATGTATAACTCATAACACAAAGTTTTGGTAACCCAGAAACCCAAATAGGTAAAACTAGGGTGGGGATGAAACCCACAAAATCTTCACTACTGCAGCAATAAAGTGTGCTTGTTAGGGCTACAAGAGTTTGATTTCAATATGCAATCTACCTAGTCAAAGGTATGTTCGATTAAGAACTAAAGATCGTTACAATCTACCTTGTTAAAGGATTTCAACTTACAGTAAAGTAAGCACTCTGCTAAGAGATTAAAAATGATCTACTAGAACCACTCTTTTAAGAGATTTCACCTGATACACCTCCTAGAATGTTCCAAGTAATGATCCTTCATAATGCACTCAGATGCTGATGACAGATTTATGCCTCCAATGCATATTGATATCTTGATTGGCTCCATGCCATGCATAGTATAAAACAATTAAATGCAAAATTAACTTAGTAGAAAAATATTAAATGCATAAAAATGTAATCCCAAATCTCATATAAGTCAGCCTAAACCATTTACATCAAAGTTTGAATTAATCCTAACATGTATGCAAAAACTATTCTACTCAGCACTTAATATTCTACTCGGCTCAGCACGATGTAACTTGGCAACCTAAAACTTGCTTGGAAATGTTGCTCGACCTTGAAAGTTTAGCTTAGACACAGTGATAACCAACTAAACCTAACTAAGTAAATGACTAAGTGTGGGTCACTAATCATCAACAAAACTTAGGGATTAACAATCTCCCCCTTTGATATTAGTGGAAAAAATACACTTATCATTACAATTCATTTCATCCAAAATGTTGCCTAAGTACATACTGTACTCCCCCTAGGAATGTACATCATACTACATACAAAACTTTACATAGTATACATGCCTTAAAAAGAATATTTACATGGATACCTGTACTAATCTCCTTATGTTGTATCATTGTTAGTCCTGTCGGATTCCCCCTTTTTTGTCACTGATTGCAGGTGGGGTCAAGTTATAATTGTCCAAAAATTGTTTATGAAGTTGTAAGGTGGATGAAAATGTAGATTCCCAACTGTCCTTTACAAACTTCATAACCTCTATTTTCACTTCTAGCTCGACAGCTAGACTTACTAAACTTTCTGCAGTGGAGAGATGAGAATCTGTCTTAACCAATTTGTTTGCAGATGAAATTTCTTTCTGAATGACCTCAAGATGAGGTATTAGACTTGTCTAAATAGTAATCAATTTGGTCCTAATCTAACCATCATCATCCATGAGCTTGACTATCCTCCTTTGTGCATAAGTCAACCTGTTAAAATGTAAGGAGCTAGTGCTAGCATCCATACTCAGTGAATTTCCAGTTGACTTTAAGTCTAAGTGCAATTTCTCTAAAGCCTGTTGATTATCCTTTGTGAAGAATTCAACATGAAATAACCTCTTATACCGAGAATAAACATTTGTCACAACTCCCTCTAAAATTTATACTAGAGAAGAAAGTTCAACCTGTTTTACTGCAATCTCTTTTGAGATTTTTTCTAGTGGCTTGTTCTCAAATTTTCTCTCGGACCATTGCAACAGATTCTCATTGGCTTCAATATTGTCATCATTTACCTTTTGCACAATATGAACAAACTCTTCAAGAATAGGGGTTTGAGGGTTTTCATCCTCGATGTCAAAAGAAAATATTTCTTTTATGTCATGTAGCACTTGCTTTTTTTTTTTTTCTCCCTTTTCAGTTCCTCCTATCTTTTCTTCCTTTTCAATAGCTCTTGAAGAGTCTCAATCTGTTCATAAGACAAAACATTGGGATCCCATGGTGGAATCACAATAACATCATCTAATCTGACATCAATAATCAAATAATTCTTCCTCATAACTTTCCTCTTCTTAAATTCAGGTGAACTAATTCTTGGCTTTATTTCTACAATACTTTTTCCAGTTTCATTAGTAGTCACCATTTCATCTTTTAGTTCAGTCAAAATTGCCTGTTGATTAGGCATACTTCCAGTCTTAGTTCGAGTGGGAGTTGATGATGCAGAGTGTGGTAGATCAACCAACACTTGCACTACCTCTTGCTCTTTAGGCTCATTATTAGTATCTCTTATCTCCTCACTACTATCTAGAACTGATTTCACAACTTCTAAAATAGGTGAATATTGAACAATTACCTCTTGTTCATTTGTTTTCTCCTTTTTTGCTTCTTCTTGAGCATCCTTATCCTTAGATTTATTTTGAGTTCTCTCTTCATCTTCCTTTGTACTCTTCTCTTATTCTATATTTGATTCTCTCAGCTCATCCTAACCCTCGACATCCAGATTGCTAGAGTCATCAATTGTCACATTAATTGGACTATCAATACTTAGATCAACAGTGTTAGTTGTCTCTATTTGTTCTTGTTCTTTTTTTCCAATCTTCTCAAGCTCAGTAGAAATGTGAACTATTGATTTATGTGGTATAGGGGTGGATTCAATGTCTTTATCCTTCGAGTTAGATGTTCCTTCATCATTTTTCTTCTCTTTTGCAGCAATCAATCCAAAAACTTCCTTCCAAATCCTAGTACTCTATTGTACTATCCCTTCAATATCATTCTTCACAATATCATATCCTCTCTATTTAGGTATAAATTTGTGCTTATACTCTTCAACAAATTTTTCTCTCTATTTCTTGGTTAGCTCAAGAATGACTTGAGCTAATGTGTCTTCCCTTATCTGTCTTTTAGTTGTGAGTGAAAATTCCCATTTGTTAGATAGAAAATTATATAACTCACTCAACACATTATTTCCTATTGCTGTAGGAGTTAATTTGAAATTAAACATCATGTCTAGAAGAGCTTCCTGAACCTTATGCTTGACTTCTACCTTCAATTTTTCATACCTGATAAACTTAAAACCAGATAACCCTGCAAAATGTATCAAGTTCTCACATACCTCATTAATATCTATGAGTTTCTTGAATGGTGTTAATGGTATGTTGCTGGGTTCATTAGTTTTTGTCTTGTCTTCATCGCATTCAGAATCCAAATGTAGTTTCCTTCTTGGTCTCTTAACTTGTAGGCTCGACACAGCCTTTGTTGCAAATTTTGTCTTCAATCTAGAACTACTTTCTCCAATCTTCTTTACATAAACTTTTGTTTGCTCTACTAGTGATGTGGCAGTAGATTCCCTTGTCCTTGGATGATTTACAATGGGAGGGGTAACTCTAGGTTTTTCTTTACTCGGCTTGGTTACCTTGGCTACTGCTGGTCTCTTTCCTTTTTCCCTAGTAGTAATCTCTTGTTCAGATTCACTGACTTGTACATCTTGTTCCTTGGATACATCTTGTCCTTGTCTAGTAGAAATGTCTAGAGGTGCATCCTCTAGCTCCTCATCACTCAGCAAGCCAACCATCTTTTTCAGATTTTTCACAATCTTTTTCCTCTTTCCTTCCATGGTTTCTTCCTTAAGATTCATTGAAATCTTTGACTTTTCTTCATCATAATTTCCAAATCATTTAGCTTTTGTATCAATCTCCTCTGGTAGGAAGTCTGTGATAGCTGTTGATGCTTCGTCAATATTAACTTCATAGGGAAATGGTTCCAGCCATGATACCCTAGGTGTAAAAGCCTAAATATAGGTGTAATTTGTATCAACTAACAAACATATCTCTTCATAGTGCTTCTCCAGTAGTGAATTGGGAATTCTGGTCCTCAACCTCATTTTCTTTTTGAATTCCACAAAATAATTTCCCATAATACTATTGAAATTATTGCCTAATTGTTGAATACATTCACTAATTAGTAAATTTATGGTTCTTTCCTTCTTCCAAACAATATTTCCTAGAGTAGGAAATGTCTTCTGTACATAGAAGAATATAAACAATAACAAAAAGCTAAACTTACATGATGAAATTTTGGCTTTCCTGATTGATAGTAAGTTCTCGGCTAGTTGTGTCAACTGCAACTTGGCAAGATCATAGGTGTGATTATTTTTTACTATCTTCCATGCCTAGTCCATGACTATATAGGGAACACTATCCAGTCAGTTCAACTAATAGAACTTGTGTGCAATAACTCTCACTCCAAAGTCAAGTTCTAAGTCCTCAATTGTAGAGATGGTCATACCTCTGTTGTTCCAGACAGCTCTAGTGTTAGCTGCTATCTCTTATTTCTTCGCATCTCTCATGGTCTACTTACCACTGATAATAGGATATCCAGTTACTCTACGAATAATATCTTTTGTGATCCTAACTAGTCCATTGTCCAGCCACATATGCATATTATGAACTCAGCTTAGGAAAACCTCAATCCATTCATCCTTGAATTCTATCAAAAAATCTAGGGCTTGATTTAACCCTTTGTTGGCTGAATGCTTGAGTTCATCTTTCAGAATTCCATTTTTACATAACTTGTCATAGGATTTTCTCAATTTTCTATCACCCACTTCACCAATTTTAACCATGTAGCAGGATCTAACATCATGAACCATAAGTACCTTTTGTGGGATCAATGAGAGGGCTCCATTCAGATCACTTAGAATTGTGCTTTCGGGAATGACACGAAAGGTTGGTGGTGCAAATGCATCACTCCTTACTAAATTAATTTGATCTCTTCTTTCTTCTTATCTCTCATTGGCTGGCTAACACAACTTTCATACCACTCGGCTTACCATACTCAGCCATCACAAATTACTCGGCCAAACAACTCAGCACTTATAGTTTAGACACCTCTTCTTGGCACTTGCCACAAACATGTCCTATTATATCTTTATATATGCAGATATGGACTTTGGCATGTTTACATATTAGGAACTGATGTAAGATTTGAAATTTAAATGTAGTTCCTTACATACCTCTATAGCTAAGTTAGAGATGGTGTGATAACCTGATCCATTGGATTGGGTGACCTCAGCTTCAGTAGATTCATTGCTGCTTGGATCTGTTTTCCTTACCCATGTCCTGTTCATTTGTGCTCTTTTTCTTCAATAGTAGGACCATGAACTCTTGTCCTACACTCTCTCTTAGTGTGACCTATCTTCAAACAACTAAATCAGACTAAGCTTCGATTCATCCAACTCTTAGATTTCCCTCTGACATGTGTCTTTAAGAAATCTTTAGGTGCATGTCCATATTCTTCACAGTAATGACAACTCTGCCTTGTGTTATAATCCCAGTTGTAAGTGTTTCCTTTATTATATGCTTTTGTTTGTGTTTTTGATGTCCATTACTCTTTAGCATTAGATCTACAGTCTTGTGCCTTATGACCATGTTTCTGACACTTGTAACAATAACCATTAAATCTTGGTTTGGGGGGTGCATCACTTCCTTCAGCCCAACATTCATGTACTGTATGGCCAAATTTGTTGCAATTAAAACAGTAACCATTAAACTTAGGTTTAGGATTGGACTTACCTTTCTTTCTTGGGAAAAAAAATTTCTGTATGACCTGATTTTCCACAGTGGTGGAAAATAGGCTTGTTGTGCTTTGTCTTTGCATTCCTCCTTTCACCATTCTTAGATGATTCTCCTTTCTCAGTAGATGTCTTTGGTTCAGTATGACATAATCCAAAAGAATATTTTGACCTTCTTGATGCTTCCATCAGATTCTCAAAATGAGTCAAAGCTTCATTAGGCTTATTCAATCTTTCATTAAGTTCCTTCTCAGATCTCAAATAATCTTTCAATTGATTGTTCTTAGATCTTAGATTTATCATTTCCATATCTTTCCTACTAATCTCCTAATTTGCAAGTAGCACTTGATTTTCCATGTCAACTTGATTGATTGTCATCATTTGAAAATCATGTGTCCTCTCATCAATTCTGATAGTTATCACTCTTTTATCTTCTTCTACCATAGCTTTGTCATCTTCAACTTTCTTCTTTTGTTCCACTACTTCACATAGCCTCACTGTCTGCATTTCTTGTTCTCTTTTCAAGTTTTTGACTTCTTCACACAGTGCATTGTTCTTTTCGAGTAGATCTGCAATTGCTGCATTGCTCTTAGTAGAATCTCCATTCTGAAATAGATTTGCAGTGTCATCTTCCTGGTAATGAGTATCATTCATTTTTTTGGCAAAATCTTTCCTAGTTTTTAATGATTTCTTCAATTCCTATCTTGCTATCTCAAGTTGATGTAATGCTAGTTGGATCTCAATCTTCTAATTCTCAATGACTTTACCCAACTTGTAAACCTCCATCTCAAGATCTGTACTCACAAGATGATTAAAAGCTTTTGCAGGTGAGCTGTGCTCTAATACCAATTGTTGGAAGTACAATAATGGGAAAGCAAGGTACTAAGAGGGGGGGTGAATCAGATCTTAAAACTTAATCTCTTAAAACAACTTGATCCAAATTCATACACATATGAATTTAAGCTAACATCATATATCATTAATAACATGAAATGTATAACTCATAACACAAAATTTTGGTAACCCAGAAACCCAAATAGATAAAATTGGGGTGGGGATGACACCCACAAAATCTTCACTACTGCAACAATAAAGTGTACCTGTTAGGGCTACAAGAGTTTGATTGCAATATGCAATCTACCTGGTTAAAGGTATGTTCGATTAAGAACTAAAGATCATTACAATCTACCTTGTTAAAGGATTTCAACTTACAGTAAAGTAAGCACTCTTTTAAGACATTAAAAATGGTCTGCTAGAACCACTATGTTAAGAGATTTCACCTGATACACCTGTTAGAATGTTCCAAGTAATTATCCTTTGTTATGCACTCAGATGCTGATGACAGATCTTCTCTATCCAATACAATCTGTGATCTCTCAATCCGATATGTCTTTACTCAGCTTTTCACTACTCTGTCATTCTACTTGATCTAGGCTTCTTCTCAAAAATACTTAATATTCATCTTCCATGAACACACAACCATTCTCTGTATATCTCTTGCTCACACTCTCTGTTCTAGGGCTAGAAGAAATCATATTATATATTTTTGGATCTGGCAGCAAGATCTAGATCAACGATCAAGATTGATTGTTTATGCCTCTAATGCATATTGATTTCCTAAGTGGCTCCATGCCATGCATAGTATAAAAAAATTAAATGCAAAATTAAGTCAGTAGAAAAATATTAAATGCGTAAAAATGTCAGCCCAAATCTCATATAGGTCAGCCTAAACCATTTACATTAAATTTTGAATTAGTCCTGAGATGTATGGAAACAATGTTCTACTTGGCACTTAATATTCTACTCGACTCGGCACGATGTAACTCGTGAACATGATACTTGCTCAGCAATGTTGCTCGGCCACAGTAATAACCAACTAAAAATGCCTAAGTAAATGACTAAGTGTGGGTCACTAATCATCAACAAAACTTAGGGATTAACAAAGATTTCATAGAAGGACAAGTGTCAAATGGATTTCATTTCTAGGGTTTTCTTCTTCTATAATTTCTTTTCTTCTCTCTGTTGTAACATTTTTGAATCCTTTCTTCTGAGGGTAGGCTCCAAGCATGGTTTCCTCTATAATATATTCTTCCATTTTCTCTGCATATATAGTGTTTTTGATCTCTTTCTTGTTTAAGAGAAGATGATAAGTTGTAATAGTTAGATTTAAAAATAGATTTATCATTGGTTTTCTATTGTTATCATGTTTTCTCCAATATTCTTTCTAAATCATAGAGACTAAGATATCAAGAGTGTTTTTGTTTTTTCCATTGTTGATTAGCAATGGATTCATTTAAAGGATAACTATGATTTGAGATTTGTTTTCAGATATGTATGAGTTTGGGTATTAAGGATATTTCAATATTGTATTTCAATGGATGTTGATTAATGTATTTTTTATTCTAGGGTCTCTACCAAGGGGTGGGTTAAAAACTTTGAATAGGCAGTTACATATTCGAACACATGAGTGGATTCATAAGTAGATTTTGACTCATAGGGTATGTTGTATGTAAGGCATTTGTGTATATTATACTCTATTTTTTTCTTTATTTATAATCTTCCTTTTGTAATGTTATGTTTGACTCTATTGCCCTTTGGATAAGGAAATGGTCTATGTGTGATCTGGGGTATTTTCAGGGATCCATTAATCAAAATACATCAAAGATAATCTTTTCCCTGCATGTTTATAGGAAGGAGTTAGAATTAATATAGGTTTCAAACATACTTTATGAAAGTGGGATACTACATATGATTTAGTAAACATGAGGTATCTGTTACCTATATATTTGAAAGCTATTCCATAGTTATATATGTGCAAGCTATTTATATTTCAAAAGGATTCATGTGTGTGAAAATTAGGTACACCCACTTGAGTGATGTGGAGCTCAAGGTGTAGAAGGTTTATGAACCTTGTTTGAACATTGTTTTTTTTTCTTGTTGAATCAGTGTTTGGGAATATTGAGGAATATATCTGAGCCGCATGTTTAAAAGGATCAGCAAGAAAAAGAACCAACACAACCCCCTCTTAGTTGTACTATTGGACTATTATTGCTAACAATTGGTATCAGAGCTTCTAGTCCATTGAGAGAAATATTAACAACTTGAGGTGATCCTAAAAATGGTGTTTGATAGGAAAGAAAGCCTGAAGTGTGATCATGAATAGTTTGAGAGTTATAAGAACAAGATGAGATCTCATCTGTTGTGTTTGGGAATTTACTACTAGATGATTAGAAAGAAAGATGACCCAGTCAAGACTAAAAATGAATTAAATAAAGGTATTGATGATGAAAAGAAGCTGGTTTCTTGTAACATGGTTGCAAGAGAAGCACTAATTAATGCACTCTCTAAAGGTGAATTCACAAAGGTTAAAGATTTGGATTTTGCACATAAAATTTTGTCAAAATTAGAGGCACTATATGAAGGAGTTAAGTTTACTAAGTCGGCGAAGTTATAGAACTAGAAGAAAAAGTTGGAAATCCTAAAAATAAAAAATGATGAGAATGTTAGAGCATATGCAGAAAGGGCTACTAAGGTTGTAATATGAATTAGAAACTCTGGAGGCACCAATAGTGAAGAAGTGATCACAATGACTCTTAGATATTTGACACATGTTTACAAAACTAAAGTACAAGATATAGAGGAGATTATACGTTTGATGACAAACTTCAACAGAGAGATGTTGATTGTGAAATTAACTACATTTATGGCCAAAAAGTTGGGAGATTCATTACCTAAGGCTGAATCAACATTCAAGGTGTCTGTCCATAATAACAAAAAGACTTTATCAAGTCTTGTGAGTACCAGGAAAATTGACTTGGTAGAAAAGGTTGGTGAATATGATAATGATTGGGAAAAGATACAGGAAGAAGAGAGGAACTTAGATGAAATTCGGGCCCTGATCGCAAGAAGAGAAAATAGAGGTAAGGGTAAGTTTGATGGAAAGTTACCTCTAAAATGTTTTTCATGCAATGAAATATGTCATTTTTCATCTAAATTTCCTACAAGGGTTCCTAAACATAAATCTAAGTTTCATTGACATAATTACTCCAAGGATAAGGAATGTTACTATGCTAGTGAAGGTGTGTCTGATTATGATGTGGATTATGATGAAATTGGATTTATTTATATTAAAGATGAACCTATTCATGAAGAGAAAGCCCTAGTTTCACATGTTGAAAAGAAATCTGAATGGATCATAGACAATGTTGTCTCACATCATATTCTTAGTGATAGAAACAAGTTTATTCAGCTAACTAAATATGATGGTGGTGTAGCCAAATTTGCAGACAATACTCCTAAGTTTTTCATTGATGTGGGAGCGATTTCTCTTGATGGTAAAACTAATACTGATGATGCATTGCTTATTAATGGACTTAATAATAACTTTTTGAGTGTTGGACAACTTGTAGACAAGAGTTATCATTTTAAGTTTAATGACGGGAAATGTTCTATCATAAGTTAGATAGGATATTTGATCACATCTGGTACTAAGTCAAGAGGTAATGTATTTGACTTGAATACTAAAAAATTTTCTTGTTTTGTTGTGAAGGTTGATGAGAGTTGGTTATGGCATAGAAGATTCTGTCACATAAATTTTGATAACATTGTGAAAGAAAGTATGAAAAATATTGCTAGAGATCTATGAAAGATTGTAAAACTGTGTTACACTATACGTAGATAATGTATGATGGGAAAACAAACTAGAAGCAATTTTAAAAGAAAATCTTACTCAGCAAAAAGGAAGTTGGATCTGGTGCATATTGATCTATGTGGTCCTACAAGGACAAGATCTTACTATGGTGAAATGTATTTGATACTTTTTGTTGATGAATTTTCTAGGATGATGTGGGTTACATATCTTAGAGAGATATTTGAGGATTTTGATAAATTCAATATTTTTAAAGAAAAAGTTGAGAATGAATCAGGTTTGAAGATAAAATATTTAAGGTTAAATAGAGGTGGACAGTTTACTTCATATATGTTCAATACCTACTACAAAGAGCATGGAATATATAGACAAACATCCCCCCATGGAGACCAAAACAAAATAGTATTCCAGAGAGAAGAAATAGAACTATATTAGATGTTTCCAGAACTATGTTTCTTGAAGGAAATGTGTTGCATACTCATTAGAGAGAAGTTGTTGGTACTGCAGTGTACACTTTGAAAAAAATTTAGATCAGAGAAGGTATCAATAAGACTCCTTATGAACTATGGTTTAATCACGCTCCTACTATGAAATATTTAAGAATATTTGGTAGTCAATGCTATATCAAAAGAGATGATGAGATAGGAAAGTTCGATGCTAGAAGTCATGAAGGGATTTTCTTTGGTTAATGCAGTAAGAGAAAAGATTATGAATGTTTCAATCTAAGATTGAGAAAGATAATTAAAAGTGCTAATGTAAGGATCGATGAGAAGTTTCAGATTTAGGAAAGAATATATTACTATAGCCAAAGTTCACAGAATAGGGAGGTTACTGCAAATCAAGAAGAACCAGTTGAGGTTGATCATGAGATCAAGGTATATCTAAATGATTCAAATGATTCTACTAAAATTCCAAAGACACCGAGGTATGTTAATAAAAGCCATCGTTAAAATCAAATTATTGGCAATGAAAATAGAGGCATGATGATAAGATCGATATTAAGAAATAGAATTTGTTTGATTTCTCAAACTTAGAACCAAAAACTACTGATGACACATGTAGAGATGAATCTTGAACTAAAGAAATGCAAGAAGAATTGGAACAGATAAAAAAAATAACACTTGGGAATTGGTTCCTAGACCTAAGCATAAGAATGTTATAGTGACTAAATGGTTTTTTAGAAACAAAATGAATGAAGAAGTAATGGTTGTAAGGAATAAGGAAAGACTAGTTTGTAAAGGCTACTCACAATGAGAAGGCATAGACTTTGAAGAAACATGTTCTCATGTTTCTCAACTTGTGGAAGTGAGATTATTTCTTTCTTATGCTACACACAAAGACTATAAAGTATGTCAGTTGGATGTGAAATCTGCATTTATGAATGGAGATCTAGAGGAGGAAGTATATATTGAGAAGCCTAATGGATTTCCTCTAAAAGATGATGAGGACATGGTTTGCAAATTGAACAAGGCTTTGTATGGACTGAAACAAGCACCTAGAGCATGATATGCTAGATTGGGCATGTATTTACTTTGTCTTGACTTCAGAAAAGGTAATCCAGACAATAATTTGTATTAAGAACTAGTGAAGACGAAGTCTTAATAGTTGAAGTTTTTGTAGATGATATCTTTTTGGAGGTAATGATTAAATGAGTAAGAAATACTCTAAGGAAATGGAAATGGAATTTGAGATTTCGATGATTGGTGAAATGAAATTTTTTCTTGGGTTACAAATTAATTAGAACATGAATGGTATTTATCTTTCTCAAACCAAGTACCTTAAGGAAATGTTAATTTTTTTTGGAATGGAAGAGTGTAAACCTATTGGAACACCCATGGTTACTGCTTACAACCTTACAACTAATGATGAATCTCAGAGTGTTTTTTAGGAAGGGTACAAATCCATGATTGGAGGATTAAAATATCTATTTCACACTAAACTAGATATTGCTAATGCAGTTGGAATTGTGGAAAGATATATAGAAGATCCTAACAAGACTCACCTTGCTGGTGTAAAATAGATATTTAGATATATGAAAGGAACACTAGAATCTAGCTTATGGTATGAAAAATATGATAACTTGATTTTGCATGCTTATATTGATGTTGATTGGGAAGGAATTATTGATAAAAAAAATAGAGTACAAATGGTAGTGCATTTTTTCTTGGGAAAAGGATGGTTTCCTGGTTAAGTAAGAAGAAGGATTGTATAGCTCTTTCTACTAGTGAATCAGAGTATGTTGTTACTACTATAAATTGCACACAGATTGCTTGACTGAAGCACATGCTAAAAGACATTGGGATAGCTTTTGAAGAGCTAGTGGTTATTCATTGTGAGTGTTAGTATTTTTTCTTGCAGTACAACCTTATTATGGAAGTATACTTGTATAATTGAATGAAAACTCCTATTTTATGCAAAAGAAAGGCTAATTAATGAGGATTGGATAATATCCTACTTCTTTTTTGAGCTCCACAGACTTAAGAAGGTATTACCTTTGAATGATTACTGATAATTCAGTATTTTAGTGGATGATAAGCATACTCATCCTTCTTCCTTTTAAGGAGGGGCAACCTAGTGATTCACTTTGCAAGGAGTCAACAAACTGAATTGTCTCCAACTGACACAATCCACTTGAATTCAACTTATGTGTTTTTAGTAACTGAAGTATATTTTATTGATTTTATTGGATGAAGAAATCACTACTTATCAAACCCTAGACCATTGCCTATTCGTTGGGCAAAGAGTCAATGAAAATATAAATCCATAGAAACAAATCAAGGAAATACAATAGAATGCCCTGCAAACTATATGTAGCTCAGATTGAATTCCTTACAAACTCTCTTGTCACTTCTATATCATGATGACATTAAAGTTTTTCCATTAGTACACTTAGTGAAAAACATTGACAGAGATCATCGGTACAAGCATAATCAGCAGATAACAAGAATACCCAACACAACAAACTGTCACAAGAAAATGCTAAGTATGGAATTGACCGATGAACACTGAAAAGTGTTGTACTGATGAAGTAAATAGGACATCAATAACAGGTCAATAACATAACACAAAGATCATCACAAACCGACGGAGCAGAAAAGGCATACTCAATGAACAGTTCAAGAAAGGAACACCGACGGAGAAGAAAAATGATAGAATGACAGAGTAGCCTGACCATCAGAACCGATAGTCTGTTAGAGTACTCGCAAATAGTGGATTTGACTTTTACACGTGAGATAAAGCAATGTAATTCTATTTATAGAGTTTAAATTTGTTTTAAATCATTACTTGAGGGTCAAGAAAGCATAATGTAAATGTTTGAAAGCATACTAATGGATCTAAAACATATATAACAAAAGATCAAGGTCAATTTGTAAAACTTGGATCTAGAGTAAACTTCTGAAGCGTGAATCAAGAATAGAGCTAAAATCTAGTATAAATAGATGTTCAATCAATCGTGAATTATGGATTCATTGTTGTTGATTTCCGTGAAGAGCATCTAAAGAGAAGAAGGCAGAATTCATGCAAAGTTCAGAAATAGATTATATCTAGTTACCAAGAACACATAGAGGCTACCGACGTGCAGAGAAAGGTATTATTCAATCATGAAAAGATGATTACTCATACTTAGGAAGATTTATTGGATCTTTTATCAGCAATTAGAGATTGCATACATCATCAGATCAAAGACTTGTGTAGTTGCATTCTAACAAGTGCATCACATCTAAAATCCTTTTGTAGAAGGTGGAATTAATAGTTATTTACAAATCTCTTAACAAAGTGCACACTTAACAGTGTTGCTAAAGCTTCAAATGAAGTAGATCTTAACAGGTTTCCACTATAATACTCCTAACAGGGTAGTTCATTAGTAGTGACCAATTGTAAGCCTTTACCAACCCCTTATTATCTGCAGATAGTGAAGTTTTGTGGGTAACAATCCCCACCATAGTTTTTACTTCCTAACAAGAGTTTTCTATGATATCATATCTTGTGTCATGTGTTATCTATTTTCATGAATGTTTCTTGTATGGTTAAATATTAAAGAACTTATGTTATAATTGCATATGAATAAAGAAAGATGAACATTTAGATAAGAGAATTTATGAACTAATGACAAAGGGTTAATGGGCTAACCAAGAAAAATTTTAGAGGTACTGATTCACCCCTCCCATCTCAATACTACATTCACAATATAATTCCAGAAATTGGTATCAGATCTAAGTCTCTTTCTTTAAAAGCTTAAAGACTTAAGAGAAAAGATCAGAGCAATGGAAAAGTACAGACTGGACAAGACTATTGAGAATGAGAAATTACAGATGCAGATAAACTATGAGCAGTATAAAGAGGCAAGAATCAACTTAAGAAAACTTCTTGATGAAATGAATATTATGGGAACTAGGCTGGATGAGAAGGACTACAAAGAATCAAAAATACAAGATTACTTTGATTCTACAGAATCAACATCAAGTAAAGTATTAGACCAATCAGATGAAAAGATCACAAGTCTACATGAGGCCAATCAACATCTGACTGAGCAATTGAGAATGCTGCAAATTGGTCAAGAGACTCAAATGGTGAAAATGATTGATGTCATGAATGATGCAAGAAAAGCTAAAAATGAAAGAAATCTAGCCATTGATGATAGGAGGAAAATAACAGAGAAGCTGCAAGAGAAAGAATAAAAAATTCAAAGACTTACTAAGCATCACCATGAGATTACCAATCAGATTATTCTTATGAGTCAAGAGGCAAACATATTAAATACATAACTCATTGAAGGAATATAGTCTATTGGTGAGCTAAGAGAAGATAATGAAAAATTGAAGCATGAAATCAAAGTCCAGAATCAACACAATGAATTGATGAAGAAAGCTGAAGATAGCAACAAAAGGATGGATGATTTTCTTGATGGATAGAGAAGAGTCAACAACTACATAGGATTAGGGTAAAATGAGAATGGTGAATCTTCTAATCAACCAGATCAAAGGAATTCATTCAAAACCCCAAGATCCAAGAAGTTGTCATGCAAACACTATAGAAAACCCGACCACACCTCAAACATTTGCAGAAGCAAAATGAAAGGTATTCCTCAAGAACAATCTACTTTCATTGGTAATTTTTATAAATGTCAAAACAAAGGAAAAAAGGCACATGAATGCAGATCCAAAGTGAAAAATCCAAAAAGGAAAACTACATGGACAAGTACTGTCCTACCTGCAAGATGAATGGACACACACATGTGGAGTGTTGTAAAAAGAACAAGGCCTAGACACCAAAGGAAACTAATAATAGCTACAAACTAACCAAAGTAGGTAACTCATATGTTTGGGACTATAACACATGGGTAAATTGCACAACATGTGGAAGGTATGGTCATATTGCTGCCAACTATATGAGAAAGTGGACCAGAAGGTCAAGAGGTTGGACCAATCTA
>MU226511.1:1026704-1058686 GCA_018584345.1 Thuja plicata
AGAACAAAATAAAATTGAAGATGCAATTATAGCTAAAATGTGCAGACACTATTATGTCCCACTTCAATTCACTACACGTGATGTACCACAAGAACTATTAATTAGATTATCTTCTAGGTACACATTTTTACTCCATGAGGAGAAACAGATAAGAGAAAGAGCACTTGTTACTCTTATGCCTCCTAAATCAAAAAAGGAAGAAATAAATGAAATCATGGAGAAATATGAGAAAAAGTTCTCACCCAAAATGAGAGCATACAAGCTTCTTGAAGGGAAGTTTATAGAGCTGGAACATGAAGCTCATGATAAATGGAGCAAGATACTCAATCCTACTAAGGAGAGCAGTTATGAGAAGGAAACCGTCACTCAGGGAGATAACTCAATAGCTAAGTTAGACAGTGAATAAATTCAAATAACCGGCCAGAAATAGGTTGATATTGTAGATGAAGTATGGCTACACACTACTCTTGACCACACTCAAAGTAAAGAGATTCAAAATCCATCAAGTCCAATTCACATTGACTTTAGTAAAGATGAAGAAGTTACCAAGGATGACTTGACAATAAAAAGTAATTTAGCTAATGATATAAATTATGAATCATGACCTTAGACAACATTGTCAATGACACTATAGGAAAAGACCTTGCAGTAGAAGTAGAAAAAGATGAAGATATAAATATTGCACAGGGCAATACCGACAGATAGGATTCAACTATTGACACTGCAACAATCAATACACTAACAAACATGAATATATTAATCTATGCTATTGATATTCAATCAAGTCATGAAAAATCATCTAAGAAAGATGATGATATACCCAAGGACATGGGTAATGATAAAAACAAAGATGCATCCAATACTCAAAAGGATATAGATATAGAAATGAAAGATGCAACCAACACTTAGCAAGAAGTGTCCAATGAACAAAACAAAGAAGTAGATAAAAAAACTGAGGATACATTGAGAAAGGGTAAAGAAAAAGATAAGAGTGAAGGATTCAAGCAGGATGAAATCTCAAAACAAAAATTAGATATATCTATTGATACACCTAAGGCTAATGAGGAGACGTCTTAACAAAACTAGCTGGTGGACTCAGAAAAGAAACAATAGGACGCTTCATCTTCTCGACCCTCACCTACCAGGTCAACCCAATCTCAAGGTTTACACATGGTATTACATCAATCTACCACCCAGCCAAACAACAAGAAGAAGAAAGCACTGAAGAAAGATATCTTTGCTGTCACAATGGATGAAGTAATAGAAGTCCCAAACTGGGATATTACTAGTTTGGATATAGATAAACATCAAGAGTTTGGAGTTCTATGTCAAAGAAAAGCCATTCAAAATAAAATGATAGAGGAACATAGGGAAACAATGGCACTTGACAAGGTGAGAGACATTCTACAACAACTTGTTCCTGAAGTGAAACTTGAACAAAATGCTATAGTTAAGGAGAAAATAGTTGTTCTTACCGATGCCATCACAAACCATAATGTAGATGCAGAACAAGCAATGCAAGAACAAGCAAAGAAAAAGTATCAATACAAGTTAATTGATAAGATTAGCCAAGAAGTGGTAGTGAACAAGGTAAATCTCTCTGAACTAACTAATCAATTAGAGCTAATGATTGCTGAGGCAATTACCTTAGTTCAAAAGATGTGCACGCTTGAAAAGTTTACAAAAGAAAATAGTGACAAGTTAGCAGAAATAGATTCTAATGTCACAACTAGTGCACAAAGCCTATCCTCAAATATAGAAAGTATCAAGGTGCATCATGACATAGTCATTGAGACTAACAGGATAAGGCAAGAAATATGGGATGCTGAAACACAATTAAGAGGTGAGATTACCAAAATAAAGGCACACATCTTGCCTAATCATACAATTCTACAGCAACATATTTCTAAAGAAAGAAACTTAATTAAAGCCCTAGAGATGTCTGTAGTAGACAACATCTATGATATACACATAAGGATATCACTTGAGAACATGGCTCTAGAAATGTTGAAGGATAAATGGGAAAAGATGATGGAGAAGATCAAGTCCTCACATTCCCACCTTTTTGACAAGTTGTAAGTACCTTTGCCTTTAATGTAAAAAATGAAGGAATAGAAATGTATGCATATTGTATGTACAGAAGGAACAGATATGTAAAGACAACTATGCACAATATATCAAAAAAAGGGAAAAAAAATGTACATAAGGAAATGTATATATACTTACACTTACTAGCATATACATAGGGGGAGTCATTCAAATGACTAAGGAAGAAGTATACATAGGTGTACATAGTAATACATTTAGTATGTTGCACATATTATGTTTTTGATACTAATGTCAAAGGGGGAGATTAATGACATTAAAGTTTTTCCATTAATACACTTAGTGAATAACATTGACAGAGATCATTGGTATAGGCATAACCGACTAATAGCAAGCATATGCGATAGAACAAAGTGTCATGAGAAAATGCTAAGTATAGAATTGACTGACGAACACTAACAAGTGTTGTATTGACGAAGTAAACAGGACATCACTGACGGGTCAATAACATAACACAAAGATCATCACCGACGATACAATTTTGAGAACAAAACCAATGGAGAAAAAAAGGCATACATGATGATCAGTTCAAGAAAGGAACACTGACAGAGAAGAAAACAGATAGACTGATAGAGCAGCCTGACCATCAGAACTGACAGTCAGTTAGAGAACCTGCAAATAGTGGATATGACTTTGACACGTCAGATAAAGCAATGTAATTCTATTTATAGAGTTTTAATTTGTCTTAAATCATTACTTGAGGGTCAAGCAAGCATAATTTAAATGTTTTAAAGCATCCTAATAGATCTTAAACATATCTAACTAAAGATCAAGGTCAAGTTGTAAACCTTGGATCTAGAGTTAACTTGCGAAGCGTGAAATAAGAATAGAGATAAAATCTAGTATAAATAGATGTTCAATAAATCGTGAATTATGGATTCATTGTTTTTGATAGCCGTGAAGAGCATCTAAGGAGTAGCAAGAAAAATTCATGCAAAGTTTAGAAACAAATTATATCTAGTTAACAAGAACACAGAGGCTACAGACATGCAGAGAAAGGTATTATTCAATCATGAAAAGATAATTACTCATACATAGGAAGCTTTATTTGATCTGTTATCATCAATTAGAGATTGCATACATTGTCAGATCAAAGACTTATGTAGTTGCATTCTAACAAGTGCATCACATCTAAAATCCTTTTGTACAAGGTGGACTTAACAGTTCTTTATAAATCTTTTAACAGAGTGCACACTTAATAGTGTTTCTAAAGCTTCAAATAAAGTAGATCTTAATAGGTCTCCACTATAACACTCCTAACATGGTAGGTCATTAGAAGTCCCTGATTGTAAGCCTTTACTGGCCCCTTCTTATCTACAGATAGTGAATTCTTGTGGGTAACAATCCCCACTGCAGTTTTTACTTCCTAATAGGAGTTTTCTGTGATATCATATCTTGTGTCATGTGTTATCTATTTTCATGAATATTTCTTGTATGGTTACATATTAAAGAACTTATGTTATAATTTCATATTCATAAAGAAAGATGAATAGTTAGATAACATAAATTACAAACTGATGACAAAGGGTTAATGGGCTAACTGAGAAAAGTTTTAGAGGTACTGATTCACCCCTCCCCTCTTAGTACTACATTCAATAATATAATTCCAACATATCATTGCATGAAATCCTTACAACATTGTTTTTCTCTCTAAAATTACTTGAGAAACTTAGTTCTTTCCTTGAAAGAAACTCACAAGTAATTAGACAACTTACCTTATAACCGGTATGTTTAGATGCCTTAAAAACAAAACATACAAGAGCATAAAGAAAATATGACAAGATAGAACAATATAGAATAGGAAATGCACTTTATTTCATTAATATGCTTTGTTTCAATACATCCAGACAAGAACCTCAAGAGAATAAACAAAATTTAGAATCTTCCTTGCAGTAAAATTTATAGAACTTGGGACTTGCTCTGAAATTTTAGAGGAGATTGAATAGGCTCAGAGCCCCCCAAAAATAGAGCAGCCATAGGAACTCCTAAAACAGAGAAAAGAAGGGAATAAATAGAAGAGGAAACCCTAAAAACTACATCTGATTCACACTTGTCCCTCTCTCAAATCTGATTTGCACTCATTCCTTCCTTTCCAAAAACTCTGATCCTTATCGGTGAATTCAAAAGATGATTTTACTAGCATTTCAAGTCTTCAAAATATCTGATATATTTCATTAATAAATGACTCCATCTGTCTTTTCAAAATCAGATTTTATCCTCTGCATAATTCATTCATTTTTCCATTGAGAAGCCTTTCAAATTTGAATGTTTTCTGAGAAAATCTGATTTCAAAATTTGACTATAAATCCCCCCAAAATGCTTCAATAAATCTGATTTTTGCAATAAAATACGTTTTTATTTTATCTCATCCCTCTATGAAAATCATTCTTATATTTATTCTCTACAAGTATCGGATTTTATTTTCTAAAAATTCCCTCTGAATTTGATCACATCTTGCAAAAATCTGATTTTCCACTGTCTTCAAAAAACTCTGGGAATAGACATTTCAATTTTTGTAATGCAAAAGACTATACATTTTTTAAATTCTTTTAAAATTTATCCTATGCACATTCCTATGCCTTCAAATTCTCAATTTTCTACATTTTACCCAAAATTCACCAGAATTTGACATGTGGCATTCACTGGTTAGCTGCTCCTAATTGATCTTTAACTCCTTCTTTAACCCTGATTACTTTTTAATCTCTGTCTCTAGATCTCTGAATTCTTTTTAAACTCTAGGTAATATTTGGAGATAATGAGACAAATCTTAGTCTCATAATCTCTGAATGCCTCCTAACTTTGCGTCTAACCACACCTTTAACCACGGTCACCTTATATAGACTAGTCTCCAAGAATCAGAATAATCCTCCTAACCATGGTTACATTGTGAGATCTGGAGACAAGAAGTGTTTAACTCAACCTTTTAATCTTACTCTAACCCCAGCTTAACACTCCACAACATCTCCAAGTCTTTGGATACATTTCTTAACTATGGTTTGATTTCTAGACTTGAAGATAAGCTTTAGTCTCCAAGTCTTGGAGTGAATCTAACATGACATTAAATATCTAGAGATCTAGCGACCACACCACCCTAGAAGTTATCTCTAAGTCACTGAATACCTGGTGGTTTACCTTTGGCATATCGTGAGTTCGAGACCACATAGTATCCTAATCTCCTAATCCTTTTACACTAATTGTCAGCATCCAACGTCCTAGTGAATAACCATTAGCGGTTAACTCGACAGTTAGTCTCCAAGTCTCCTGATCTTGTTAGTTAACTACTCTTCATCTCTTGACTTTGTGACTAGCCGCCACATGTCACTTGCACCACATCATCATCACCACCTCAACACCAGCTATTCTGCAAAATTTACTTACCTTTGGTTGGGCATAGAAATTGAGGCACCAATCACCTGCACACGTGGATAGCCTCTAGCTTGCCTTCACATTTCAATATGATCGTTCTTTTTATTATAAACATTAGAAATTTGCATTGCAGTGTTCATGTGGGATAATTGGTTTGAGTGTTTTAAAGACTTTCAAAATCAAGGTGCCATAATTTGGTGTCCCACCATGCAGTTAATCCATCCAGCCAAGAGGCCCACCAAATGGCCTATTGGTTCTTTCACTTATTTTGTATAGTAAGTGTTTGCATATATAAACACTAAAAACATTTGTAGCCCCATGCATGTGGGATAATATCTTCTTCCATTTTCCAACTTTTTGTGACTTCTCTTGATGCTGCTCACTAATGGCCATTTTTTATTACTGTTTGATATGAAAATATTCTTCCACAAGGTTGGGAACCCCCTGCTATGGATTCCCTTTTTGCATTTACACTAAAAAGTTTTTTATTTAAAAAATAAAACTTCCTCCTCCATGCTAGGCGTAGCATGCTCTATGCATTTGATTTTTTTTTAAAAACTTGTTCATTTCTCCTTTACATCCTCTGCACCATTATATGGTAGTGATTTGCAATTTTTTTTTTTGTGTATTTTTTCTCCATACTTCTACAAAGAGCTGCGCATGAATAATGCAATGGTGTTCATTTGATGTTTAAATACTAAAATAGCCTGCACCCAAGTCAGCGCAGGCAATGCTTGCATTTGAATATGTTGTGTGTTTGTAATGTTTTTGGATTTTAAAATTGCTTTGGCCCAATACACTAGAAACCATCATCATCCCTCTGTTGCACAGATTTTATCTTTTATGTATTACACCTTCCAAGTTTATTTTCCTATCAATGCTTTTCTTGCATCGTTCAATATCTGCGTAGGGGTCTATGATGTTCAATACATGCATTGTTTGTATTTTTGCCTACACAAGACTTCATTCAAAGTCCTATGCAGGGTCATCTTCTTCCCTTTTTTAAATGCATGGCATCGTCCTTTTTGCTAAGACCCCTCCTTACTAGGCATAGCATGATCTGGTGTTCATTTACTGTTTTAATTTCTAGGACAACTTCCAGCGCAGCCTTTGGTAATGATGATTTGGTGTTAAAAACACTTCTTTTGCCCCTTCTATATTAGCGCAAACATTGCATTTGATTTGACAATGTATTTGTGAATTTTTTAAAAAGAAACATGTCTCTACTTGTTGCACATGGGCTACTACTTGTTGGCCTTTGTCTTGCATCATAATTTGTATTTGAAATAAATAACCCATAGCCCTCTATCCAAATGGTGTGCTAGGTTTCAATGCATTTTCAATTGCAAACTGGATTGTAATAACAATGTTCTAAACTTCCTCTTCTTATGCTGGGCCTTCTTTGGTATATATTTTCATGCTAATTGGCAAGTTTTAAAATTATTTCCTCTAAAGTCCTCTATACGTTGGCAGCCATACTTCTTTTCGTGTGCTTGAGAATGCAGCATCTCCTCTTATTAGCGTGGGATTTTGGGCTTTTAATGTGCTGGTCTCCTTCATGGCATTGCAAAATGTGATGACTTTTCTTTTAATTTTTTGGCAATCCATATGCACAACATGTAAAATATTTACATCTGCTAGATATATTTACTTTAAAGTTTTAATATTTCCCTTTTCTAAACCCAATTACTTATAAATTGTTACGTATCCCTTGGATTTGCATATGCCAATTGCATTTGGATGAAAATCTCATAGCCTCTCTTTATGTAATGTACAACATCTCTTCTATTTTAAATATTTCCATGGCGTGAGCTTTGTAATACTTTATACCTTCCAAATAGCTTTAACTTGAGAGTTTTTTAATGCTTTTACCTTGCAAATTTATAACAACCGAGCATCTAACCTTTTATAATACTTTCATTTATGAGCTCCAATTTGAATACCATTACTTTTTCTCACCCTCAAAACAACTCAAACATGGTCCTTAGTGAAACCCGACTATGATCTTCGAAATGGTGATCACAACAAACCATCAAGAACACTTCTGCAAACTAACCCAGAAGATGTTAAGTAGTCTTTGGAATAGACCTAGAAAAGTAGCTAAATGACCATTTGCAAGTATGAGCAATGGAAAACCCATTCTTTTCCAACATCTGAACAACTTTCATCAACTAGACTAGCTTGAAAAGTTTAGGATCAAAAGCTAATAACATGCAGAGTGAGCAACTTCATGTATTCTCCAACCGAGAATTTTCAAACCTTGCCAGAAGTGTGACTTAAAAAAATATCATATCACCCCTTGAAGCCTTGTCATTTGGTAGAATAAATCATTCATCATCATTGAATACACATGCAAAAGTGCTTTTCTAGATTTTTCCTCAGGTACAAGATGTAACTATTCAAACTTAGCATTTCAAAAAATTGTGCAAATGCAAAATGTTGAATCAACATAAACTTCATCCAGATAGGCCATTGCAAAATCACTAAATCATGCTCTGAAGCTTCACCATCATATCAGAAAGTACATTTACTTTCAATAAGAATGATTCCACAATTAGTTCCTAAAAACAAGTCTAAGATAGAAAGTTATCATTCTTGCAAAATGACCATTCTGTAAACATGATTCTATTCTGCACTGTCAATATGCACAAAACACCTTTGATTTTGATTTCATAAACTCATCAAGATGAACCTTCAAAATATGAACCTCTGGAACTTCATTCACTTACACACATGGAACATGAATCATCAACTAACTTGCACTGAAAGCAAACTGATCAACTGGTACAAATCTGCAAAGTTAGCACCTTAACACTTTTTTGCTTTTAAACTCAGTGAATATGCAAAATCTAGTTTTGGAATGAAGTTGGGAAAGTGGACAAATGGTTTGGTCAAGATCCAAAAATATTTAGGTAAGTACACTTTCAATTCTACAATACAAAAAAACTTTCAATTATACTTTACCTTGAACCAGGTGCAAATAGGGAAACCACAAAGTAGGTCACTTAATTTTGGATTCTGCACATTTATTGAAACTTTAATAAATTGGAAATGGAAAGGCTCTAGCAAAGTGGATAATTGGATTGGTAGGAGTCTAAAAATATTCAAATGGGTACACTCTTATGTTTGCAACATGGGAGAGAATTCAATTATGCAATTCATTCATCCAGGAACAAAATACAAGACCTAAAAGTAATGAACATAATAATTCTGCACTTGTCACTTTAGAAATCAGAATTAATCACTAATAGAATGGTTCTAGAAAACTTGTCTTCTGATTTTATAGGGATCTGAAAATTGGAATAGAGGTTCATTTTCATGCTTAAAATACCTGGGAACACACCATGATGTCATACCTATCCATCTGATCAAAGATGTAGGCCTTCAAAGTAAGGTATTTAGAAATCTGCATTCAAGAATTTTGGGAAACTTAACAAAATGCCAACAGAATCAGATTGGAAAAATGGTCTAATGGATTCATAATGTTCTGAAAATCAAAAAATATGAAGTATTTGAACACTGTGACATATTACAAAAGGAATTTTTTCAATTGAATCAACTGGTCAAAAGTTATAATCAGTCAAACTGGGCTATTCAAATTTCTGGGCAGAACAAAGATACAAACAATTTTGGGCAACCGACTGTGGGGAAACTGAAAACTTATCAAATGGATTCAAAATGGCTTAGGATTTAAAACATAAGCTCTCTGACATACATCTAAAACATTCCTAAAATGGTTTCTTATGAAACCTAAGAGGGTGCTAGAAATTCAGATGCAAAGTAGGCTCGTTACAACAACGTGACCCTTAGGAGAAAATGCAGATTTAAGTGAACACCTCAAAATGACTACTCCCTAAACATGTCAAATTTGAAATTTAGGAGATGGAACCCACTGCATATTTCAAATGAAAATTATTTTACCCTCTTCCAATGTAATATTTGATGAAAATCATTAGGGTATCTTTTACAAGCACTCCAACTAAGCCTTCTCAAAAGTTGTTTCAGGGTACTCATTTTGCCTTATAGAAAATTTCAAAATGGTCACTCCAAATTTGTGCCAAATTTGAGAGTACCAATAGTAACTCTGAATGTGGACACATGCTCCATGTAGGCATGTAGAGAACTTTTAGAATCTCATGGTAGAAGTAGACCACCCCTAAAACTTCAAATCATATCTTCTCTCTTTTCACTTTCCTCTTTTCACATTTCACCTCTCAAAATTCTTCTCTCAAAAACCAGGAACCTCTACTGAAAGAAAAAACACAACAAAAAGGGAAAGCAACTATACAATATGCACATTATTTGCAAGAGGCCCAAAGCCCCACAATTGAAATCAACTCTTACCTGTGTCATAATTCTTATGCTCATCTCCATAAATCAAAGGCAAATTGAAACTCTTTCTTCCATGTGTCTGATCAAAAACACTGTCATTTTCCGTCAACATATCAAACAAGAAACAATCAGCAAACTCACTATCACTTGGAAAAACAAAATAACTGAAACATTGAGAATGTTGATCATCTTATGACATTAAAACATCACACTCTTCACTACTACCGACTTGCTAAAAGATGAAACATTCTAGTTCACTTTCAAGGCTGAAAAATTCATATTCTAATCATTAGTTTGCACCATAAAACACTGTTCCTTTTCATCAGCATTTTGCAAACTAAAATATAACCTTTCTAAAATATCTATCTGCAAAGAATCAGGGATAATTTGATGATCACAAGTTCTACTAGTATCTTTAAAATAGACAAAGACATTGTCAATCAATGGTTTCTTAATCATTTGTAAATCTGAAAATGCATATTCAGATTTGTTTCTTTCTTCTGCATCATGGCTTAAATAAGAATCACTAATACTTGGCTTACCAAAATCTGAATGTATACTCGCACAAAAAACTTCATATTCATTATAAACAATAGGGATCTCATGCAAATAATTTGGACCTTTTGTAAGAGGAAAAGAATAAGATTCAACATCACCATCAAAACTTGGAAACTCCATGCCATGCTCCATATTCTTCTTTTCAAAAAGGTTATCATCCTGTATCTTGTCATTGGTTTGTAAATCCATATCATAAATCTCTCTAATACTTTCCTGAAAATTATCAACCTTATACAAACCACTATCTTGTTCATTTGAGGGAAGATACATATCAACTTCATCAGGCAATTGCATATGTTGAGTAACTAAAAGTTCATCATGAAATGGTTCAAGGAGAGATTTAGAATCAGAAAAAGATTTATAATCAACACAATTATCCCAGTTAGTACTCAACATCATATCTGGAATCTCTTGTTTCTTTGAATCAGAACACATACTGATACTCTCATTATCTGCAAGGTTATATTCAATCTTGTTTTAGCCTAGTGAGACAAGAGTGCAAGGAGAATTAGTAATACACATGTCAAAATCAGAATCTATTGACTCATACTCTTTATCAAAATCAATGTGTATCAGGCATGATGGTTCAGAGCTATCTCTTCCTGAATATCTGAAATACTCATAAGACAAAAGATCTAAAATTTGTTCACTATGGAGTTAATCACTGTCATCGTTTACATCTATTTCTGACACAAAATCACTACCAGCAACTTTGTTTATCAAATCAGTATCATCTTGCTGATTACACACATCTTCTGTTTCATATTGAGAATGATCATTATTTTCATGATTATAAATTATAACATCCATATTAGACACATGTATAACAATTTGTTGTTCATCATTCTTGATACCATCACTACTAGGTACAACCTCATGTGAAACCATAAATTTAGGATCTTCAATATCAAAAACTTGGTTTGAAATATCAAGATTTATGTCACTGTCATTAAAAGAATTATCACAACTTACCTCTTTATCATCTTGCTGCTCATAAAATTCATTGTCAACATCATAATCAACATTACTTTCAGCATAAGTAGACTCAGTATCATTATAGATTCAATATCACTAGACTCAACATCATTTATTGTTGTTTGGTTTAGTATTTTCCATCTTAATTCATCAATCCTATTTTGAGCTTTCTTATTAGCCCTTTCTTTCTTCCTTTGTTTTATGATAACCACTTGTTTTTTGATAAGTTCCTCCTCAAGATCCTCTTTATCATCATCTGAATCTGACATAGGTTTTTCAAAACTGGATTTAGAAAAAGAAACATTATTGTCCTCTATTTCATCATATTGCTCAACAAAACACTCTTCCAGTTCATTCATAGACCCTATTGAATTATGAGGTAGTTCCTTAAACTAGTCCCTAGCATCATCTACTAGGGATATTGAAAATAGGTTCATTAGTACATCCTCATGTGTGATGTCATAATAATTTATTAAATCAAAAAACCTTCTTATATGTTCCTTAGTTGATTTCTCACCTTGACTAGTAAACTTAGGCAAACAATTTCTGACTACTGGTGGAATAAGATTTGGGTATCCAGGGATACCTTTAAAGTTTATAGAATTAGACAACCTACCCCAATATAGGTGTGACATCTTGACAAACATAACAACTACAAACTGCCTCTCTTTTCCCTCTTAACTTAGTGCTAACCACTTAATAGGGAAACATATGCATAATTAATTTTCATGGAACAAAAGACTTTATCCAATGAAAATAAAAGTACCTGGAGTATGATGAAGCTGTTGTAAACTTATTGGATTTGAAGTCACCTCCAAATCACCTTCAAAACTTCATAGAGCCGCCACATCTTTGCAGAGGAAAATATTTAAATAGCTAAGATTCTCTTCCCAACTCTGACCTTCTTCAAATTAGCAACTCACACCTCCAACATAGACCTTTTTTATGATTCTTCCAACCATAAGAATCCAAAAATCTATTTTCCTTTTCACTGCAAGTCTAGTTTTCTTTTTTGTAATCTTTCTTCAAATATGCACACTAGTGCAAATCATAGAAGACAGAGTCACCACTCACCACATGTGAGATAGTATAGGTGTTTCTTCAAAAACTTGGACTTTCAGAAACTTTGTAATGACAAACAAAATAGGATTCTGTCTTTTTACAAAAAATTGAGGAATGTGTTTCTTTATAGAATATGAATCTATGAATTCAATGCCATCCCCAGTAGAGTCACCAATTTGTTAGCATTTTTTCTTGCATTACAACCTTATTATGAAAGTATACTTGTATACATGAATGAAAACTCTTATTTTATGCAAGAGAAAGGCTAATTAATGAGGATTGGATAAGATCCTCCTTCTTTTTTGAGCTCCACAGACTCAGGCAGGTATTACCTTTGAATGATTACTGATAATTTAGTATTTTAGTGGATGACAAGGATTCTCATCCTTCTTCCTTTTAAGGAGGGGCAACCTAGTGATTCACTCTTCAAGGAATCAACAAATTGAATTATCTCCGGCTGACACAATTCACTTGAATTCAGCTTATGTGTTTTTAGTAACTAAAGTATATTTGATTGATGTTATTGGATGAAGAAATCACTGCTTATCAAACCCTATCCTAGTGCCTATTCCTTGGGAAAAGATTCAATGAAAATATAAATCCACAGAAACAAATCGAGGAAATACCATAGAATGTCTTACAAAGTATATGCAGCTCAAATTGAATGCCTTACAAACTATCTTGTCACTTCTATATCATTGCATCAAATCCTTACAACATTGTTTTTCTCTCTGAAATTTCTTGAGAAACTTAGTTCTTTCCTTGAAAGAAACTCACAAGTAATTAGACAAGTTACCTTATAACCGGTATGTTTTAGATGCCTTACAAGCAAAACATACAAGAGCATAAACACAATATAATGAGATAGAACAATATAGAATAGGAACTAACTGTATTTCATTAATATAATTTGTTTCAATACATCCACACAAGAAGCTTAAGAGAACAAACAAAATTTAGAATATGCCTTGCAGTAAAATTTATACAACTTGGGACCTGCTCTGAAATTTTAGAGGAGACTGAAGATGCTCAGAGACCCCAAAAATAGAGCAGCCACAGGAAATCCTAAAATAGAGAAAAGAAGGGAATAAGTAGAAGAGGAAGCCCTAAAAACTACATCTAATTCACACATGTCCCTCTCTCAAATCTGATTTGCACTCATTCCTTCTTTTCCAAAAACTTTGATCCTTATCAGCGACTTAAAAATCAGATTTTACTTACATTTCATGTCTTCAAAATATATGATATATTTCATTAATAATTGAATCCATCTATCTTTTCAAAATCAGATTTTATCCTTTGCATAATTCATTCATTCTACCACTGAGAAGCCTTTCAAATCTGAAAATTTTCTGAGAAAATCTGATTTCAAAATCTGACTATAAATCCTCCCGGAATGCTTCAATAAATCTGATTTTTGCAATAAAATACATTTGTATTTTGTCTCATCCCTCTGTGCAAATCATCTAATCTTTATTCTCTGCAAGTATCTGATTTTATTTTCTAAAAATTCCCTCTGAATTTGATCACATCTTGCAAAAATCTGATTTTCCACTGTCTTCAAAAAACCCCAGGAATAGACATTTCAATTTTTGCAATGCAAAAGACTATACAATTTTTAAATTCTTTTAAAATTTATCTTTTGCACATTCCTATGCCTTGAAATCCTCAATTTTCAGCATTTTACCCATAATTCACCAAAGTTCAACATGTGGCATTCACTAGTTAGCTGTTCCTAATTGGTCTTTAACTCCTTTAACCCTGATTACTTTTTAATCTCTATCTCCAGATCTTTGAATTACTTTTTAACTCTAGGTAATATTTGGAGATAATGAGACAGATCTTAATCTCATAATCTTTGAATGCATCCTAAATCTACCTCTAACCACACCTTTAACCATGGTCACCTTGTATAGACTAGTCTCCAAGTCTCAGAATAATCCTCCTAACCCTGGTTACATAGGGAGATCTAGAGACAAGCATTCTTTAAGTCAACCTTTTAATCTTACTCTGACCCTGGGTTAATACTCCACAATATCTCCAAGTCTCTAGATACATTTCTTAACTATGATTTGATTTGGAGAATTCGAGATAAGCTTTAGTCTCCAAGTCTCAGAATGAATCTAACATGACATTAAATATCTGAAGATTTGGCAACCACACCACCCTAGAAGTTATCTCCAAGTCACTGAATACCTGGCGGTTAACCTTTGGCATCTCGTGACTTTGTGACCACACAGTCTCCTAATCTCCTGATCTTTTCACACTAACTGTCAGCATCGGGCGACATAGCGACTAACCACTAGAAGTTAACTTGGCGGTTAGTCTCCAATTCTCCTGATCTTGGTGGTTAACTGCTCTTCATCTCCTGACTTCGTGACTAGCCACCATGTGTCACTTGTGCCATGTTATCATAGCCACCTCAGCACCAACTGTTCTACATACTTTACCTACCTTTGGTTGGGCATCAAAATTAAGGCAGTAATCACGTGCGTGCATGGATAGCCTCCTACTTACCTTCACATTTCAATATGACTGTTCTTTTTCTTATAAACATCAGAAATTGGCATTGAAGGGTGCATGTGGGACAATTGGTTTGAGTGTTTTAAAGACTTTCAAAATCTGGACGCCAAAATTTGGGGTCCCAACATACACTTAATCCGTCCAGCCAAGAGGCGCACCAAATGGCCTCTTGGTTATTTCACTTATTTCATATAGTAAGTGTTTGCATATATAAACACTAAAAAAATTTTCAGCCCCATGCATGTGGGATAATATCTTCTTCTATTTTCCAACTTTCTATGACTTCTCTGGATGTTGCTCACTAATGGCCATTTTTTCATTGTTGTTTGATATGATAATATTCTTCCACATGGCTGGGCACCCCCTGTTGTGGATTCCCTTTTTGCATTTACACTAAATTTTTATTTATTTTTTTAAAAAAACTCCCCCCTCCATGTTGGGCGTAGCATGCTCTGTGCATTTGATTTTTGTTGTTTAAAACTTGTTCATTTCTCCTTTACATCCTCTGCACCATTCTATGGTAATGATTTGCAATATATATTTTTTTGCATGTTTTTGCTTCATACTTCTAGAAAGAGCTACATAGGAATAATGTAATGGTGTTCATTTGTTGTTTAAATACTAAAACAACCTCCACCCAAGTCAGTGCAGGCAATGCTTGCATTTGAATATGTTGTGTGTTTGTAATGTTTTTGGATTTTAAAATTGCTTTGGCCCAATACACTTGAAACCATCATCATCCCTTTGTTGCGTAGATTTTATCTTTTATGTATTACACCTACCAAGTATATTTCCCTATCAAAGCTTTGCTTGCATCCTTCATTATCTGTGCAGGGGTCTATAATGTTCAATCCATGCATTGTTTGTATTTTTCCTTTCACAAGACTTTATTCAAAGTCCTACGCAGGGTCATCTTCTTCCCTTTTTTAAATGCATGGCATCCTCATTATTGTGCAGGCCCCTCCTTACTGGGCATAGCATGCTGTAGTGTTCATTTACTATTTTAATTGCTAGGACAACTTCCAGTGCAACCTCTGGTAATGATGAATTGTTGTTAAAAACATTTCTTTTGCCCCTTCTATATCAGCGCAAACATTGCATTTGATTTGATAATGTATTTGTTAATGTTTTTAAAAGAAACATGTCTCTACTTGCTGCACCTGGGCTACTGCTTGCTGGCCTTTGTATTTCATCATAATTTGTATTTGAAATAAATAACCCACCCTCTTTCCAAATGGTGCGTTGGGTTTCAATGGATTTTCAATTGGAAACTGGATTGTAATAACAATGTTCTAAACCTCCTCTTTTTACGCTAGGCCTTCTTTGGTATATATTTGCATGCTAATTGGCAAGTTTCAAAATTATTTCCCCTAAAGTCCTCCATACGCTGGCAGCCATACCTCTTTTTGTGTGCTTGAGAATGTATCATCTCTTCTTATTAGCGTGGGATTATGGGCTTTTAATGTGTTGCTCTCCTTCATGGCACTGCAAAATGTGATGAATTTGCTTTTAATTTCTGGGCAATCCATAGGCACAACATGTAAAATATTTACATCTGCCAGTTGTATTTACTTTAAAGTTTTAATATTTCCCTTTTCTAAACCTAATTACTTATAAATTGTTGCGCAGCCCTTGGATTTGCACATGCCAATTGCATTCAGATGAAAATCGCATAGCCTCTCTTTATGTAACGTGCAACATCTCTTATGTTTTAAATATTTCCATGGCATGAGCTTTGCAATACTTTATACCTTCCAAATAGCATTAACTTGAGATTTTTTAATGCTTTTACTTTGAAAATTTATACCAACCGAGAATTTAACCTTTTTATAATACTTTCATTTATGAGCTCCAATTTGAATACCAATAATTTTTCTCACCCTCAAAACAACTCAAATAGTGTCCTTAGTGAAACCAAACTATGAGCTTCGAAATGGTGATCACAACAAACCATCAAGCACACTTCTGCAAACTAACCCGAAAGATGATAAGTAGTCTTTGGAATAGACCTGGAAAACAGGCTAAATGACCATTTGGAAGTATGAGTACTGGAAAACCCATTCTTTTCCAACATCTGAGCAACTTTTATCAACTAGACTAGCTTGAAAAGATTAGGATCAAAAGATAATAACATGCAAAGTGAGCAACTTCATGTATTCTGCAACCGAGAATTTGCAAACCTTGCCAGAAGTGTGACTTAAAAAAATATCATATCACCCCTTGAAGCCCTGTCATTTGGCAAAATAACTCATTCATCATCATTAAATACACATGCAAAAGTTCTTTTCTAGATTCGTCCTTAGGTACAAGATGTAACTGTTCAAACTTAGCATTTCAGAAGACAGTGCAAATGCAAAATGCTGAATCACCATAAACTTCATCCGGATAGGCCATTGAAAAATCACTAAATCATGCTCTGAAGCTTCACCATCATATCAGATAGTAAATTTACTTGCAATAAGAATGATGCCACAATCAGTTCCTGAAAAAAAGTCTCAGATAGAAATTTATCATTCTTGCAAAATGACCATTCTGTAAACTTGATTCTATTCTGCACTATCAATATGCACAAAACACCTTTGATTTTGATTTCATAAACTCATCAAGATGAACCTTCAAAATATGAACCTCTGGAACTTCATTCACTCACACACATGGAACATGAATCATCAACTAACTTGTACTGAAAGCAAACTGATCAACTGGTACAAATCTGCAAAGTTAGCACCTTAACACTTTTTTTCTTTTAAACTCAGTGAATATGCAAAATCTAGTTTAGAAAAGGGAAATATTAAATTTTAAATATTTCCCCCGGACAACCTTTGCAGCCAGAGTTGGCCGATTTCCCCGGAACCCGGTGACAACTTATGACTGTTGGCGGACCCGTTCAGCAAAACCCCGTCAACACCTTCAAAATATGAACCTATAGAACTTGATTCAATTTCACACATGGAACATGAATCCTCAACTAATTTGAAAAAAAATCAAACTGATCAACTTTTACAAATCTACAAAGTTAGCACCTTAACACTTTTCTGGTTTCAAACTCAGTGAATATGGAGAATCTAGATTTGGAATCAATTTGGGAAAATGGACAAATGGATTGGTCAAGATCTAGAAATCTTCAGGGAAGTAAAATTACATGTCTAAAATATAGAACAACTTTCAATTATACTTGTCTTTGAACCAGGTGTAAATAGGGAAACCACAAAGTAGGTTACTTAATTCTGGATTCTGCACATTCGGTGAAACTTTAATAGATTGCAAATGGAAAGGCTCTGGAAAAGTGGATAATTGGAATGGAAAGATTTTGAAACTCTTCAAATGGGTACAATCTTGTGTTTTAAACATGGGGGAGAATTCAATTATGAAATTCATTCATCTGGGAACATAATACAAGACCTCAATGTAAGGAACTTAATAATTCTGCACTTGTCACTTTGGAAATCAGAATTAATCACTAATAGAATGGTTCTAGAAAACTTGTCATCTGATTTCATAGGGATCTCAAAATTGGCATAGAGGTTTATTTTCCTACTTACAATACTTGGGAACACACCATTATTTCATACCTATCCATCTGATCAAAGATGCAGGCCTTCAAAGTAAGGTATTCAGAAATCTGCATTCAACAATTTTGGGAAACTTAACAAAATGCCAACATAATCAGATTGGAAAAATGCTCTAATGGATTCATCATGTTCTTAAAATCAAAAAATATGAATTATTTGACCACTGGGAAATATTAAAAGAGGAATTTTTTCAATTGAATCTACTGGTCAAAAGTTATAATCAGTCAAACTAGGCTTTTTAGATTTCTGGGCAGAACAAAGATACAAACAATTCTGGGCAACCAACTTTGGGGAAACTGAAAACATATCAAATGGATTCAAAATGACTTACGATTTAAAACATAAGCTCTTTGACATACATGTAAAAAATTCCCAAAATGGTGGCTTTTGAAACCTAAGAGGGTGCAAGATATTTAGATGCAAAGTAGGATTGTTACAAGAAAGTTACACTTAGGAGAAAATGTAGATTTAAGTGTACACCTCAAAATGACTACTCCCTAAACATGTCAAATTTGAAATTTAGGAGATGGAACCCACTGCATATGTGAAATGAAAATTATTGAACCCTCTTCCCATGTAATATCTGATGAAAATCATCAGGGTATCTTTTACAAGCATTACAACTAAGCCTTCTCAAAATTTATTTCAGGGTACTCATTTTGCCTTATTGAAAATTTCAAAATGGTTACTCCAAATTTTTGCCAAATTTGAGAGTACCAACAGTGAGAAATATAGCATGGTGAATATGTCAAAAATTCTAGTTATACATTGAAAGACTAAACATATTTCAGTTAAGTATCATATATTCTTGAGAGATTTAAAGTTGCAGAGAAGGAGATTAGATTAGAGTATATTAGCATAAAGGAACAAATAACATATATATTTACATAACCTTCACCAAAGGATGCCTTTGAGTATCTCATACGTATGCTTGGGTTGAGATCCCCTCCTTGTAAGAACTAATTAATGTAGGAATGTATCAGCCCAGTGGATTTCAAAGGTGTATCATTTCCTGGACTTGATGTTTGGATCCACTCCTAGGGGAGAGTGATTGCAGGAAAAAAACATAACATATTTGGGTGTTTGTGCATGTGGCTATTTCAGGCATGAATATGTTAAAAAGATACACCTTGCAGAGTAAAGATGGTTAGAGATAGAGTTATGGCACCATTTTGCATTGATCTCAAAGGGGCAGAGATTTAGTGAAGAGAGTCAGTGGAAAATCCTCACTGTTTAAGGGAGAGTCTTGAGGAGGATATTGAGAAGATTGTATTGAGAGTGGTACTTTTGGGTTGATGGATTTCTCATTTATTATCATCAATGCCAAAGGGGGATATTTTAGGAATTGTTGGAATGCATGTTTTGTCATTGATGTCAACATATATTCAATTGAAGTCTTAGTCATATTTGTTGTCTCAGGTACATGAGAGACTGATAGTCATGTAAAAAACCTGTATGGAATATCAGAGGTTGCGAGCACAAATATGTATTAAGGGAAAAGATGAGATCTTATATCTAAGGTCACTCAAGTATATGTTTCTGTTTGTTTGAGTTACATCAGTTTTGGTGAAGAATGTTTGTAGAACAATGACAAACAACTATGATAGTATTAGTCTCTGAGTTTTGTGGACAACTTGAGTGCAAGCATGATTCATGTTATGTGATGTTGGTGAATGTTAGGAGACATGTTAAGGAATTTTTTTTATTATTATTGTATCACAAGACTTTTAGTGATCTCAGTTGTGGTCTGTGTTATAAAGAAGACCTATTTGTGGCCAACTTTAGTGATGTAGCATGTATTATGGATGTCAAACATGGATTGTGGATCTTGGATTCTATTTGATGATTTGTAATTGATATTTACTTGTTCAAGGTACTATGTATCTTAGCAAGGGCTTATGAAACTATTTTTTCATTGGCAAAGTTTTAATTGGGAGACCTAAATGATTATTGTAAACTTGTATAAAGGAGAGTTTTTTTCTTGATTAGGAGTGCAGCAATGAAGTATGGAAGCTGTGAGCTTGTATTTTAGAAGTCTATTAGATGTAGAGTAGATATTTTGTAACGCCCCGCTAGGCAACCCAAGAGGACAAGACATAAAATATCTATAAGATGCAAGTAATATATATATATATATATATATATATATATTTGTTTAACTAGAATAATATTCATCATTGTACTTGATATCTCTAAAATAAAATAAAATAAAAAAAATTTCTACAACTTGAATGCAAGATTTATTCAACTTAAGTCCTCACAAGTTCCCTAACACCGCTACTAAAGCAACATTATCTAAACTATTTACACATGCATAAGATATCCATTTAATTATGAGCTTAAAAGATCTACATTAATTTTAATGCACCAAGGTAAATTTCCCTAACTTGTTTCTTTCATTAAACATAAGTTAATCGTCTAACATCATCATTCATTTTATCAACTAATGCTATTAGGTCATATTGATTTTATAAATATCTATTATCCTTTGTACCACTTTCCTCTAAACATTTAGGTAAGAGATTAGTATTAATAAGGTAGACATTATGCTAGGTACTTCATTAACCCATAAACATTAACCAAACCTTAACATTACTATCAAGTTACTATCTTGTTTCATTATTTCATAACTAATCATTATTAATAATTCCAATCACTAACCTACCATTTCTCAACAATTTGATCCGTTCATCAAGAGAGAATACATTATTGTTGCAGTACATCATTAAATATAACTATATCTAATATTATTTCCTTTATATATGAACAACATAAGAGAATAGGATGAGTAACATAAACACTTTCTTTTAATGCTAATAACATGTCCAATATATCATATATTCTTTTCCCTTTCTTTTACCTAGGACTACCCATTCCCTAATCCACTATTTTGAATTTAGATTACATCAATACTTCAAGATTCTTTATAGGATATTACAATTACATGAATAAAAATACATAAGTACCTCTCAGCATAATAAAATATCCAATAGGAAGTCTTCAACCGTAGATTTGGAAAGGAACATGTGCTAGGATCATCCAAAGAACCACGAACAATACCTCAATATAAATATTAACCACCCAACCATGTGGGACCAATAGGCCCACTCCCCCGAGCTAGGAGATAGAACCAAAGGCCCATGCAAGAGGTAACAACTAGGACATTCCTAAGGTGGTGATAACTTTTCCCCAAATTCACAACACAAAAAGGAAAGACAAGAAGACCACAAGGAATACCAGAGGCAGGATCAAAATTGGTAGGGAATCTAAGCTAAAATCTAGGTGAGTGTCATTGTATAGCCCTCACCCCTTGGGTTTTTCTGGTACTAGCCACTTTGGGCCCCAACCCCCAAGTAGGCACATGCGGAACTGAATGCCTTTCATACAGAAAAGCACCATTCAATCGTACCTACACATAGGTACCTTCTCACACTCACATCCATAGCCTTTACTAGTGCTAATGGCATGGGTGAGGCATACATTAATATTTTTAGTGTTTGAACCCATTCCCATAAGTTTAATTAAATTTTCACTTGTTAAATAACTCCTTAGTCGGTTATCCTAGTTCTAGCCACTTAGGGCCCCGGCCCTGCACTGAGAGCCAGTCACCTGGTGTACTTAGGTTCCCTAACCTACATAAAAGAATCATAATAACATAATAGATCCATTATCTAGTATACAATATTTCATATCAATATCATAACAACATTTGATTGAGTTTATGACAACATATGTTGTCCCTAGTCCACTGGACAACCCTAAACCCTGATATGACATTCAGAATGTTCCAAACACATAAGAAGTCATCATAGTGATATTATATACATATTAAAAATACACATATATCCAACCCAATAAATAAAAACCCTAATAGCCTCTGGTAACCATAAAAAACCCTAAAACTTGGTAATGTTCTTAAACTGATATATTTCCAGAAAGGATTAAATACAAAGAATAGCAATCATAGAACAGTTGCTAATATCTTCCATAAAAAAAAAAAAAAATCCAATCACTTATGTGGGGATTTAGGTAACATCATTATTGAATCTCAATTTTATTTTGGTGATGATCCAACCGTGGGAAAGAGAGTTATGACTTCTGGTTTAAAACAAAAAACTCTGGTTAGGGTTCAGACCTGCCTTCACTAAAATGATTGTAATTATCACAAAACACAATAAAAATGACCCAAACCAATTAGAAATGAAATATAAGACATTGGAGGATATATGATATCAAATTAAGACTTTTTTATTGTCATAACAGTCTATATCACATGAATACATTTGACAGAAAAATTAGAATCAAGAAATGACAGGCATAGTATAATCTATATGATTATGAAGAAATATATCACAACATCATTATTACATGTTTATAATTACTATAGGATATAACACTGAGGTAGAATAAAATAACATGCCTCAAAATAAATCTAATCATACAAAGAGGCTATAATAATAAACTAAGAAACATATCAAGGTAACCACAAGATCAAACAAGGTCAACCAAAGTCAACAATTAAAGTCAAGCCAAACTCCTGACCAAGCATGAAGCTCTGAAACACAACATAGAAAGATTAACTAACAATAATACCAAAAAAGGATAAATAAATAAAATGAGTAAACAAATCACACAACCAAATGGATGCAAGTGACCACAAGACAACAATTACAATAATGCCCAACCGGGTGTGCTGGATCTGGGTTTTTCACCCAAAAGTTGACTAACAATGAAGGAACCCTAATATTCCCAAATTGAAATAATGAAAAAGGAAGACTCATGAAAGGGACTTATATATATATATATAGAGAGAGCCATGAAAAGATAAGAGGGAGAGATAAAGAGTGTTGTGGAGAGCATCAAGACATTCTCTCACACTAGATATACTTCATGGGCTTTCTTAAATATGTATATCTCACTTCTTGTTCTTGACAAACATCATTTTTGGAGGCTCACGATCTCTCAACATTCCAATAATAATAACATTGTCAACTTAATTTAACAATATCAACTTTGCTATAAACTCACCAACCGACATTTTCACTACTCATTTCATATTATGTGGGATGTATACAGCTGAGGTTAAACTCCATTTCCATGCGGGCTGGTCTCAATATGAACATGCACATATACGTGATAAGTTTGCCACCTTTCTCCAATAAAAGTGACTCGGCAACCAGTATCGCTCGGGTCTCTCTTCCCAAGCGATTGTAGAAACCTTATCTCAAGGCATAAACAAACTTAGTAGCATCCCGATAGATTGGTTCACCCCCAACCTAAAATGCATGTATCAGTTTCTTTGAAAACTGTTTTGGCTTAAATAATTCAGGAATCAACAATCAATTCTTCGCCAAATAAGACACATTGCATTGTCCAAATCGGGCAAGTATAGAAAACCCGATACATAAAAAAATATATATGATTTAATGGTGGTTGAAAATAACTCAAGACCTAATTCATTTCAAAGTTGAATCATTTCATAAAACACACCCAAAAAAACTAAACAACTAGTAACCAATTCAAATAGGAAACTATGAAACTGAACCACAAGGGATATAAATAAAAATTCAACGAAAATTGTAAACACCATCTTATCAAAGCCAATACATTGAAATTTATATTGCATACATAACATGCATGGCTCTCTGGCAGAAGGCCAGAGAGCCCGATTCTTTTCCCACTCTTTTGCACTCTCTACTATAACTCTCTCACTTCCATTATCTCCTTTCGATTACATTTTGCTCCTTTATAAAAGGATGCTTTATAAATTAGAAAACCAACTACCCGATTACCTACCTTATTGGTTACTTTCCCATTCAAATTCAAAGTTCAAATAATTTTTCACTTGTACATATCAAAATGTTTACCAAACACTTAATGTTTGATACAAATAAGTAAGAATTTCTCATAATTGTCCAAGGCTGAGGTGCCTCTGCACCATACTCCTGCATTTGAAATATTTCCAAGTTCCTTTAGAAATTTCATTGTTGAAATTGACCAAACTGATTGTGCCTCTTTGTCAGCCATCCTCTCTGATGATTCCTCCACTGCTTCTTCAAAATCCTTCAACTGACTCCCATCAATGGAGTGCATACTAGTTGTTGTCCACCACTCTTCATGCTGCTGCTTCACACCACCACCATACTGCCATCTTACCCATACAAGATTCTGGAAGATGCTTACCACCCTTCTCTTAGTGGTTTCTCTCCTTGCACCTTCTACCCAGCTTCATCTTGTTTGAGACAATACCAAGATCCCTCCTGAGATCTTCACATACATAAGAACAACTTCATCTTTACTGTAGCTTGGAGGTATCAACTTGTTACCACAAATCAACATAATTCTTTAACCTAGCCAAATATTTCATGGGCTCTGATACCACTTGATGTAGAGAGCATAAAGACATTCTCTCAAACTGCATATACTTCACAGGCTTTCTTAAATCTGCATATGAGATATCTTTGAATCTGCATATCCCACTTATCATTCTTGGTGAACATCATTTTCAAAGGCTAACGATCTTTCAACATTCCAATAATAATAACATTGTCAACTTAATATAACAATATAAACTTTTCTATTAGCTCATCAATTGACATTTCACTATTCATTTCATGGTATGTAGAACGTATATGGTTGAGGTTGAACTCCATTTCCATGTAGGTTGGTCTCAATATGAACATGCACCTATACATGATACGTTCGCCACCTTTATCCAATACAAATGACTTGGCAACCAATCCCGCTCAAGTCTCTCTTCCAAAGCGAATATAGAAACCTTATCTCATTGTATAAACAAACTTAGTAACCTCCCAATAGCTTGGTTTGCCACCAACCTAAAATGCATATAACGGTTTCTCTGAAAACCATTTTGGCTTAAATCATTCATGAATCAACAATCAATTCTTTTCCAAATAAGACGCCTTGCACCATCCAAATCAAGCAGTTATAGAGAACCCAATACATAAACCAAAATGGAAAATTTAATGTCGGTTGCCAATAACTCAAGACCCAATTCATTTCAAAGTTGAATCCTTTCAAAAAACACACCTTAAAACACTAAACAACTAGTAACCAATTCAAATAGGAAACTACGAAATGGAACCACAAGGGATATAAAGAAAAAGTTTACGAAAACTGTAAACAACCATCTTATCAATGCCAATACATTGAAATTTAGATTGCATACATAACATGCATGGCTCTCTAGCTTAAGGACAAGAGCCCGATTCTTTTTCCACTCTTTTGAACTCTCTACCCTAACTCTCTCACTTCCACTATCTCCTTTTGATTATATTTTCCTCCTTTATTAAAGAATGCTTTGGCAGTTACAAAACCAACGAACCGATTACCTAAGTTATCAGTTACTTGCCCATTCAAATTCAAAGTTAAAATAATTGGTCACTTTTACATATTATAATATTTACCAAACACTTTTTTTTACATATCAGAATGTTTACCAAATACTTAATGTTCGATACAAATGAGTAATACTTTCTCATAATTGTCCAAGGCTAAGGTGCCTCTGCACCAGAGAGATGTAGATAATGTGATAGAGTGGTAAAGACATAGAAGTATAAGGAGGTACATATATGAAAGGGGAGAGGTATAGAGAGATATTTAAACAAATAAATAGAAATAGAGAGACAAAAACATATTTAAAGAGATTGAGAAAATAAGGTAAATCCAGAGAGATAGGGAGGAAGTGTGGGAAGGAGAGATGGAGATAAGGGTGATAGGGAGGGAGAGAAAGGTTAAGAATGATAGGTATAGGGTAGAGGAAATAATATGATGGGGGACATAGAGGGAGAGAGATGTCCATAGGGTAAGAGAATAGAGGGGAGAGAGAGAGAGAGAGAGAGAGAGAGAGAGAGAGAGAGAGAGAGAGAGAGAGAGAGAGAGAGAGAGAGAGAGAGAGAGAGAGAGATGGAAGTTATTCCTTAAACCAAATTGAACATTAACCATAAATAAACTTTGAATTATACCACTATCCCTCATTCTATACATATTCAAAAACCTAAAACTAAACTAAATTAATCATTAACCCTAAATTTAATTAAATTATAACCCTAACTCTAAACAACAACATAAATTTTAGGCATGATCGTAAATCTATTTCAATAGTAAACCAACTTCAGCCATTAAAGACAATTAACACCTAACACTAAACTAAATTTAAATGTAAACCTAAGCCTAATTAAATCCTAAACAAAATTAAACTATTAATCTAAACTAAATTTAGCCCAAATGCTAAAAAAAATTGAACCTTCACTATAACACAACTAAATAGAACAATAACTAAAAACCTAATTGAATATTAAACCAAATATAAGCCTAATCCTAAACCAAATTATACCCCGAAGCTAATAGTAAACCAAATTAAACCCTAATTGTAAACCAAATTCTACACTAAAACTAAGACTAAACCAAATAGAATGCTAATCTTAACAATAAAATATATTGAATTGTAACCCTAAACATAATTTAACATTAAACCAAATTTAACCCTATCCCTAATATTAAATGAAATTGAACTCTAGAATATAGAGAACCCCAACCCTACACAAAATTTAAAGAAACAAATAAATGAAAATCAAATTATAATGCTAAAATAAACTAGAGCTCAAATCTTATGATTACAAGATAACCATATATTCAAATCAAAATTAGGCACTGAATTAGTCTATATTAAAGATTTAAAACTGGTGCAAAATTAGGCACAAGTAATGCAAACTTTAGCATCCCAAATAGACTACATTTACGAGTGAAAGTAGGCGATAAAGTAGAAGTTAACCACCACAAACATTTATAGATTCATGAGAAACATTTAACAGTTGTCAAATCCTTAATAATTGCATTAGATTCACGAGATACATTCACTATAGTGCACATTAATGATTGAAAAAAATTTAAAATTCCCACCTGCGTTAAAATTATCGCATGCCTATTTTTCTAGTTAATCATTTAGTTTTCATTTTGGACATCCTCTTTTATTTTGTTGCTAGATAAAGAGCATAGGATAGATGGTGTTTACAATGTTTTGTCTCCCGATTTAAATTTTATGCGAGATGATAGATGGATATAAATCAAACTCTTGATTTCACTGTAAATATGAAAACCAGGTATGTTTTTCCTTTTTCATTCAAATTGAATCCAAATAGAGATATTTAGATAGAATTTCCACTAGGTCACCTCAAAATGTCGAGTAGTAGAGAGAAGGGAGGAAACTCTAGCCACAATGTAAATTTATAGATTTCCAAATGTTTCCATTGTTTCTTCAATTTTTAGTTTTTAGTTTTTAATTTCTAAATTTAAATGAAGAAATTTATTTATTTTTTATATATACAGGAACATGAGACTAACAAATAAAAAGAGGCATTGACTATCATATTAGGAGAATAGGTAGTAAAATATTGGATGGTGTCGACTTCACAATTCTTGCCAGATACTTATAAAAATGATCTAGTGAAGACCTTGAAGCATTACAACCAAATCAAGCATTTCAAAGGAGATCAATTGATTCCCCAAGCTCTCATGTAATGAGCATAAGATCTAGGAGGAACTCAATAACATTAAAACTAAGAATGTGGAATATGGAATAGAGACTTCCAATGTCGTAGCTAATACTGAGACATAGAATTCTTCCAACACACCATGAATATCATCTTGCATTGGTAGCTACAATAAAAATATAGAATATGATATGGTTTTAGGGGAAAATTTTGTGAATAGGTTGAAGGAGGCATTCCTTGAATGGTTCAAACACCATATACATTTTCCATTCTCAAAGATACCCAAGAACCTACAAACAATAGTTATCTAGGACATGGAGACTGAATTTGGTAAAATTTGTTCTGTAATGAAGATAAAGCCATGAATGTCTCAAAATTATAAGCGATTTTGGTGCAGCAAAATAAACAATATTAAAAAACTCCTCCCGAGGTAAGAGTAAAAAAGGCCAATTCATGTAAGTGTGAAAGTATGGAAAGATCTTGTAAAAGCATATGATAAGTTCAAGGCATAGAGGAAGTCAGGTGAAGAGAGTAAGAAGCTATTTGAATTTTCCCTTAAGTTTATACAAAATTGATTAAATGATTCTTCATTTTTATTTTTCATAGATAAATTGAATTAGTATATGTTTTGCGATAAGGCCTCAAGACTAGACTTGCCAAATTTTGTGCCATGCATCATAGTGTCTAGAAAGGTTTACATGACTATATGTACATTTGTAAGTATGTTTAATGTGTTGAATGGTTTTTTTTCGTAGGAAAAAGTAAATGATTTGATATTAATTAGTTTAACTAGCCCATGTGAAATGTTTTGATAGGAGGATAAATATGGCCGACGTCCAACACAATTTGAAAAGGAAATGTTACAAAGAAAAAAGTGGGCCGATTATGTAATCTGGATGGAGAACAAGCTATAAATTATTGAGTTAATATTTCAATTTTCATTTCTTATGTTGAATTATTTATTGATGTGTAGGATGAGATCTAAAGCTCTTCTCTGTTATCCCTAGACCCTACTTAATTGTCCCATTATTTCATCTTTAGGAAATAAGTATTGTTTTCCTTAGAAGGAATTGTGTGAGATTCATGCCTTATTTATTGACCTAATGGAAAGACATATTATCAATTAGTGCCAAAACATTTAGTCATTCTTATGATTACAGTGTTAGCCAAGCCAGCAACTTGCAGTTTTGAGTGAGCCAAGTAGTTGCACTGTCGACCAAGAAGTTAGTTCCAAGCAGTATCTACCGAGTCACCAGTGTTACCCAAGTTGCATACCGTCTCTAAGTGATCAATGTAGACCGAGCACCTAGTGACAACCGAGTGCCAGAGTTTCCAAGTTCACTGTATTTCCTGAGTGTCAGTATATCACCAGAGTGGATTTTTGGACCCGAGTATTAGCATTGGGTCGACTTAGTACATATTGTTTGATACTATTTAATATGATAGTAGCCAACTTATGGAGGTAATTGATTTGGATAAGTATATATGTAAGACACTTTGTTTATCCAAATAAGGAATCATCATTACAACAACATTGAATATATGTATGGATGCAAATATGAAGAGGCAGATTGATTAGAAGGCTACAATGGTACAAATTTGCATAGAAGATCATTCACTGGTTCATCCTAATAGGTGTATTAGTCAAATCCTTTAACAAGGTGGACCTAACAGTCCTTCACAAATCTCCTAACATAGTGCATACTATATTGTATTGTATAAATCCTTTCACAAGGTGGACCCAATCGTCCTTATTTCTTCTAATAGGGTAGACCATCAAAAGTGGTCAATTGTAAGCCTTAACTGACCAACTTTATTATTGTAGTTCTAAATCTTGTGGGTATCACCCCACCCCATTATTACTTTCTATTTGGAAGGTTTATGGGTCACCATATCTTATTTCAATTGCTATGAATTTTTATTGCTTTTCTTTTCCATGCATGCAATGAAATTAGACAATATAATAAAGGATAAAAGTGATAAGGTTTTATTGGTTACTGATTCACCAACGCTCATTCACCTAGCTTATAATATATTTCCAACAATTGGTATCTGAGCAAAGGTTCTCTTATAAGAAGTTTAATAGCTTGAGAAAAGATCAGATGCAATGGAAATATATAGATTAGAGAAATCCATTGAAAATGAAAAGATAGATCTACCAGTGGCCATGGATCAAATCAGAAAACTCAAGGAGAAACTCTCTCATTCCCTTAAAATAAGAAAAGAATTAGCAATGCAAATGAAAGACAAAGGTTACATAGAAGAAATAATTGAAGATTTATGCAAAGAAATAAATTTTGAAGAAGCTGATGTAGCCATGGAAGACCTACTTGCAAAGAATCTCACTTTACATGAATTAGTCAGAAAGTTGAAGAGAGAACAAGAAATTCATTCAGTCAGAATATGTGAAGTCATGGAACAAATGAACCAAGCATAAAATGATAGAGATATGGAACAAGAAGATAAGAGATTTATAAGTACAAGATTAGAGTAAAAATAAAATGAAATTGATGAAGGGGACTCCCCTTAATACCACAAGTACAGGACAACAGAAATTTGCAAGAAAAAAAAATTGGCTTCTTATCGGCTCCACAAATGTGGAATTAAAAACTTTAGAATTACAATATCAAAAGCCACATGGGCATCCCTTACAATAATCTGTAGGACAAAGCCTCAAATAACCACCTAGAACTGCCCTAGAAAACACCATGGGCCTTCCTTAAATAGGCAATTTTCCACCGCCCGAGAAGGTTCTAGAAATCTTTCCATTAACGCTGACTACCCTTAGCATTTAATTATTTTTCACTTTTATTACAAAAGGGTCGGCTTTAAATATTTACAAAACATGAGATTAGGTAACCCAACTTCCGGAAGCCATAACTTTTGAACCGTAGCTCCGATTTGCTATTATAACCACTTTCCAAAAAGGGGAGATCACAATCTACAGTGCCTGACTAGCAAAGCGCAAGTCAACCGGGGGTTCGACCATGATCCAAAGCCTCTAAGGTCCTAAAAATTCAGCTCAAAGGTTTTGCACCCTAAAATCTCAATAGTAAATCCTTAATAACTTCGCCAATACAGATGATCTGGCAATGAAATTCAACTGACATTCTTATATGACTAAGATGAACCTTCACCTGGAAAATTAGAACATTCTGAGTTCAAATGATCAACTTACTAAAAATAGTAAGTTTCCAAAAAATAATAGCTTTGTACAAAATAGCCCTTATTGAATAGAAAAAAAAACATATTTTTGGGTGATGCAAGATTTCCCTTACACCCAGGATGCTCCTGCATCAGACGCCTGGGGTAATTTGAGAAGTGACCCTGTCACGTCTCAGCTGTGCAGAGGAAAACCAAGCTGGTCATCCTCCTTTGTTAGCCATGATGAATCTTCTATAGGTTTTCCTTTCCACTTGACCAGATATTATTCATATGTCCTGTTCCTTGTGCTTCTACCAACATGACTGTCCAGTATGTCTTCAATCTCCTTGGTATCTGAACTACTTGCTGGAATACTCCACTGTGCTGATGTGATCTCATCTTCAACACCTCCTTCATGATACTCTCTCAAATCTTAAATGTTAAATACTGGTGAAATATTCAACTTAGTAGGCAATTCTACCTCATAAGCATTTCCTCAATCATGCTTCTTTAGTATCTTACATGACCCAAACTTCTTCATTTTCAACTTGTTATATGTACCAACTAGAAATCGCTCCTTCTGCAAATGGACCATGACTTCAACCCCAACCTGAAATTCCTTATGTCTCCTTTTCTCATCTGCCTTAGCCTTATACTATGCATTCATTTTGGTAATGTGATTCCTCACTTCCTCATGGATGTTCCTCAAGTGTTCTGCAAAATCCTCAGCTTTAGCACTACTTATTTCTTCTTTATCTATCTTTCTCAATTCAGATGCATTTCTTGGACTACTTCCATATACAATCTGGAATGGTGATTTACCAGTGCTCCT
>MU226511.1:1061410-1074656 GCA_018584345.1 Thuja plicata
TCCTCTTTGATCTCTATTATTTTGATTGAAATTATTTCCCCTCTGACCCTGACTACTACTGGCCTCATCCTTCTTTTTTTGATCTTCATTTCAGCCTCCATAAGATCGTCCACCAGATCTTCCACCGAGACCTCTTCCGCTTTTCCTGCTTTCAAACTTCTTGTTCAACTTTTCCTCTACCTTTAGGGAAAACTGGTAGGCCTCTTCAATACTATTCATTCGAATCAGATTCAAATCCTCCTAAATGCTCGGCCTCAACCCATTAAGGTAGCAGGAAACTTTCTCCTTGTCAGCTTCCGCATGGCCTGTTTGAATGAGGGTTCGATAGAACTCCTCCGTATACTCTTGGACAAATTTTCCTGCTTGCTTCAACCTTTGCATTTTCTTCAGTAGGTCAAGGTCATAATCAATAGGAATGAACTGTCACTTCAAGTTATCCACCATCCGATCCCATCTTTTGATTTTATCCTTTCCTCTTCGACTTCTATCAAATTGGATCTCCTGCAACCAGATCTTTGCATGACCCTTTAGTCCGGCCTTCGCAAACTTGACCCGATCAGGATCCTCAATATCTTCATACTCAAAATATTCTTCACATTTTTTGATCCAGTCAATCAAATCCTCTGGGTTAAGATTCCTTGAAAATGTAGGAACCTCAATCTTAGGTATTTTCCCAATCTTGGAAATGGCTCATAAAATCCTTTCTTCTTCTGGATTCAAAACTTCAACTTCTTCTTGATCATCATTTCCTTCTTCGGCTTCATCCTCACTTTCATTTCTAACATTAAGATTGATTCCTCTGTGAATCTCTTCTTTCAATGCTCGCACTTATCTCTGGAGCTCTCTAACCTTAGGTGTCAAAACACCACCTCTTCCGCCACGTTCCCTTTGTGGAGGCATTTTCGCGATGCGCACTGAAACCCTAACCACGGTCCTTGTGAAAACTGCCTCACAGTCAGTGATCTGTTTACACACTCAGGAACTCCTGCTCTAATACCACTTGATGAAGGGGACTCCCCTTAATACCACAAGTACATGATAGAAACAAAGAGAACAACAGAAATTTGCAAGAACAAAAAATTGGCTTCTTATTGGCTCCATGAATGTGAAATTACAAACTTCATAATTACAATATCAAAAGTTACATGGGCATCCCTTACAATAATCTGTAGGACAAAGCCTCAAATAACCACCCAGAACTGCCCTAGAAAATACCACAGGCCTTCCTTAAATAGGCAATTTTCCACCGCCCGAGAAGGTTCCATAAATCTAGCCATTAAGGCCGACTATCCTTAACATTTAATTATTTTTCACTTTTATTACAAAAGGGTCGGCTTTAAATATTTACAAAACATGAGATTAGGTAGCCCAACTTCCAGAAGCCATAACTTTTGAACCGTAGCTACGATTGGCTATTATAAACACTTTCCCAAAAGGGGATATTGCGATCTACAGTGCCTAACTTGCGAAGCACAAGTTAGTTGGGGGTTCAACCTCGATCCGGAGCCTCTAAGGTCCTAAAAATTGAGCTCAAAGGTTTTGCACCCTAAATTCTCAACAGTAAATCCTTAATAACTTCGCCAATATAGATGATCTCGCAATAAAATTCAACTGACATTCTTATATGACTAAGATGAACCTTCACCTAGAAAATTAGAACATTCTGAGTTCAAACGACCAACTTACTAAAAATAGTAAGTTTCCAAAAAATAGCAACTTTGTACAAAATAGCCCTTATTGAATAGAAAAAAACACATATTTTTGGGTGATGCAAGATTGCCCTTACACCCAGGATGCTCCTGCATCAGAAATCCATCATTTTTCACTTCAACCAACATATGTGATAAATCAACTCAATAGTGCAAATCAATAAGTTATCAATCTGAGGACTGAAAATGAAAGACTACAAAATGATCTCAAAACTGAAAAGAAAACCAATGAGAGTATGATGAATTCACAAGAAAGCGTGGATCAATTGATAGAACAAACTCAATTCTGACATCATGGACAAAATATATTAGGTTATACTAAACAAGGTGACTCCTCACAACAAGGAGCTCAAAAGAAAAAGAAACCTACTTGTAATCACTATGGAAAGTTAGGGCATACATCAAATAAGTGTTTTAGCAATGGGAAGTCAAAGTTTAATGGAAAATTAAACAGGTGCAACAAACATGGACATAGGGCAAGTGAATGCACTGAGAAACCTAAGTTTGAAGGAAAATGTTTCAATTGTAAAAAACAAGGTCGTAAATCTGTAGAGTGCAGAACTAAGAAGTAGAACCCTGCTAAAAAATTAGCTAAAGCAATTTTTGGTTGGGATTACAACACATGGAGTAGATGTTGTCATTGTGGTGAGAATGGGCACATCAGTGCAAATTGTGCAAAGACTCAATTTAGAAGAATGAATCCTACTAAGAGATGTTATGTGTGTAAACAACTTGGTCATCTAAGAAAGAATTGTATGAGTAGAGAAAAAGTGGATACTAATTTTGAGAAAGGAAAAGCAAAAGTTTTTGAAATTAAAACTTAGATGAGTCAGCAGTGGGTAAGGAAGTCTCTTGATAATTTAGAACAAAACAATGAAGGAACAAATGGCACCCAAAATGGTGATTTGGGTGGAACTAACATCTCTGAATAATGATATAAGGAGACAACTAGAATTGTGCATACAAGTCATCATACATTAGTTCTAGATATGATAGCAAGTCCAAATCTACATATTAATGCACTAGGAAACATTAAGGTTCTAACCGATTCAGGATCTCAGTTATAATTGAGTTACTCTAGCTTAACCGAGTTAAGTCAGGTTATATGGTTTCAAAGATGGAAAGTTAGTTTTTGTCGAGCTTCCGAGTATGCCTGATATAACTAACCAAGCTACGATAGCTAATATGTACAAAGAATTTAATAAAAACTTTATGGTGAAATTTCTCATAAATGGTGAAATCAAAGGGTTATTGTTTAGAAAGGTTTATAGTTTGTAGAGAGATTAAGAGCTTATAGAGATTTCAGAGTGAATTTGTGTTTGGAAGCTTTAGTTGCAGTGAAGTTTCATCAATCTTACAACGTTATGGCATCTTCATCTAGTAGTAGATCAAGAAGGGATCCAAGATGTTAGTGAGGAATGTAGTCGAAAAACCACCTTGAAGTTCAAAATCATCCAGCAATCACATAGGAGATAGAGCCAATGAGATCCCATTCCCAAATTCCTCCTAACGTACTGTTGATTCATGACATTCAAACTTTCTATCATTGCACCATTCAACAGCTATGCACTTTAAAGATGAATGAAGCATATGAGGCACTTTGTGTGGGTGGAAACCTGAAGCTGGAACATAGGCACCTCAAAGTCAAGGGTTTAACCCATATCTTGTATTTTTTGAAGAACTTATAGATAAAGTGGATTTGGTTTATTCCAATCTGTATTCACGACATGCATTTTTGGTTGAAGAAACCCATGAAAATTGGTAAGATGATGGTACACCAAGTGATAGGGAACCCAATGCTCAACAAATGTAAAGTGACTAAAACCCTACCCCAAGCTGATCTAGCTGAGAAGTCTCTTGTGGTGTGGGATGGAAGAGGCATGGAGTTGAAAGGAGTCATTGACATGGAGCTAAAGTTTGTAATTTATGTAATTGCACATAACATATACAGTTCAAGCCGACCGAACAGTATTCCATGTGAGGCTGTAGACTTGGAATACAAAGTGGTGAAGAATAATATATCATTCGACCTATTCAAGTTACAGCTCATCCAAATGAGCAAAAACATGGAGAGAATATGAGCATCTAAGACCAATCCATGTAAGTTCGGTTCACTCTTGGTCTTATTATTCTTTTATGTTCCAAAGTTTTTCCTTGCAAAAGGCACAGTTGTATGGAAGAAGGATAGGCCTATAGTTTATTAGATAAATGAGTTTATAGAAAATTTGGGAGATAATTTTGAAAGCATCATGGATGCTTACTTTTAAGTTTCAGAGAGAAAATGAAGAATAGAATCAAAATTCCCAAGAAATTGGTAGAAGACTATAAGGATGATATATATTTCCTAGTTGATTGTGACAAAGTGCACATCCAAGCAGTGAAACCTAGGGTTGGGTGGTTGAAACCGCTTTCATATGAGGTTAACATAAATGAGACTAGAGACATCATTGAGGCTCTTATTAATAAGCATGTTGTTCCTAAAGCTAGCTAGTTTGGTACTTATGAAGAAGCTAAGGGCAAAATAACATTGGAAATAGAGATTTCCAAAATCTTGAAGAGAGGAAGGAAAAGAATTGAGAAGTTTGGAAAGAAATATGGAGAGCCATTAGGCTCTTCTCCTTCAATCACTAAAATAAAAGAGGATGACATAAAGGTAGAAGAAGAAGAACTTGAGAAAGAAGATGAAGAGGTAGAAGTAGAGACTCTTAAGAAGAAGAGGCTAGACCCAAAGAAAACACCAAAGGCCTCTACCCTTGCCTCCACTACAAACAGACCCAGGAGATCTAGAGGAAAACTGATATTTCCTAAAGAAGATGATGAAGAAGATACAGTTACATTCAAGAAGCCACCACTTACCTTTGAGTAGGAGGCTAAAGAATTTAAGGAAGGTAGTGGTATGTCATGTCTCGAATCACTTAAGTATGCTTTCAGAACCAAGGATGAGAAGAAGTTGATTGAGGATGCATTAGTAGTGAAGATGAAAAGATGGAAGTATGATCCATTTGAATTGAAAATCTATATGACTGAAGACCTTCTCAAGGAAATCAACATTCACTGGAACAATGTAGTCCAAATTTAAAAGTACATCAGATAACAAACCTTGAAGACACTCATGCCTACATTGACTAATAAAGAGTTAAATGATGCTATGTCTAAGTATGAGAGTAATCACACTCCAAGGTTTAGTTCTTTTCAAATTTTGAGCAAGAAAATAGAGGATGTTGTGCAGACCACAACTAGGTTGTGGAAATCCATTTTTGAAAACATTGAAGAAGATAAGACAAAGGACCTGAGTATAGACCATTATTTATAGGTTAAAGATGAAGATCTACCTAAGGTACATACCATTCAGGAATCTAATGTAGAGAAAATAGCAGTGGAAGTGATGGCATCACTGCCCCAATCACCTAGTCTGATTATCTTATCTCCAAGCAAGGAAAAGAATAAAGAGTCTACATCACATTTAGTAGGAACTAAGAATCATGCTCTACCTACTACTAGGCCAAGCTAGACTGAATAAAAAATGGACAATGTGAATGCTTCTCTAGTTGGTTTTGATACTACAGTTGGTGCAAAGACACTTAATGATGTATTTCAGATGAACACTGAGGACAAGGACGATGATAGAAAAGGTAAGGAAAACATTCCTTAACCTAATCCCAAGGTCAAAGCTAGAGAAAGGAAACAATTATTGATGAAGTTGACCTTGAGGAAGACATTGTGATTCCTAATTGGGATCTTTCTTTCCTGACAGCCAAGAAAATGGATATCCTTGGGGATTTGTGGAAGAAAAGAGGAAAACAACACAAGCTCTGAGCTGAGAAGAAAAGGAATAGAGTACTAGAGGAAATAAAAGGTATATTCCTTGATTTAGTAGAGATTCAAGTCAATGAGAAAGACTCTGTAAAGGACCAACTTGTTGACATAGCTCATAGTTTTAATGAAGATCTTAGTGGTCAGGAGAAATTACTACATAAGGCAGAGAGAAAATTTGAGAGTAAGATTCTAGAGAATGTTGTAGGTAAGATTGTAATAGAGAAAGTGAAGATTTCCACCATTATTAGCTCTCTACAAACCACTATAAATAATTTTGTTGAATTATTTGTGAAGTTGAGTGACTCATCAAATTTTACCATGGAAATAAAGATCAAGCTGACAAAGATTGGCAATAATTTGAAGGAAAGTACAAACCAGTTGTCACTTGATCCAAGCTCAAGTTCAACACATTTTTTTAAGATCAAGTATCTAACTTATCTGCAGGTAGAGCTAGTAAGGGAAGAAGGAAGAAGGGAATCCCTATCAACTATACAGAGAAAATTCATTCCTCATATGGATGTAATGCAAAAATATGGCACTCACCCAAAGACACTCATTCATCATAACAATTTTTTAGTTATAGATCTTATGATGGAGTTGTCTACAGACAATCAGATTGAGTTGCACATCCTGGAGGTGTTGCAAGAAATTTGGGACAAGACTCTGTTTCAAATTTTGAAGGTGCATAGTGATTTCCTTTCATATTTTGGTATTACCTTGTAGATATTCTTTTTGGAATTTGTGTCAAAAAAAAGGGAGAAAGATAGGATATATATGTGTGTGTATATATATATATATATATATATATATATATATATATGAGGAAATACATGTACAAATAAAAGGAATATATATACACCATAGTCTGAAAAATAGTTTTGAAAAATAAAAAACAGAATCAGTTACAGCCAAGTTGCAGAGAAGTAGTCAAAACCGAGCTAGAACCCAAGCACATGTAAAGGGAGAGTTTTGACTTATCAGTTTGTTTGATCAAAAAATTTTGGTGTGATAAGTGTTTTTATCACTAATTCCAAAGGGGGGGTTTCTAGACCTTATGGCAAGACATATGGTCAATTAGTGCCAAAACACTTAGTCATTCTTTTGATTACAGTGTTAGCTGAGCCAGCAGCTTGTAGTGTTGACCAAGACAAGCAGTTGTAGTGTCGATCGAGAAGTTAGTTTTGAGCAGTATCTTTCGAGTCACCAGTGTTACCCGAGTTGCATACCATCTCTCAAAGATCAATTTGGACCGAGCACCTAGTGACAACCGAGTGCCAAAGTTGCCAAGTTTACTGTATCGCCTGAGTGTCAATAATCACCTGAGTGGATTACTACACATGAGTATCCACATTGGGCTAACTTAGTACATATTGTTTGATACTATTTAATATGATAGTAGCTGAATTATGGAGGTAATTGATCTAGATAAGTATATATGTAAGAAGATTTGTTTATCCAAATAAGGAATCATCATTACAACAACATGAAATATATGTATGGATGCAAATGTGAAGAGGCAGATTGATTAGAAGGCAACAACAGTATAAAGGAATAGAAGAGACTCATCTATCACATTTAGGTGATCAGTATTACATCAAAGGATCTTATTCAGCAAATCAAAGTTTCATAGAAGATCATTCATTGTTTCATCCTAACAGGTGTATCAGTCAAATCCTTTAACAAGTTGGACTTGACGGTCCTTCACAAATCTCCTAACATAGTGCATACTTGACTATATTGTATAAATCCTTTCACAAGGTGGACGTAATAGTTCTTATTGCTCCTAATAGGGTAGACCATAAAAAGTAGTCAATTGTAATCCTTAACCCACCAACTTTATTACTATAGTTCTAGAGCTTGTGGGTATCATCCACACCCTAATTTTACTTTCTATTTGGAAGGTTTCTGGGTCACCATATCTTGTGTCAATTTCTATTAATGTTTATTGCCTTTATGTTCCATGCATGCAATTAGATTAGACAATCTAATAAAGAATAAAAGTGAAGAGATTTTATTGGTTACTAATTCAACCCCCCTCTCTGTCACCTAGCTTATAATATATTTCCAACATTATTTTGATCAGATATTTTAGTTAATGACCATGGTCTTTCATTGTTTCTATATTGTCCTTATTTAAGTCACAAGTTGTACCATTTGAGTTATTAGTTCCATGTTGATTTAATTTATATTCTTTTCTCTCAAACATGGTATCTTAAGGAGTGCAATCCTTTTTGATCCATGTGTAAGTATTTTTTGATGCATCTTGGTAGGCATCCTATAGATCTAAACAATCCTTGTATAACTCTATTTGCCCAAAGGTCAATTCATCATGGATTTCTAATGCATATTCCATGAAATCACCTATGCCATATCGTGCAACCTTGTAGTATTCCACTGGATGTTTTAGGTGCTCAATTTAATTCTTATGACCTGTCATTTAAGATGTAGAGGACCCTCATATAAATTTTTTGACAAGATATTCTACATAAAGTAGATTAGTAAATATATAAATCTTTTGATGATAAGTGCTTAATTAGGCAATGACGTCAACTAGGGTGCAACCAGAATGCACCACGGTATAGTGTAAATAAAATAGAATTAAAAAATAGCACTATATGTGGGTGCATTCTAGTTGCCTAGTACCGAGGGATGTGTGGACACATTCTTCTTTATAGGTTTGGGGGAGTGGCTGCCCATGTTTCATTATGCATATACCTGTATTCTATGTTCCAACATGTCAAAGTATTAAAATCCAAAATCTATCTTTAATGTCTTCCTTATTGTTTAATAATTTTTCATAAATGCCACTAAAAGGGGTTAAATAGAAATGTTATGTTGTATTGGCATTAGGAATATAAGAAGGATACATGAAATTGAGAGAGGAATTAGGTGAGTTTGTGGCTAAACAATTGCAAAGCACATGTATTTTTAAGGCTGCGACTATAATCATGGGAGGTCCATCGGTGAGAAGTGAGTTAATAGTTCATCAACTAATCCTGCAGGATACATTTAGTGAGCTAGAATTTGGGAATGATGGCTAGTTAGAATACTATTTGAAGTTGAATGGGTTCAGTAATGAAATTTATATGGAATTCTCTCAGACATTTAACAATTGTGAGGCAATTTTGAAGGTTTTGAAGATTAATACCATTGGGGAGAGGATTGTTGAACTTTCAATGTTTCTTGTTGTAGGAGAACCCTACCCTCAAATTAAAGATGCCAGAATAGCTAGAGCCTATTTTACCAAACCTCAGGATCCTCCACTTCAAGTAGATAAATAGAGAACAAGGAGGATTTATTTACCAGATAAATGGATACATATTATAGTTTATATTAGCATATAAATTACATGTGAGGTTTGATAGTCATCTCTGTACTTTTTACACTTCAAGCTTATGAGCCACATGTGACACAGAAGGAGAATGAATGTCCCCAATGTGCTATATAACATGTTGTCAATCAAGGCTACTAAGATGCAGAAAGGAAGGGAAAAAATGTTTCCCATCACTGTTTAATTAAGTTTCATGTTGAAAGGTCTTTATAAGATGCATCTCAGATGTCATGAGATTATTTTTTGAAAGTTAAAATTTTCAGAGTGGTGAATGTGCATCTTAGAGGTCAACCCTTGACCTGTAGAGTTAGTGTGGAGGAATTAGTTAAAAAAATTTCCCCTAGGACTTCAACTTCTCGTGTGGTTCCTAGCACCAACCCATCTACAGCCAAAATAATTCACCTAAATATTTCCACAAAGATGTAAATAGTTCCTCTTCATATCCTAATTAGGATATTTTACCTAAATCAACAAATTGCACTATGGTAGTAGTAGAAATGAAAAAAAAAATGAAAAATTCTAAGGATTTAAAGGGAAACTATAAAAATAGGAATGAAGAACCTCCTATAGCCACTAAGCATACTGAAAATCCTACTAAAAAGTGTAAGATAGATAAAACTCTAGAGAAAACACCCTAGGGGAAGCGTCATAGGCTCAAGTGTAGACCTAGTAAACATGAAAAATTCTACTGCACCTAGGGTGAACAACCAAATTGAATCCTTGGACTCTATTCATACCACTCCTAGTAAAGAAGAAAGGATAATCCATAACGTACCTCATTGAGGATGTCCCAAATTTGTCTCCTCATTTGAACAGAAGGATAGGGTGACAATTTCTACATAAGAATGTGAGGAGGAGGATGAAAAAATATCTCGAGAAAGGGAATTTCCCTAAGAAGAACATGGGTTGTTGAAGGAAGGAATTCTGGAACAAGAGAATTTACGATTAGCAAGGATCATTTCTACAATTAAGAAAGTGGTAGGTGGAGAACCAAAACAAAGTTTATTCCTAGTATGTATTCATCGATGTACTACTTTCTCATGGACATCAATAGCCCAATATTTATGGAAAGATATGAAGGATAAGGAAGAAAAATGGAATAAATAGAAGCATAGGCTACAAGAATTTATTAAAAAGAAAGCTAAGGAGATTGACACAAAGCTTAGTAGTCTTCCCCAACAAAAAACTAAAAACTTACTCTATTAAAAATAATTGCACAACTATGTTATTCCTAATGATCATGAGTGGAATACATTATTGTATATTAGAGATATTCATTTAAGGGTACCAATGTATTGGATTCAAAATTAAAATAGTTAGGGGAAAAATTCATTGCACAAAGAGATAGGGAGATCAATACCCCTTTACCTTTAAGTTTAGAATTAGCTGAACCTGCAAAAATTTTCTATACATGACACAAAGTTATCTACAAATCTAAATGCAAATGATAGATCCTTTCTGCAAGAGAAAAATACCTCAAGCAATTTGAATAGGTGGCTGAAATATGAGGAAGGAAAAAATCAGGATATCTAACATGAATATGGAAATGGTTACCTGATTACTTGAAGCAAATAGAATATCATTCCTTGTAGAATTGTTATGCAACTATTAGTAGGAAGGCACTAAATTATGTTCAATTGGAAAGAGTAAAGAAATAATATTGGTTCCCTTTAATCTTTCATCCACCAATTATTTTGTGGCCTATTCCAAACTATAGAGATCATCAATCATATAGTGGACAAGAAGAGAAATCCAAGTGGGAAAGATTGCATAAAAAAATGGATTTTATTGGAAACCAAGAGCATAAATTGAAGGACATACAACAGTCAATGATTTTAGGATGCAAGAAAAACATAGGAATCAGATTGCACCTACTAAAGGACCAACAATAAATTAGGTTGGGGGGTGTGATGACCCCAAATAATGCTCATTTTTATAGGATTTATTAGATATTGGTCTTAAGCTTATACAACATCTGTATACTAAATCCTATAAAAATGAGAATTGTTTAGCATAGGTTGGGGGGGGTGATGAGACCAAATAATAATTCTCCATTAAATATTGGTCTTAATATTTTTTGGCTAGGGTTTGCAGTGATGTATTAGTGGTAGTGGAATAAATATCTCTAAAGAATTATATCATAGAAATTTCTTGTTGTTGAAAATAATGGGAAGTGTGTACTAAGAGAGGAGGGGTGAACTAGTACCTCTAAAACTTATATCTATTTTATCCTTAAACCTTTATGTAATCAATTGATTATCCAACCATTTGTTCTACACTATCTAGATGTAAGACATATCAATTCTTTTAACTTAATCAAACATGTGAACATTCATAGAAACATTCATGAAACTAATTGACACATAACACAAGATATGATAATGCAAAAAAACTCCTATTAGGAAGTAAAAACTATGGTGGGGATGGCACCCACAAATTCTTCACTATCTGCAGATTGGAAGGGGCCTGTTAAGGATTACAATTTGATCAATTCTAATGATATACCCCGTTAGGAGTATCTGTGGAGACCTGTTAAAGTCTACTCTGTTAAGATCTTTAGCAACACTATTTAGTGTGCACTCAGTTAAGAGATTTACAATTGGATGGTTAAATCCATCTTCCTTAAAAGGATTTTTACACATTGTTTCACTTGTTAGAATGTAAGAAAATTACACTTTTACTTGAGTGTATGTAATCTCGTATTGTTGATTACAGATCCATTCAAGATTACATGTATAAGTGTACCAGCTAATGTGATTGAATAATACCTATGTTGCTAGATAGCCTTTGTTCTTGGTTCCTGATAACCAAATTCACCTTTTGATGTTCTGATTCTTGATAATTTCAGTCTGATCCATAGATGTTCTCGTAGGCTACATTCATCCTCTCATCCATGATAGTGAATTATTACAACATCTATTTATAAGATAGAATGACCTAATTAAGTTTTACATAAAACAATATTAACTCTATGCTCATAGGTTTACAACTTGACCTTGATCTTTTAGTCTATATGTTTTAAATTAGTTAGACTGGTTAAAAAAAATAAAACAATGTTTCTTGTCCCTTAAGTAATGGTTTTAAAATAAATCAAGACTCTATAAATAGAAAATTAATGTTTTATCTGGCATGGAAGTTAGATCTACTTTTTGCGGAATGTAATTGTCTTTCAATGTCTAATGCTCGATCTGCATAGAAATCAATTTATCTATCTTTTGGTGATCCTTTGATGGACCTGTCTGTTGGGTTCCCTTTCTTTTTCGGGTTCCTCTATTTCTTCTATTTTAGTTTCTCTTGTGATTTTCTTGTTGGGTTCCTCTGTCAGGTTGTTCCTATCGGGTTCATCTTAAATTAGCACTTTTGGTTTTGAATTGTGTCGCCATTTTACCCTTTTAACCATTCTATCGCTTTACTCTTATCATGTCTTTTGGGTGTATGATCACTGAAAGTGTTCATTGCATACTAAATAGAAAAATAATTTCATCAATCTCCCACTTTGAAATTAGTATAAAAATAGAGATGTGCAAAATACTAACAAAATGTTTAGTATGTATAACATATATATTCCTTAGTCATTTCATGACTCCCCCTATGCATATGTTGGTATAGTATAAGTGTATGTACATGATACTTAGTTCTTTTTCACCTTGTGTTATATATATCATATCATATCATTATACTCCCTTTTTTTAATTCTCTTTTTAGTACTGTATAGTTTCCCATCTGTACATATCATTATTTTTCCCCTTTTTTGATATTAAGGGAAAAGGTGTATACCTATAGCTTATAAAAATATGAGAGTGTGAGTACTTCATGTCCTCCATCATCTTCTCCCATTTTTCCTTCAGGTTGTCTAGAGCCATGTTCTCGAGTGTGATCTTTGCATGCATATCATAGATGCTATCTGCTAGAGACATCTCGGGGGTGGCTATCAGTTGCCTTGCTGAATTGATATGCTATTGAAGTAGTGTAATACTTGGTAGAAGTTGATCCTAGAGCTTGGTAACCTCTTCCCTAAATTGTTTTTTTCTTTCTACAGTTCATGTCTTAATGGTTTGATCTGAAATTTTTTATCATAATGCAACTCTATTGCATTGTCATCAGTCGTTAAACCTTTAGCACTGTAGCTAGATCAGAATCTAACTTTTCTATTTTATCACTATGCTCCTTAGTGAATTTTTCAATTCTCCTCAATTTTTGTATCAAGGAAATAGTGTCAACAATTATTGGATCTAATTCACTTACTAATTCTGAAAGCTTTACCTTGTTTTTAGCCACTTCTTGGCTCATATTTTCAATAAGTTTGTGCTGATATTTATGCTCTTCTCTCTACTCAGTTGACTTTTTTGCATCAATGTTCTAGGTTGTGATGACCTTGGTGAGAGTGGCT
>MU226511.1:1083327-1097541 GCA_018584345.1 Thuja plicata
CATCACTGATGCTAGATGGGACAGGCAAAAGGTGTAGGTACAGAGTACTTAGGACTTCAAGTGGCCATCAGATGATGAAGTAAAGGCTTGGGAAGTCATGACTACACCAAAGAAAAAGAAGCCTGTACTTCAAGAAGAAATTTTGGACGATGAGTAAAGTGAACACTTGGCACTGCACTATTCAAAGACAAGAAGGACAGTTATTACAAAAGGAGAATGTAGGTGAGTAGGCAAGCAAAACTATCCAGACTCAGCATAAATGCTACCAGATACCATCTACAAATCTGATTGCAGTCGCCAGATCGGGAGAAGAACAAGAAATATATTTTTATACCTTTTTGACTCAGTCCTTTCACCGCTTCTTCTCTCTCTTTCTTTTGTCTCTCTTGTAACTTTAGGGTTAGGTTTTCTTTGACCATCCGAAGCTTGTTGCATCCTTAAGGGATTCCAAGATGGTCAAAAACCTATATATAGCAAAAGAGTTGTAATTGTTAAGGGTCTTTGATGTTGGAACATTTTTGGAAAGGAGATAATATATCACAGAATTCAGATATTTTGGGTTTCTGTCTATCTTTTGAAGTTGTATAATCTTTCATGTATGGAAAGCTGGATCATATAAATAATATACGGTGCAATTTTACTCTCCTCCATTGCTGTGTCTTTATTCTTTATGTATGCTCTTCTATGCTAAGTTTACAAGGTATTCTGAAACATTCTGGTTATTAGGTAACTATTTGATTACTTGCAAGTTTCTTTTAAGGAAAGAACTAAGTTTTGTAAATAGTTTCAAGGAGCATACTACTTTGTTTAAGGATTTGATACAATATATTTTAGGTGACAGGGTAATTTTTAAGGCAACTTATCTTAGTTGCATGTGAGCTGTAAGGCAGTTTACTGTATTTTGTTTCTATGAGATCTTAGCTTATTTTGACTCTATAGCCCAAAGGATAGGCACTGGTTCAGAAAATAGTCTGATAATCTATGTTTGTCTAAGTTATTTCAATATATCAAAACCAATTCAATTAAAATACTTTGTTATTGAGAACAAACAAACAAAACTTGTTAAGGACCTATGTCAGCAGGACAGTGTCCATTATAGTGATTCCTTGGAGAGTGAATCAACTAGGTTATCCCTCCTATAAAGAAAAGAAAGAAGGATGAAAATCCTTGTTTTACTGATTCTTATTATGCTTATAACTATGGTTTTTATGGTTATATCTTGCATTTGGTTATTCTTGGTTATTTTCAAGGTGATTCATAAGTTGGTTTTACAAAAGATACATAGAAAATTGGTGTCCACATCAATAAATACTGTGTAAACAACAATCATAAGAGGTAAAACCTGCCTGAGTATGTGGAGCTCAAAAATGAAGAAGGACCTTATCCAGTCCTTAGCAATTAGGATTTTCTTGTCTCTGAATCAGTATTAGAAGGTATTGTGTTCAAGTAGTCATTTCAAGCACTGTGATTCATACAAGAAAAATCCCTAACAAATTGGCGACTCCGCTGGGGAATTCAAGAGGTTTTAAAGTTTTGAAGAAGTATTCTGAAATCTCTGGTGTGTTAAGATCTAAAGTTTTACAAAATTCCAGTTGTTTTTGTCATATTAACCCTTGATAGTTATTCATTCATCCCAATTTATTGGGTGGCAACTCTAAAAGGAAAATCTCTGAGATTAGTGCAACATTGAAAAATGTCTTACAGAATGAATACTAGGTCAAAAACAAGAACTGACCCTAAAAGGGTATTGAATGAAGGAATCCCATCATCCTCAAGAGTTGGAGCCTCTTGGAGAAAAAAGAAAAATCAAGTTGATATGGATGAAACGCCTTTAAAAGGTGAAGAAACAAATATCATAAATAATAGGGATATTGTTCAGCACTCTCATGATGGAAATACTTTAGATTATGAGGAGGCTGCTGAAAGAGTATTGGATACTCCCATAGTTACTTCTACTTCAAATGAAAGAGAAGAGATCACTACACCTAGTTTAGATTCAGAAGATGACCCTTCTGATATGCTGGACAATGAAGAGAAGTTTATTTTAAAGCAGCTTGCCCTAGTTCAACAAATGAAAAAGGAAAGAGAAATAAGAAAGAAAAGAAGTGATCATAAGGCTCTTGATAACAATAGAAAAAGACTTCCCAAACACCAAACTATGAAAGAAACAGGAAAGTCGAGCAGAAAAGTAAAGAAATACCATTCACTCATAAGGATTCTATTTTGCAAATAAGTAAAGGTAAACAAAAGATGGGTGAACATAGAGATCAAGAGTCTAAATTTCAGAAGCCTATGATTGAACAAATGTCCAAATTATAAATTGATTTAGAGAAATTGATAATTGAAAAAGAAACCATGGAAAAAATGTTGGAGAAAGCCCAAATGGAAGCTGCTACAATTGAAATGAAAAATAAGATAGAATTTTTACAATCTTCAAAGTATTCTTTTTCTGGACCAAAGAATAATACATCTTCTAGAGGAAAAGCTACTATGGCTAAGGAAGATGATGGTTTTCAAAGGAAACCACTACATAATGAGAGGTATAAACAATTTAATTTTGTTGGTATCCCTGGATACCCTAATGCCTTTCCTAAAGATGTTGGTGATATAGGAGAAAAGCTCCCAAAGTTTGCTGGTAATAATGTGATTTCTTGTGAGGCACACTTAAGAAAATACATTGACTTTGTTGATGACTTAAATATCACCCATGAAGATGTTCTAATGAAAATTTTTGTTTAGTCCCTTGTTGAAGATGCAAGAGAATGGTTTAGGAGCCTTGCTAATGGCTCTGTTGTTTCTATGGATAAGTTGATTGAGTTGTTCAAAGATCAGTATGGAGACAAAACAAATAAGGGATTTTTATTGAATGAGTTCAATAATATCAAGACAAATTACATTGAAGAGGTTACAAAATTTAACACAAGATTTCAAAGGGCTATGCATAAACTATTTCAGAAGATAAAGCTAGATGAGGAAGTATGTCTAGCAACTTATTTAAATGCTTATGATTCTAAAATGGGATATGCTCTGAGAGATAAAAACCCTAGGACTCTTACTGATGCTTACAAGATAGCAGTCAATATTGAAATGAACAGAAGAGTATCTGGTAAGTTTAATAGGAGAGATGATCCTAGGTTTAGTAAGAGCAATCTGAAAGAACTAGAGTACAAGGAATATATACCTCCTCAAAACAATAAACCTCTTTACAACAATAATTACAATCCTCATAATAGAATGCAAAACCACCCATATGGAAATCAGTTCAAGGATGGAAATCCTGTTGGTGCACCTAAGAAAGAAAGAATAGATAATAAGACTCCAGACCCTCTTCATAGAAATTCAGTCCATTTCTGCAATGAGGAGACTTGGTGCGAAGCTTGTGATGCCCCTCATAATCCTAATTTTTGTGTCATTTCCTTGGATCTAAAATCAAATGAGGAACAAGAGAATGATGAAGGGGAATAGTGTGATCATAGTATGACTAACACTTATTCATGCCATGATAGTGATTCAAACAGTGAAGAGGAAAATCATGATTCCTATGTTTCATAGAGAAGGGTTGAAAATCACCATCAACAGGTCTTATCTGATAGTGAAGTGGATGAAATTGATGATAATATTAGATGTTGTGCTCAAAATAGCCAAGAAGTTCCACTCATAAGAAAAGATTCAGATGAAGAAAAGGCTAGAATTACTGCTGAGTTAGTGAATAAAGCTAGAAGCAATTACCATTTAAGAAACAGGGTGGTAGGTGGAACTAGTAGTCAGCCCTCAAGTGTTTTCATAAAGGAAAATAAACCAGGCCCTTAGTATGTTCAGAAGAAAGGAGAACCTAGAGAAAATGTAAATAAACATAAGGTCAAGATTATCACAAAAGTTTTAGAGCCAAATGCTATACAAGATGAAAAGGGTCAAGAAAAAATTGTTCCTGTTCAAAAGACATAAAACAAAAGATTAAAAGAACCATTTCAAAAGAAACATAGTGAAGATAATGAAGTTATCATTGATAAGTCAAAACATTCAGATATTTGTTACACTCCGGTTGACATGGGTCAATGTTTGTCTCAGATGACAGTTAAGGTACCATTTCTGGAAATGATGAGGATCAAGGAACATAAAGAAAAAGTGATGTCATTATTAAACAGTGTACCTGTAATAAAAGTCCAAAACCCAGTGGATATGTCTGAGATGCCACCTGTCAAGGGAAATGAGGATGAGATGTTAACATCTAAGATTCCCCAAATTTTTCTTGAATGCTACTTCTTCTCCAAAGGTGGTGGACCCATTCTTTCTTTCATTAATAATCAATGATAAAATACTCAAGAATTGTATGATTGATTCAGGAGCTTCTAATACAGTTATGCCAGTTGAGATCATGAAGGCAATGGGCCTGCAAGTTGACACACCTTATGGCAGGTGCAGAGCTATGGATTCCAGAGAAGTCCCTGTAATTGGTACCATTGAGGCCATGCCTTACAGATTGGCACTTTTCCCTGATGTAGTGATGACAATGAATGTTCTTGTGGTTGATATACCACCTCATTATGGCATGTTATTATCAAGAAAATGGAGTGCCTTAATGGGAGGAAGTATACAAAATGATTTGTCATATGCTACTTTCAATATTGTTGGAGAGAATGTCAGTGTTTTGAGAGAGAGCCGAACTCCCCACATGATAGAGAAATATGAGGATACTCATGTGAACTGTTGCATTGACATAGACATGGAAAATTTCAGAATGCAAAAAGAAGAACTTTGTTGTCAAGACAAAGGAGATGATTCTTTGAGTAAGGAATTAATGTTGAAAGAAGATGGGATAGGGAAAATGTACTTTGATGGTGCTTTCTCTAAAGAAGGATAAAGGGTAGGAGTGTTATTGATATCTCCATCAGGTACAACTTTTAAATACTCATTTCTGCTGGCTTTTCAGTGTACTAACAACACTGCAGAGTATGAGGCCTTATTTTTAGGACTTGAAATTGCTATCAAACATGGTATAAAATGTTTAAAAGTTTATGGTGACTCTGAGTTAGTGGTAGCACAAGTCAGATACAAATATACTGTAAAAAATGACAGATTGAAAATGTACAAGCATGCTATTTGGGATCAACTTGAGATGTTTGATGCTTTTAATATAAATTGGTTGGAAAGGTTAAAGAATATTATGGCTGATTTTCTAGCAAATGTTTCTTTGAAGAATGATGATTTGACCTTACATGGAGTATCAATACTCAAAGTTAAAACAAGACCAGTTATCCCAGATAACATATATAGCTGGCAAGTGTTCCAAGATGATCAAGATATTCTGAGGTTCATGCAATGTTTAGATCAGTATGAAAACCAGAGCATAGATTGTAGTTCCTTATTAGAATCAAATGATGGAAAGGAATACATCTTTGGAAATGAAGTTGTTCAATTGAGTTCTAATCAGACTCCTAGGGGTTTGGTTGAGCTTGAAGCATTGTTTGTCAGCCAACAAAATGATTCAGCAAAGATAAGTAATGTTAATGTTGAGGATTTGGAAGAAATAAATTTAGGATCAGAAAATAGTCCTCAGATAGTTTACATAGGAAAAGGTCTGGACTCTCATGTAAGGATAAACCTGATCAAGTTACTGAGAAAATACAAGCATGTTTTTTCTTGGTCATATGAGTACTTGAAGGCATATAGAGAGGACCTTTTTCAACATGAAATTCCTCTGAAATCAGATGTCAAGCCATTTAGATAGAAACAAAGGCCCATTAACCCCTTGTTTGCTCCCAAAATGCAGCAGGAATTGATGAAACTCAAAGATGCTGGGATAATCCAACCTATTAGACATTCAACATGGGTATCAAATCTAGTACCAGTTAGGAAGAAAAATGGTGACATCAGGTTATGTGTTGATTTCAGAAATCTCAATATTGCTTCATTGAAAGATAATTATTCACTGCCTAATATGGAAGCAATGTTGCATAAGGTGACTGGTTGTGAATTACTGTCAATGATGGATGGTTTTTTAGGTTACAACCAAGTTCTATTCAAAGAGTTAGAGCAATATAAGACTGTATTTACTACTCCTTGGGGAACATATGTTTATATCAGGATGCCTTTTGGTTTGATAAATGCAGGTGCAACTTTTCAGAGAGCCATGGATGTTGCTTTCAAAGAGTTTATTGATTTGTTCATGGTTGTTTACCAAGATGACTTAACTGGATATTCTAAGAAGGTTGATGATCATTGTGATCATTTGGGCGGGATTTTTAATAAAGCATTAGAATATGGTGTTTCATTAAACCCTAAGAAATGTCATTTTGCAGTTAAAGAAGGAAAATTGCTTGGACATATAGTGTCTAGATAAGGGGTAAGAATAGACCCTGAGAGGGTAGAGGGAATTCAAAAAGTAATTGCTCCAAGAAACTTAAAAGGTGTACAATCTTTCTTAGGAAAGATTAATTTTGTCAGGAGATTTGTAGCCAATTTTTCTGAAATTGTCAAACCCATCGTGAAATTACTAAAAAGGGATACTAAGTTTGTTTGGGATGATGAAACTCAACAAGCTTTTGAAAGGATAAAGAAGGCAGTGCAGGAAAATCCAGTGTTGAAATATCCAGATTACACTAAGCCTTTTTCCCTATTTTTATTTGCATCATTTCATACAATTGCTGCAATTTTGCTTCAGAAAGATGAGCAAGGATTTGAACACCCCATAGCATTTTATAGTAAATCCTTGCAGGCTGCAGAACTTAACTATGAAATAATGGAAAAGCAGGCCTATGCATTGGTGTGTGCCAAGGTGCAGGCCTATGTTCCACATTCAGCAGTGAAAGATATTCTTACATAGTCAGAGGTTACTGGTAAGAGGTGCAAATGGATTACAAGAATTCAAGAGTTCACTCTAGAAATAAATATCACTAAATTGGTAAGAGGTCAAGGCTTGGCAAAGCTTATGATAGAGGAGAACCTAGATTTAGTTTAATTAAATCAAATAGAGGCACATGATCAAGCCATTACTAGTATACAGAGACAACCCGATTACATTGATATTGTCTTCTTCCTAAAAAATGCTAAGTGTCCTGATCATTTGTCTGATAATCAAAAGAGAAGTTTGAAGTTGCAAGCTCAAAGATATGTTTTGATTCAAGGAGATTTATTCTAGAAAGATAAGAATTGTGTTCTATTGCTATGTGTGGACAAATATAAAGCTGAGAAAGTCCTAATTGAGATGCACGAAGGACAATGTGGAGGTCACTTTTCTGCTAAGACCACTGCCCATAAGATTTTAAGGGCAGGATATTAATGGCCTACTCTGTTCAAAGATACTTACATGCATGTTAGGAAATGTGAGCCATGTCAGAGGTTCTCCAATAAATTGAAATTTGCAGGTGCTCTGTTGCTTAACCCAGTGAGTACTGAGGCTCCTTTTGTTGTATGGGGCATTGATTTTATTGGTGAATTTCAAGAAAATTCTAGTGCAGGGCACAGTTGGATTTTAGTTTCCACAGATTATTTTACAAAATGGATTGAGGCTATCCCTACAAGGAAAGCAAATAGTAAGGTGGTTACTGAATTTCTATTAGAAAATATTTTGACTAGATTTGGAGTGCCTAGTAAATTAATAATGGACAATGCTATGAGTTTCAGATGAGAGGAAATGACAAGTTTCTGTGAGCAGTATGGGATTACAATATCATATTCATCCCCATATCATCCACAGGCCAATGGAAAAGCTGAGTCTAGCAATAAAAGCATATTGAAGATATTGAAGAGAACTCTGGAACAAAACAAAAGGACATGGCATACAAAACTGAGATTAGCTCTTTGGGCTGATAGGATAACACTTAAGAAGGAAACTGGTCAATCACCTTTTGAGTTGGTGTATGGTTTACAAGCGAGGTTTCCTATTAACAATTTATTGCCCATTTTCCAATACATACAAGAGGAACATCTAGATGTCTCTGACAATATGCAAAACAGAATGATGCAGCTGATTGAATTGGATGAAATGAGGAGAAATAGTCAGAGAGAAAATGTGAAGCTATAGCAAAAAATGAAATATCTTTTTGACAGGAGGGCTACTGAGAGAAAGTTCCAAATTGATGATCTAGTTCTCCAATGGAATGCAAGGGCAGAGGATAAAGGCAAGCATAAGAAGTTTGAATCTTTATGGCTAGGACCGTTCATTATTGCAAAAAAATTTGGCAAAGACTCATACTTGTTGAAAAATATGGAAGGAGATCTCTTTGAGTTGCCTGTGCATGGGCACTTTTTGAAGCCTTTCTTTGAGTGAAGGTTCAAAGTGCATATGTAGGTATGTATTATATTCTCCTTTCCTTGTCCCTTGTCTGTAAATTCTGTACATATTTCCCTTTCTGTTTTAGGGTTTTGCTTCGTTGAAGGTGGTCTGCAACCAGAGATTCTGTGGTTCTTTTTCATAAACCTTGTTTAGCCAATCCGCATCAGAGCCACTGTTGGTTGTATTTCCTATTTTGGTAGTTTCCCTGGTTCCTTGTCTTGCTCTCTGATTTATGCTATTCTCAATTCAGCTATCTCTCATTCCTTGTGACCTTACTTCTACCATGTTTTCAGGTTTTCAAGTCTAAAACCTTGCTCAAATTGTAAAAACCCTGAAAACCCTAGGATATCCAAGTATTAAGTGATGAAATTAAACCCTAGGTCATGTCTTATGTTTCAGCATTACTTTTTCATTCACTTAAGGCATGTGTTTCAATTAAATCACCTTGTCGCTATACCCCGAGTGAATATTCCATTTGCCTTCCCGACTTGGCATTTTCCTTATGTCGCATGGTCTCGTTCAAAATTAGAATATTCCTTTGGCCTTCCAAGACTCAGTGATTTCTTTTAGTCGGGTAGTCGCGAGATAATGATGTTATGAAGCTTTATCAAGATGGGACCCATTTCTTAATCGAGTGATCACGGGAGATTTTTAACATTCATGAAAGTGTCTTCAGACTTTGCGATTACTTCATGTCACGTTATCGCCAAATCAAGCCAAAGCTAATAGTTAAGTTAGGCCTTCAGTCGCGTGGTCTCGAAATGAAACAGCGGTTAAGGGATTTTGACTGAGACTAGGTGACTAACCGTTTGAAGTTTGCAGTATTGTTTAGTCAGGATGTCGCTAGAGAAAGACGATGACTCAGTTCTCCAGTATGCAGTAAGTGAACAAATGATTGAGTGACATGTGTCATATGACAGGTGGATGTTTAAAATATTATTGCATGGTCGCAAGAAGGAGAAAATGGATTCAGTGACTTCAAGACTTAAGTGTTTTCCCTTCTATCGCGATGTCTGGAAATGATTTAAGGGCATGTAAGAAACATTAAGTGATTTAGTGATAGCCGTCAGATGAAAGAATCAGAAGATCCAATGGTGGTCGCAAAGTCTGAGAAGAAAAGTGCCCTAAGGAAAAGGTCCTCCCAACTTGGCGATTAGGGTATGTCGCGCAGTCATGAGAAGTGAAAAGGGGGCACTTATAACATGTTAAGGTAAAGTTGAATGCTCAGGGCTTATATCTCCCGACTGGGTGACTAGGCATTGTCGCAAAGTATTGAAATAGAAATTAAACACTCAGTGACAAGTAGATAATCATAAAGGTTAATGGTAACGGTTAGCTGCGAGGTCTCAGAAAGAATGGTGAGTTACTATTGACTGTGCACGACTATGATTTCAGTTATGTCACGTGATCGCTAGATAATCACTTGGGTCAGCCAAAGTTAAGAAAGCACATTGTCGCCAAGTCTTGAGATGGAACCATGGTTAATAACAGAGGCCTGTGACAAAGAGACTTAATCCAGTCGCGCAGTTGCCTGATCACAAGATCTAAGAAACGGCGGCAGTTTTTTGATGTGACAGAGTAAATCTCTTGGCAACCAATCACAGGCTCGCATTTTGATTACTGTACAAAAAGAGTAGCTAAGATGTGAGATAGATAATGAATTATAATGTGACATGTCAGCTCTCTTAAACGTTATATGATTGCTCCGAGGATTCATTTTTGAAAATTTGATTTTCTGTCAAGCTCAGCAACTATGGCTAGGTTTTTCAAGTTCACAGCATGGCGAATTAATGGCAGAACTAATGTTTCTGAATTATGAGCTGCGTACTCTAAATGATGGCTATAAGGATTTGATGGTGCATTCATTCTTATTCACTATGCTTTCAATTTTCAGAGCCAAGTTGCTAATTTTCAGAAGAGTGATATTTTGCACAGTTTGCAGTGTATCCAAAGTTGATCAGAGAGTTCTAAATTGTAGGAGATTGTGCACAGAACAGTCAGTTGATTCCAGAAATAGATTTGTTTCAATATCGATTAGAAAAAAGAGATTTAGGGTGTTGCAAGGATGAGCGGGGCTGTGAGTGTTGCTTCAACAAGTGGAGGGAGTGGAGAGGAACAAAAAGGAAAAGCCAGTTTCTCTGATGAGTTTCTCCGTCTCCTTCCTAGTTCAACGTAGAATAAGAAGGCCGATGCTAATGTTCTCCTGGATGAGTACAATAACATTTGAGCTACTGTGACCCTGGGCACAACAGGTTTCCCCCTTTTCAATTACTTCTATAAAAATTCTACTAAGCCCATCCCAGTATCAAACCCTTGGACATGTGGTCTTGCTAGGTTGCTTGTTCCTGATGTTTTCTTAGATGTAGACCTATTTCTACACCTAGAAAATCACTATGATGCCCTGACAAAAACCATCAAAAGGGATGATGGCACTGCCCTGCTAATATTAAATATGAACTCATTCATGCAAGCCTTTGGCTTATTCAGCACCATGTCTACTAAAATTGACATGACAAAGCACGAGAAGAGGTATAGTTCCAAGCCTGGTATTGCAAAAGGATTATTGCAGAAGCATATGTTAAAGGAATTGAAAAAATACTTAGGTCCTATGTTTGAGCCCTATCCATATTATTACAAGGATCTACACTTCTACATTAAGTATAATGCTTATGCCCTATGTAGAGTGCTAGGGATAGATGGAGATGCAGAGAGAATCAGTGCTGGCATCCTAATGATTGTACTAGACCTGCAAGAGGTGCATTAAAGCACCAGCTATGATTACATACAACACATAATTGATGAAATGCATGAGGGGTTTTTTGCAACCCAGAAGAGATTAAAGAACCCCAAGGAGAAGGAGCCTAAGTTTTTGCATTATTCAGTCCTAATGCACCTTCTCTTATATTTCGATTTTATAATCATGGATGTGCATAACTTGTCTCCTCAGAGATTCTATTAGACAGCACCAAATCCTATCCAGTTTTGGGTTAGGGTTTGGAATTACACTTCTAGGGAATGTGACTACTGTGCTTTCCAAAATTGGATTGTGTATCCAATTGTGCAGAGTTTGGGGACAAGTAGGACTAGAGTCCCATTAAAGATCATACAATTGCTCAGGCCCTGTGAGTATTCAGATAATTGGCCTGGAAATCATAACTGGGGTGATTTCTTCTTGGAGGAGAATTACACCATTATCAGGGTGTATGGGTGTATTCACCCACCTCATTTGTTACCATATCATGTGCCTGTGAGAGTGGTTGCAATGGAATTCATTTGGCAGTTGATGTTAATAGATAGTGAGCACTTTGCACCGCACAAAAAGGGGACTATAACCCCTAGGCAATTCAAAATTTCTAAGTTTACAATTGGTAAGAATGCCATTGATGAAGTGGGTCAATGGTTGGAGAAGTACAGAATGGGGGCAGCCCCTTATAGGTACATTAACCGAGAAGGCTTCATGGCAGGGGTTAGGAAACTGTATACTCCTACCATCCCTAATACCAATGTTTATTGTGAATGCATAGAAGAAGATTCAACAAGAAACATCTTGGATGAAGATGACATTCATATGAGAAGACTGAGAATCCAGGAGTTGTTGAAGCTGGAGACACAAATAAAAAGGAATGGGTTGTCCTTTGGGGGTTTTTACCCTGATCTCCCATATTTTGATAGGATTAAGGCCATGATACACAACTACTATGTGCTTGTAGAGAAATTGGATACAGTCCTGGATAAAAAAAGGTGCTCAGTCACCTGAACACTCAGAATCAGAAGATGAGAGTGGTGATGACATTGATTATGCACATCCTCCCGTGAATCCTCCAGCACAACAAGCCTCAGAGCAAGAAATGGCTGAGATCCCATAGTTGTAGGGAGCAGAAGGACACATTGTAGATCTAACAGTTGCTACACAGCCAGATGATATAGAAGAACGTGCTGTAAAGAGGTAGAAATTGGAATTAGGATAGCCTTCAGCGGAAGGACAAAGTAAGAAAAAGGATAAGGCTAAGGCCTTAGTACCTGGCACCAGGTTATATGATTATAACCTGAGAAAAGAAATCAGGGAAGGCAAGAAGAAATGGCCTGACCTAGAAGATGAAGTTGAGGTACCACTCAGGGCCTGTGTTGATGAAAGATTGCTTCATCAGCAAAAATTCCTAGATGATGATAGTTTTGTAAAAATAGAGGAGTTTAAAGACTTCCTAAGGTGGCACAAAATAGAGCAAATAAGGTCCCAATTAACTGTGGATGTAAAAGAAACAATTACAAATGAAGCCCTATTAGCCTTACAAAATTACGATCCTAAAAATGAGGATATCTTGCCTGAGGATGCTAGGAAGTGGGATATTATTGGCTGAAGGATGGGATTTAGCATCTGCTTTCATTATAGATCAAATCAGAAAGAAGCCAGATCTTAAAATGGCAAGTGAGGTCTAGGTAGGAGAAATGATAAAAGGATTTGGGTATAGCCCAAAATCTCAGGCCTTTGCAGTGTGGAGCTTAAGCCCAAAAGACCAGAAGCCCCAATTAGTGAATATTCAAGAAAATATGGTGGGGAATCAAATGGTGTGGTCTATACAAAATACAGGGGACTTAGAAATCTCCCAAATTATGACACACTGGGATCAATTGAATGAGGACAAGACAAAACAATTTTCTGAAAGGTATACTACTCTGTTGGAAGAAACAAGTGCACTATCTAAGGAAAGAGACATGTGCCACATACAACTATACCAGAGGGATCAGTTGATCAAGACATTGACAGATGAATTGGAGGCAAAGCCTGAGGTAGTGTATGTACCTGCACAACCACCACCAATGCATATTGAAGATAAGCCTAAGTTAGAAGAGGCTGTGGAATAAAAGGTGGATGAAGAAAAAGGAAATGCAATAGCTTTGAAGGCATTGAAAGGGATACTACAACATAGAATTGAGATTCTAAAAGACAAAGCTGATGTTGTAATAAATACATATAATAAGTTTCCAGTATTGCATACTGAGGTAATGGGGTACCTTGCAATTCTAAACCCTTACTTCACTAAGTGGTCTGCTAGGGCAAATTTGTTTGAGAAGTTGTCATCTTTGCAGTCCATAAGAGCAGATTTTCCTGAGATAGTAAATGAAGTAGGAGATGAGATCAAAAGAGTTAACATTGCTCTCTCATTCTTTAAAGGGAAATTGAATCAGATAGAGGTTAAATTGAGCCTCTTTTCAAGTGATTTCAATAGGTTTATTCCTTCCTTAAGGGGAGATGATGACCAAGTAAAGGCTATAGATGCCTGGAAGAGTGAGTTTGATAGCAAGATGCCTAGTGAAGAGGCTTTTCTTTTAGGACTAGAGGTTGATATAGAGGGATTCAATAAGATATTGGATGAAGCCTTTAAAGTGGAGACTGATATCAACAAGTTCCTACTTGATGTCAAGAACATCACTGATGCTAGATGGGACAGGCAAAAGGTGCATGTACATAGTACTCAGGACTTCAAGTGGCCATCAGATGATGAAGTAAAGGCTTGGGAAGTCATGACTACAGCAAAGAAAAATAAGCCTGTAGTTGAAGAAGAAATTTTGGACGATGAGTAAAGTGAACACTTGGCACTGCACTGTTCAAAGACAAGAAGGACAGTTATTACAAAATGAGAATGTAGGTGAGTAGGAAAGTACAACTATCCGAACTCAGCATAAATACTACCAGCTACCATCTACAAATCTGATTGCAGTCGCCAGATCGGGAGAAGAACAAGAAATATCTGTTTATACCTTTTTGACTCAGTCCTTTCACTGCTTTTTCTCTCTCTTTCTTTTGTCTTTGTTGTAACTTTAGGGTTAGGTTTTCTTTGACCATCCGAAGCTTGTTGCATCCTTAAGGGATTCCAAGATGGTCAAAAACCTATATATAGCAAAAGAGTTGTAATTGTTAAGGGTCTTTGATGTTGGAA